>KZ061594.1:313049-439082 GCA_002091835.1 Anopheles maculatus | reverse complement strand
CGTGTAGGAACAAAACATGCAAAAGCCCCGATCCGATGAACTAACTTTAGACCATAAAAACAAGGATGCTGATGTTTTTGGGGCAGGGATAATGTAGACAGCCGACCGTGTGATGTTTCCTTTCCTTCTGTTCCGTCACCCCCATTCTCGTCCCTCCAAAAAAAAAAAAGGGAGAAAGTGTGATGTTTTGATAAAATTAAAATTTCTCCCACTACCCTGCTATACGCTGGTGCCCAAAAAGTTTAACCTTTCGCGCGTGCTTCTTCTTGAAGGATCGCTGAAACTATGTGCTCCAACGCAGCGCACCGTCGAGACGTGTTTTGGCGACGGCGCTTTGCTGATGAGACTTCACTTGCCGATTGACTTCGGAGTCGCGGGGGCGGTAGTAGGAACACAAAGGGAGAAAACGGAAAAGTTCGCTCCATTACCGGCGACACACCACTACCACTCTGGGGAACATTTTGCCTACAACGAGATAAAAAAAAACACATTCCCCATTGCAACACAGCGCCGTGAAACAAGCAAAGCGAAAAAGGGGTTTTTGCTACGATGCTGAAAACTTTTCCCATTTTTCCCTTCGCCCACTTTTCCACGTGGGCATATTCTGCTTTTGTCTGCGTGTGTGTGTGTGTATTTTTGAGGGCATATTTCGTAACACCAGCTTTCCTCTCATTTGATTATGTGATGGGAAATTAACGTCTTAATCGCTGTGGATTGTAGAGCGTGTGCGGTTTTCCTTACCGAACCGGCTTTATTTGGATGATCGGCCTCGGCTTTGTGGGCGCAAATCGGTCCCGAGTGTGTGTGTGGGCGCGTGAGATGTTTGCCTAATGTACGCGTTTCGATACGGCTCGCTGACATCCCCGGAAGCTGCAAAATCGACAGGCAACACTGGCAAGACCACATTAACACAGACAACGGAAGAACCCTTTTTTTTTGTGCTGTGCGGCAAACAGCGTACAGTCGTGCACATGAAAATGCGTGCCGATTGTCTTTCGGTGGGGTGAGAAAAATGGGAAACAATTTTCCACCAAACGGTTATTTCCACACGCGCTTCACTTTCTCTCTGTATTCCCGAGAGAATATAAATTCATCTTGAAGCGAACGAGCGCCATCTAGTTGTCAACAGCCGAAGCACGCGCCATTACCGTTGATAGCAGCCGGAAGGTAAACGCGACTCGTTCGTGCCCTTATCTATGTCGGCATTTATTTTGGATGCCTGTTATCAGCCAACCGGGTCGCTTTCTTCGAGCAGTTCTCGACGCAAGCAACCCAAAACGCCCGACTTGCAACATAATTTTGGCACGCAGCAGCTAAGCAGAACGGAGAAACGATTGTTGTTTCAACCCATCGACGTGCGAACGAAACAAGATGAATGAATGGTTAATATTTTGAGGGTACGGCCACACACACACGCGCGCGTGCTCAATTTGTTACCACAAACGGTTGCATGCTCATTTCGGCGCGGGATAATTGAAAGGATAACGTAACTATTTCATTCGCCACGCTTGATGAAATGTTTGCCTGTTGAAGCACTGGCGCTTTCGGGTTTTGTGATTGGATGCTGTTACATTCGCCGGGCCGAAATGTGTCTTTGTTCGGTAGCTGACAGCAGCTGAAAGCAGTCTCCGTGCGATGCAATCTACGAATTTAATTAGATATTCGTCACAGGAATTGAAATTTGCTGCCTACAAACTTTCATTTGCATAACATGTTGATTAGTGAAAAAGAGCCCGCATTACATATGAACAGGGGGCTGATTACATGACGCGCTCGGGACGATTTTAGCGGCAGGCTCTTTAATTGTACAGCGTTGTGTTATTTAACAGGTTCGTCTTTATTGGTAATATTTCAATATTACATTTACAAACATGTAGCTAGATTGTAAAAATGTATAAAAGAACCTGAAAATGGCAAAGGAACAAACAAATGTCTGTGATTGCATACTTTGTGGCGTTTTGTCTTGTACTTGCTTTAAGTTATCAGTGTTTATTTGAAAAAATGTTGCACAAATGTTGTTGAGTGAGGACCAACATGACCATGCGGGTCGCTCAGCCATGAAGAAGAAGAAGAAGAAGAAGAAGAAGAAGAAGAAGAAGAAGAGACATGTTGCACACATTTCAGCTTTGGCAATTGAAAATTATTCCCTCGTCCCAAAATTCAATGTCAACAAGTACTCAATTATAGGCGAAAAAAAGAGCAGAAATTGTTATCGTTTCAAAGTTGGTTTAGAGAAAACTATCATGATTTACGTTCTAAAGTTATGAGCCTGAAGATATGCAATTAACGTTACATATTTAACTGTTGAATGCTTGTTAATATGTTTTGAAGCACAATTTTAATTACAACATTTACATAATTCTACTCAATTGTAATTCATTAACAAGCCAAAAGAAGCCTAAATCTTTGCACAGTAAATTTTTTAATCACAAAAAACGCCTTTAGATATGCAATCCCATTGAAATATTGCGTTTCAATCCTGTGATGCGTAGTATGAAATTAATTACAATATTTACATATTTTCCTCTCATTTTCATTCATTAAAAGGGTCAGATGTACACTTAACCTCGCTTTCCTACTAAACTTTTGTTTTGAAAAAAACAGACGTCCCTCCGATGGTCCACACTTCCATTCGCATTTTCTTCGAACCATAGCAAATAAAAATTGCCGATATAGCGTAAAAGTAAGGAAATGTGCTGGAAAGATAAACAATCGAAAACTGGCGAACGTTACGCATTTTGGATTTTTTTTTTATCGGCGCCTGTTTCCAAGAAAAAGGCAACAAAATGTCGACGCTACAGCACGTGAGGTACGTTGAGGTAGGATACGCATCGATTCCAGCTCACCGGGACCCAGATTGAATCGGTCCGGTGAGTTCTTTTTTCCCCTTCGCTTACAAAAGCAAACTTCCAGAAGGAGTTCTTGTGACTTCAAGAGAGAGAGAGAGATCATTTGAAGCGAAGAATCTCTTCAAGGACGACCCGTACTGAACTCTCTTTGCATTACTTGAATTCCTCTCAGATCGCGTCTTAATCCTGTTTAGGTTCTTTTTTGTTCTCGCCCCGAACACAGTCACGCCACAGAGGACACCGTTTCCGCCTCAAATGAACCGGTCCATGTTCCGGGAGTGGGTTTTTGGTGCTCAAAACGGGAAGTGAGATTAAACATCAAACCAGGGAGAGGTTAGACAAACAGGATCTTTCGCGTGGATGGCTCCGGAGCGTCGTATTCTTGCGCGACTCACACAACACAAACACACAAAGCCTGAGCGCTGATGTTCGGGGAGGGTTGATAAATAAAGCATAACAGCAAGAGAAACAGCTTGAATTCTGCGTCGGCTTTTTTTTTGGGCTGTTTCCCCGAGACTGACCACCCGGCTAAGGTTGAATCCTACGTCAAGCGGAATCATCTGAGAACGAAAAGATTCGGTCAGGCTAAAGGTCCTCTTTTGTCCTTTCTTTTTTCCCGGCTCTCTATCTCACACACATACACGAGAGTGAATGTTTGCATTGCAAGTTAATACGATTTTCGGACCCAATCTAATCCACCAAGATCACGGCATGGGTAGGACCGAAACCCCCCCAAAAAAAAAAAGTGGAAGAAGGAAAGCCTCGAAATCGAACGGTCAGCAGCATGCGAGAACCACGTCCCGTTCTTTTGCCAATGATTATGTCCAGCCGAGCGCAACGGACCGTTTCATATCAGAAATCGACGTGATCGGATTGTTGTCCATCCCGTCGATTTCCCCGGTGTGTGTTTTCTTCTGTTTCCCATTTGCTTGGCCACCGCATTCAAGGCAGTAGGGTAGCATTTTTCTCTCTCTCTTTCCTTCTGCACATCTCCGCCTTCCCCTGCAGCTCACCACACATCACAAATCGATGGATTGAAGCAAAAGGAAACAAAATTGTTTCCCATTTTCTTCGATAAGCATCGAGCGTTTGGTGGGCGTCCGAATTTCCCCGAACCGAACCAGCACTACAAAACGGTTCCGACGGCTGCTGATGGTCATGCTGAAACGCGATAAGACGGATGGGTTGATTATGGTGCGTCGAGCATCTGTCTCTCTCTCTCTCTCTCTCGCTCCCTCACGCATACAGATGATGTCCTTTCATGGTCACCCAGCACCAAACAAACGAGGCAGCAGCAAAAGGGTCAAAATATGTTTTTATTGTTATGGATTGGTCGTACTGCGAATCGGATGCTGTTATGCTGCAACACACGTGACCGTGGTGGCGCGCCCTACACACATTGGCCTTATGTTCGGGCTGTTATTATTGCAAACGGCGGATCTATGTTTCGATTATGTTTTTACTGTTCGCCTTTCTTTGTTCTCCCCCTTTGCCAAAAGGTTAAAGCATCCCCCACGAACAGAACGGAAATATGACACTTGCTCTCGTTCGTATCGCTCGCTAAACGAGTTAAGGATAGCACCGTATCCGATTGTATTCAAACGTCAGTCCGATAATAGAACAGTGACATGAAATCGCCACACGAAGCCTTCTTGGGAAGCGCTCGCTTTGTCGTATATTATTTAGGCATGCAGGGAGTTTCTTTTTCTCTTTTATTTTCCTACTAGCATAACAAACACACACGCTCACAAATCGGTTTAGGATTATCCTGAGGAGCAGCGAAAAGCCCAAGAAAACAGCATCAAACAGAGATCCGCATGGATAAATCCTATCCAAATAGCCGATTATCATAAACAGCATACGTTTGGTTGGTGGGGCTGTGGTTATGGGCGTTCCGAGGTGTTTTTTTGAATATTCCAATTTCAATTTTGATCCCAACAAATTAGGACGATATACTCACGGACTGCTGGTACGGAAAACAACAAACCAATAAAAACTCCATTAATCGGATTGGAATTTGATTGCCTTACCTGGAAGTAGAAGGAAGAGGAATAGAGAATTAGATATAGGCGACTGTAAAACGGCTGATGTACAGAAAAAGGCTCGCCTAACATAGATATGTGTTTTAGATACCGTGTGCGAAAACACAGCAAATTAATACCCAATAAAAAAATATTTTTTTAGATTCGCAATCTATTGCATATATCATAGTATTAACCCTTCATTAACAAATTAACATGGTGTATTTGACTGGATAATATCTACAAAATATAAATGGAGCTTGGAAGAGATCAAACATACAAAATAATAAAACAAATAAATAAAACGACAGCTTCCACAATAGAATTTGAAACCGATCTTGGAATGATTATCTTTAAAGTGTATGAAACCTGAATAAGATACCATTTCTCCAACCCTCCAATTTTCTCATCAGGTTTCAAGGACCTTCCAAAACCACGTTTTATTATCATGTGTGTAATTATTTATGATGAAGAAATTGTTTGACAATGAGTAAAAAAACTGTGGTCAAAATGCTAGAAAAATATTAAAAATTTATTAATATAAGTGATAAGCAATCGAACAGTAATAAAACTTTAAGTTATACACTGTTTGAATTCATGTTTGTTTAATTACAATCACACAATTCATTTATTACGCTTTTTAATTCATGACGTTGAGCAAAAAAACCGTTTCTTAAGATTTTGTTACGTTTTTCTTATGCCATAATTTTAGTGGACAAATATACAAATTATCAAACATTAAATTCATTTAATAATATTGATAAAAATACACCTTGTCATTCTCCTTGGGAAGATAACCATTGAAATGCATAGTTCAGCTTAAGTTTAGCGTTAAGAAACTGTTCCTTTGAAATTACCCCTAAATGTAGGCAATATGCAAAACAATTTTTTTTTTATTATCATAATAGCGATAAGTGATGCTCATCTAGTTTCGAATGAAATTTTGCTTGCTGTATTCTAAATAAATTATTCAAACCAACCATGGTTCAAAGCACTACAAAAGAAGGTAGTAAAAGAAGAAATGGTAAGTTACTCAATCAACTCAACTGAATTGGTTTTTAAAAGAGTATAATTTTTTCTAAGCTGTCCATTGATCTGTAAAATCCTATTTACATTATATTCTATTTATCTATCTATTTTTAATATTGATTTAAGCATCTAAAAATTGATTGTCTCTAATACAAAGCCTATATTCAGGCGCTTGAGCAGTGTGGATAATCATAATAAGGTTTTATATCCAATATTTATCAATAGATTAGCGTCAATTCATACAAGCTTGTTCAAAGCACTTCAATTTAAGCTTGTGTCTGTGCTTATCAATCAATAAAGAAGAAAAACATGCCCTTTTTTGAACTTGAAATAAACACAATGTCTACCCAAACCACCATCGAAAGAACATCACAAAAATGTCTTTAATTTCTCGCTTAAAGTACATCAACGTTCCGAACAGCACCTTCCAAGGACTAACCAACCCCGCAGACACGTGGTCTTTGCCCGACCGAATAAATCCTTCGCCCTTTTTTATTCCTACACACAAACACATCTCGCTCGTTAGGTTTTGTACCGACGGTGCATCACACTGTTTGCGCCCTTTTTCCCGTCACTCAGCAGCAACAACACCTCCCTCCCCTCACGTCCATAAGTGAAAAGCATCTTTCGCTATTCTTGGCAGCGGCACAGCAATCACAGCAAACGACAACGGTACCGGTTCACCTGGGCACAGGACACGGCACCGCATCGAGCAAACATTCACCATATCTTGTTTTGATCCGCCTGTCCGGGATGCACATCCACACCGAGAAAAGTTCAATCGGAGGGTCGAAGAAAACGCGACGGGCTACCTTACCCCGAAAGGGAAAAGGATCGGTTCGTTTGCACAAGATTTTCTGCACCCTTCGCTGTGCAAGAAGTTCAAAGTACCCGCTCAAACCGACGCTTCAATTCAGGGTGCTGAAGCACAAGCAACAGCAACAAAAAAAAAAACTGCTGCGACGGTGACGATGTGCGCCGACAGTTGCACTGCAGTGAGCAAGTAAACAAACACACGGCCGCCGTTTGTAGCTGATGCTGGATTTTGGCACAACTCGTCTTGTTTTTTTGTGTTTTACTTTTTTTTTCGTCACGTTTCTTTAACACGGTAAGCAGGAGCATCATCCATTTTATGTGTGTGTGTGTGTGGGATAGGCGATGTTCTTTACTGATGAATTTTCACGTTTTTCCCGCGCTGAACATCTTTTCGAATCAGAAAAGAATGCGCAAGGATATTAAAGTAGGCAAGGACGGTATGATGGAAAGGACAATGATCAACTTCCCCGCATGCTGATTGTGCTCGTACAGTCAATCAGCAAATGTCAACACAGAAACGTTGGGAAATTTGTGTAAGAAAAGTAGTGAAAATGGTGATGCTTTTGCGAAGCTTAACAATCCATATCATTTCGGCTGCTGTTTGGATTGGTGCAGGTTATGGTGCATTATTAACATCTTGAAAAATGTATTTTTAGTTAATGTAAGTATTGAAATATTAAAGAAAATAATAATTTTATTTTCCGTATTTATAAAAAGAGAAAATTTCAACCAAGAGAAACATTGAAAAAGACTTAATGAGAATTACACAAAATCAATTGACGAGAAATATCAATTTTCTTGGCAAAACAAATACAGAAAACGTATACAAAATTTAGTATTACTAGTTCAAATATGGTTTTTAAAGAAACCGAACTTCAATAGATTGTAAATATAGCGATAAAACTTAACGAAAAATACTCTTTGCATGGAAAAACAACTAAACGAACCATCCAACACATGACAGCAGCACACGCAACGTGTAACATATTTAAATGCTCACAAAACAATAGCACAACAATGTATGCTCGAGCTCGGGCGCAAATGCCTTCGCAACATACCATTTGCACTCCTAGTGGACTCGCTTTGCTCCGGATTTTCCCCCAGTCCCCAGTCCCACACACACACCCTCTCGCGCTCGAGTGAAAAGAAAGAATGGTTTCCCGCTCTAAATAGCATTGTTTCGTACATGGCTGACGTTTAATTCATTTTTGCGCTTGCCGTAGCGATGGTCCGGGGCGCCTTTGCAAAGATATTGGCTGCTTCCGGTTACTAATCCGCTCCGTGTGGTATGTGGCGTTGGCAGAGAATGTGAAGCGTGGAAAATTGTATCCACTGCAGTCGCTCATCGTCGCTTCGTGGAAAGCGAAACAGGGAAAATACGTTGCAAATAGCACAGAGCCCGAGTCGAAACTCAAACAACCCAAACCTCGTAGAAGGCTTTGTGTGTGCGTGTAACGAAAGCGGACCAGGAAGGCTAATGGAGGACATAACAAAACCCCGAACAACTCATGAACAGAAGAGTGCACTTAAGTGTTGTCGAGAGGGATGTTTCGATGTCGGTGGCAGCGTCAAAAATGAACAAAAAAGAAGTTTCCTCATCTCACTACCCCCGAGGAAAAGCGAGACAAAACGGAAGGAAAATATGATGATATTTGATATTTGCTACAATCATTGCCAATGTGAAGTAGTGGCAGTGGTGCAGCCGAGCGCTCGATCCTTTGTTTTGCCAATATTCCACTGGCATACGCAAGCGTGTAACAATAACCTCATTTTGGAGCCCGTTTTTTCTTGTAAATGTGCGTGTCTATGTGTGTGTGTGTGTGTGCGAGTCCTTCCCTAAGCGTCACAGGACACAGAATGCATCCTCGTGAAGGGTACTCGTGTTCCGTGCGGTACGTACTAAGTAGGCTTTTAGTCTGTGATGCGATACAACACGTTAAGAGAGGGCTGTTGTGGGGACATGTTAACTCATTTGCAGGGTTGCAGCACGCCTGCTGCATAGCTTAGAGTTGGTGGAGATAGAAAAAGGAAAGCGAGGGAGCAGGAAAGATAGGGCAAGACCAAGAGATGAAACAGCCTGTTGCCATCAAGTATTGTTAAGTAGAGAGTGGGATTGCAACGTGACTAACAGGGACATGCTATGATGATAAATATTCAATGGGGCTTAAAGGGGTTTCTTGATTTTAATTTCGTTAGTTTCGAGACTAGAAAAACCTCATCCTAAATGCATATTTAATGAAAAGATTTTTTTTATTCTTTAAGAACTCTTTACGTGATGATATTGACGATACGATGGTATCTCACGCCTAAAGTTATGCAATGAAAGAATATAATACATCAAGTTTTTGATTTGTAATTAGAATCATCCGTTTTGAGATGTTTCACGGTAATCAGAATATTTTAAATAGCTATAAATTTTCCAAAAACTATGCAAAACTCAACTCATGATGCGTCAATATGGGATGTGGAAAAAGTCGATATGTTTTTAGAATTCCCTCTTAGCTGCACTTGATTCTTTTATTCACGTGAAAGAGATCTGCTTATGGGAGAACAGTTCGAAAAGAATTTAATGCCCAGATCTCATGTGTTCCTTTCCTGACCAGTATCAATAGCACTAAATGATCAGATATTGCAAAATTAACCAGGAACATCTTTTGCATAAATTAAGGCGATTTAGCGATTAAGTGTTCTAAAAATTGAATATGATAGGATTAGAGGCAATACTTACAATAATTTAAAACAATAAATGGTATGGAATAGTGGATCACCTAAGATATATTCATAACACTTTTTACTTGAACAAACAAAAGAAACACTCTAATCAATCTTACTATACTAAGATAATAATCAAAATATATTACGAATACAAGAAATATTACTGCGGCACGTTATCCGCAAGTAAGCTTGGATTGAATGAACCTCCTCTAGACCAAGAGCCTTTAGCACAATGAAGTCTTTAGTATCAGACCAAATAAAGAGCAGATCTGACTTGGAAACATCTACACTATATCCGCTACACATCTCCAGACAGTACTTGTTGTAATGTGTAAACCTTTCATATGCCTCGTATACCCCTTAATCGTGAACAAGTATTATCTGGGGTATTCTGACTATACTATAACGAGCTTATCAATACACTAAACAGATTGTCCAAAATTGCAATGTCATTGGCTATACCGAAACCATTTATTGCACCAACAACGAAACCCGTATCTATCTCCTTCACATCCTACCCAATTATGCACTCCCGTGTTCCTGCGGCTGCACGTGGCTACCAACCTCACCAACATCCTTCTGCAACTATTTGTCATTCACGACTACTTCACACCCATGCCATCGTGTGTAACAGTGTCGTCCGGACAAAAATGACACCGAACTTTTACTCCTTGCGTTAACTAAGTGCCAAACAGCGAACGAGCGTCGGGGAAATTCATTTTTTCATTCCTCGCCCACCCCCCGCAAAAACCTTCCGGATGATGAGCGTATTGCTTCGCGTCCAGCGCACCCACCGAATGCAATGAAATTGAGCCGTAAATCATTTTCACCCTGCAACGCCACACAAAAACACGCCGTGTTCCCGTGAATGCACAATTTACAAACATGTGCCTTCGCCGTCTTTCGATTATGAGACGGCGTGCAAGAGTGCGCGCACTTTATAGGGAAGGTTTCGGGCATTGCATCCCGAGGACGGTGGTTGGTTCGGTGTGACAAATTGCACCGACCGGCCCGGTGACATTCATGAACCGCAACCACAGTAAACGGACCCGGGAACTGAGCTGGAGTGTGTGTGTGTGTGTGTGTACGTAGACTCTATCATACGGAGGACACTTTTGACAGTCCAATTCGTTCGACGTTACCCTACCCCGGTGCTGGAACGCAACACCCAAAACGAAAGGACCATCAATTACGCGCAACGGAACGACGTCTATAAGGGAAAAAGCAAGGGAGACAAATCACTGTTCCGTTTTGGTGGTAAGCGACGAACCCGGCCCGGGATAGGAAACAGGTACCTTCAAGTCTTCCTAGGGGGTAGCTGGTGTGTGTTTTTTTTTTGTTTAATTCCATTTTTAAGGAGGGGTCCCAAAATTGAATAGACACGTGCCATCGGTACACGTATCCTTGGGAGATTCCTTCACCAAAACAAACCCGTAAGTAGAGACGACTTTTCCCATTCTTTTTTTGCACCACCGAGTAACACCTCTTCCTTTACTGTCTGTTAATTTGTCCAATTGTATCCTCGAAAAGCCCTGTTGCACTTACAATTACCATTCGCCTTTTTTTTTTCTTCGAGACCACAATTGTTTGAAAGGGTCCCGAAACAAGATACCCCTTTTCGGAATGAAAGGTTAGATCGTCAAAGGTTAAGGAATTCATTGCCCAAAAACCGATTATTCGTGTTCACCTTTCACTGTGTTGTAAAAAAAAAGGGCGAAAGAAAGAAACGAACTCATCTCAAGATTGGATTTTAGGACACGATTATCGGCACGTGGATAACATCACCACACCCCGGAGGTGGATTGGATTTGATTGGATGAACACGCTCGAGAACCCTTTTTTGTTGCTGTTGGGCTAGCCCTTTTCTTGAACGATGTTTGCCTAATGCGATTGTGTTGGAATGAACCCTTCACGTGTTCTTCACGCTACAGGACAGCTTGATGTACAGTCGGTCTTCTAGCGGCACATTAAGAGCTCACCGAAAAACAGAACAGGGAACAACAACGAGAAAAGATAGTTATGATGTGCTTTCCAACTTTGCAAAAACCAATACACACCGAAGAGAACCTCCCGTTTTGTGCAGGCCGAGTAATTTGAACCCGAAAGTGGGTGTTGTACACATACACATGTGCAACAACCAAAAAAGCCAACACACCCGATCCATTACACTGACCATCTCCATCCGTCCTCTAATCGTAATGCTGGTAAACGCACTGGGAGGATACGATAATGATGATGAAAATTTCCGTATATTTGTCATCATCGTAATACAGGTTTTTCCCATGCCAAAAAACCCTCCGAAAGCCGATGCTTGTTGTTATGGATAGAGCACGCATACAGAGCGCTCACCAAAAGGCCAAAAAGGTAAATTATGTAAAGCCACAAAACAATGTCAAATTGTGTACGACTCTCGTGGGGCTTTCGGGACGACTGCGACAAGCCATCGCCATTGTGCTGCTGCTGCTGCTGTTTGTGTGCGTTCGCTACTGTGACAGACTGGACGTGTGGTGGTGAGCAGTGTGGGGGACAGACAGCTTGTCGGATGATCATACGCTGGTAGCGTAGTGTGTAGCTTCCCTGCAGTAGCATTTATTATTCACCTAGAACTAAGGGGAGTTTGGGAGAGTTGTAAGGTTTTGCCCGTTGTCTGGGCTGAAGTTCGAAGTCGTCTGGTCGGAACTTGTAGCCTTCTAGAATATTGGAAGGATGGGTTCACAACAGCACTACTGCGGATATTGCGTCCATCTGCCTGGGGTTCTACCTTCACGGCACTGTAGGTCGCATTAGAACGTTCCGGAGGACAAAACAACTTTTTCTGGCGTTTTGCTTCATGAAATTATGTCTCAATTTTGATAAGAAGACATCCAGAGGACTATATAGTTAAAGACACTAATGTGCTTTAGTCTACTTGAAGAATTAAGTGTATCCTGAAAGGCTTATAGCACATCTAAATCTCAAGAAACTTTTTTGAAATATATTTTTGACCACTCCTATTACAGCAGTGTGCTTCAGTAGACATACTAGTGAGTGTATATGTATCTGAAATTAATACCTTTCCATAGACTTTACCCTCTTCTAAGGATCTCCTTACACTTCGCTCCCTCAGTCGAGTGCAGATACCTATTTCTGCAACTGCACCCAGTAACCGAATACTGTTACTATCGATCCGCACAAATCCATTCCCGATACTTTTCGCAGTTTTGTTCAGCACAGGGAAAAGAGTTCAAGTTGCACTCGGTGTAATTAAATAAAAACCTGTACGCCGAGTGCTGTAGTTGAGTTTGCACATCGTGTTAGGCGGAAGGTTACACTGAGTAGTAGTCTAATTAAATTAGAAGCTATAAAACCGAACTCAAACATGCGTCACTACTCGACAAGCAAATGTTTTGAAATGCTTGGTAAAAAGTGAACCACCACTCAACGGTATGGCTTTAAAAATCTGTTCCATAGATCCTGGGTTCTGTGTGTCCATGCCTACACATGATGGCACTTTTCATTCCCGAGAGAAACGAAGTAGACATACTAGTGAGTGTATATGTATCTGAAATTAATACCTTTCCATAGACTTTACCCTCTTCTAAGGATCTCCTTACACTTCGCTCCCTCAGTCGAGTGCAGATACCTATTTCTGCAACTGCACCCAGTAACCGAATACTGTTACTATCGATCCGCACAAATCCATTCCCGATACTTTTCGCAGTTTTGTTCAGCACAGGGAAAAGAGTTCAAGTTGCACTCGGTGTAATTAAATAAAAACCTGTACGCCGAGTGCTGTAGTTGAGTTTGCACATCGTGTTAGGCGGAAGGTTACACTGAGTAGTAGTCTAATTAAATTAGAAGCTATAAAACCGAACTCAAACATGCGTCACTACTCGACAAGCAAATGTTTTGAAATGCTTGGTAAAAAGTGAACCACCACTCAACGGTATGGCTTTAAAAATCTGTTCCATAGATCCTGGGTTCTGTGTGTCCATGCCTACACATGATGGCACTTTTCATTCCCGAGAGAAACGAACAAACTCGAACGAACAGTGATGGCTCTGGTCCGGGACACAACATGTCCTGCACATTCACAAACACAAGCTGCATTGGTCTGTCACACTGGTCGGAAGCGAACGAGTGAGATTGATTGCGGGCTGGTCATCGGTTACATTACGGTCTCGGACCGGACGACGGCTACTCTTTCCGGATGCCAAATCCAACACCCGTGTTAGACATTTAGGAGCTCCGGGAAACGGTCCCGGAGTACGGAATCCAGGGGTTCTTAATGATTATTCATCATTTATTTATAATTAGCACCGATTGAATTTAGTGACCGAACGGGGAGAGCTTTGATAAAATGGTCGAATGAGTGAATTTTGATTGAAATTTATGTGTCTGCTGGGAAGGATTGTGTGTCCGGCCAGCATGGCTGAATTTGCCTCCTTTTGGGGCCCATCTGGATATAAATACTGTGAAGAGGTGATCCGTGTCCGCTTTTTTGATGCTACCATGAAGATACGGTAGGGTACCGAACGCCTAATGATAATGAATGTCGTCCCGTACCGGGCGGAAGATGAATGGATGCACATACACAGCCATTCGGACCTTGATGTCCGCAAAACCTTTCGGAAGGTGGGTTTAAACTGTCCCGAAAAATACACATCGACACCGATACAAAGTAGAGATATGGGGGTCTCCTTCTGTTCCGAGGTCACACACCAAAAGCAACACTTTATTGATGACTTTTGGATTAAATCAGTGATGGAGCGGGCGCTAAACACTAGACCGAAAGGATGGGATTTTACCGTGTACACGTCAATTAGTCTCGCGTAATGAAATGTGTTTTCATTCGCGACAAGGGGTTGCTACCGTGGAACTTGATAAATCGGTGCCGATAGCGTACCCTACGCACACACCAGCAACACACACACACTCACGAAATGATTTTCCAATGAGATATCATTAATTATGTACCTTCGAAAACGCGTTGTTATCCAGCGTTGAGCAGGTTGGGAAGAAACTGTCAAACGACGGAAAATCCCTTTTTCTTCTACGGCCGGTAGTGTAGCGAGGCACTAATCAATCGCGGCACTGGTTTCGAGATCGGGTCGATCGAGCGATAGAGGACACTTGCACCACGAGTTTGGTGTACAAACTGAACAGGGAAGCAGTGGCTAGCTTTAAGCTAGAACGAAGAAACGCACCGTGTTTCGAGTAGAACCGTACCGTGTCACAACAACGTCAGTACTAGCGTTCGACAGCAGGCGAATGTAGTTTGCAAGCGTGGAATGTCTCGTAGTCTGGCGCCAACATTACGGCCATATAGAAGCCATTCCCTACGACACATGCGAGTGTGTGTGAGAGTGTAGGGCGTCATTTCGCGTCACTTCGCATCCACACATGTGGAGCGATAAGGATAGAGAAATACCTTGCGTAACCAACATACAAGCGTAATGTAAAAGTTGCTACAGAAGCAAGTAGTTGTCTGCAAAAGGCACACTCAACAAAAAAAAAAAACCTCCACTAAAAGGAAACCAAAAACCATAAAGAAAGTTCTCCACAACCCGAATGACAGTTGTCAACGGATTTTTAAACAGAGGGAAAAAGAAAAGTCCTGGAAAAGCAATGGAATGTGCAAAACAAGTGTAGCTCATGGGTAGGTAGAGAACCCGAACAGGAAGCACTAGAACTGTTATGTGATTATTGTGTGCTGGACTGAACTTTCTGGTGGTATGGTATGCGTGTACTGAGTGCTGTGCGGATTAGACTTCCTGGTACCGGTGAGGCCTCGGGATACGGTCGTCGACAATGTGTCACACTGTCTGTTGCCATATTCCCGATACTGGGAGTACAGAAGAAACATTGTGATGTGGTGATAGTTCCCAAGAATTTGCTTCCCAAAGATGATGACTCCAAAAATATAGGCTTTGCGTTACTGAGTAGCTTTCGCGTTGATGAACTTTTTCGCGGAGGTTAGCTCCGAGAGAATCTTCAATATCTAGTTAACTTTATTCCGAACCTAGCAATCAAATTATTCTAATAAGTTATTCAGGTTGATGACATTTCATTCCACCATCACGGGGATGGACATCTTGTTTCTTATCCGTACCGGAAAATAGCAAACAACGGAAAGTACTCCACTGGTTTCGATGCTCGCTAGACATCCTTTTTCAAGCACATCCACCTATCAGCCAGCGTACACCTAAATCGGCTTATAAATCAAGACTGTGCACACCGTGTCGTCGTGCCCAGCACACGGCGCTGTCATAAATTTTCTATTTTTCCGGCATCTCCTGCAAGACGACACTATCGGCGACACACCGGTGTACACAACACCCGCGTGAAAGAAAAAATTGAAATATTAACTATTTGCCACAACGCGCTCGCGTTCCAACAAACACCGGAGCTCAGCATATCTTTTCCCGGTCGGACCGGTTGCCTTGGTCCGATTTTTATCGAGTCACGATTTTAATAAGCAACTGCTTCCTGCTTTCACCACGAATATCGTACATCATGGGGCTGTTGGGGTGTAGTTATCAACGCTGGTGCACCTTCCCGTGTAAGGTAATCTCTTATTTCATTCGCGAAGCGCGATTTGCGCCATTTTGTTTTCTTGCGTTCGATTAGGAAAAGTGGGCCCTCCAAGGAAGAGGACCACGGAGCAGAAATAAGTCAACACGGGGATGAGCGTTAACGATGAAGCTTTTGCTTTGGTGAGCACATCTTCAAGTAGCCTTCCACTGCCAAGGTACAATAATTTGTGGACGCTATTTAACACTCTGCGTACTTCAAATAGGGAACCATTTCGGTAGAAAATTGGATAAATCTCGATCGAAAAAAAAAAACAAATGAGCCATTCCAGCGCTAAGTCTGTTTGCATGAACTTTCGGCCGGGGTTTTTTTTTTGCTGATGCTATATCACCAGGTGGTTTAATTAATTTTCGAATGCCCAAAACACTCGGGATGATTTTGTTTTTTTACTCGCCAGTCGCTTTAAATAGAGTTGAGCAAAACGGTAAACCCCAGGTGCAAAAAATAATGTCCAGGATTCGTTTTTTCGCTGCTTGTTTGGCCGGAGATGTCGTTGTTTACCGTGCGTCGACAATGTGTCACACTGTCTGTTGCCATATTCCCGATACTGGGAGTACAGAAGAAACATTGTGATGTGGTGATAGTTCCCAAGAATTTGCTTCCCAAAGATGATGACTCCAAAAATATAGGCTTTGCGTTACTGAGTAGCTTTCGCGTTGATGAACTTTTTCGCGGAGGTTAGCTCCGAGAGAATCTTCAATATCTAGTTAACTTTATTCCGAACCTAGCAATCAAATTATTCTAATAAGTTATTCAGGTTGATGACATTTCATTCCACCATCACGGGGATGGACATCTTGTTTCTTATCCGTACCGGAAAATAGCAAACAACGGAAAGTACTCCACTGGTTTCGATGCTCGCTAGACATCCTTTTTCAAGCACATCCACCTATCAGCCAGCGTACACCTAAATCGGCTTATAAATCAAGACTGTGCACACCGTGTCGTCGTGCCCAGCACACGGCGCTGTCATAAATTTTCTATTTTTCCGGCATCTCCTGCAAGACGACACTATCGGCGACACACCGGTGTACACAACACCCGCGTGAAAGAAAAAATTGAAATATTAACTATTTGCCACAACGCGCTCGCGTTCCAACAAACACCGGAGCTCAGCATATCTTTTCCCGGTCGGACCGGTTGCCTTGGTCCGATTTTTATCGAGTCACGATTTTAATAAGCAACTGCTTCCTGCTTTCACCACGAATATCGTACATCATGGGGCTGTTGGGGTGTAGTTATCAACGCTGGTGCACCTTCCCGTGTAAGGTAATCTCTTATTTCATTCGCGAAGCGCGATTTGCGCCATTTTGTTTTCTTGCGTTCGATTAGGAAAAGTGGGCCCTCCAAGGAAGAGGACCACGGAGCAGAAATAAGTCAACACGGGGATGAGCGTTAACGATGAAGCTTTTGCTTTGGTGAGCACATCTTCAAGTAGCCTTCTTCTAGGGAGGTGCAATAATTTGTGGACGCTATTTAACACTCTGCGTACTTCAAATAGGGAACCATTTCGGTAGAAAATTGGATAAATCTCGATCGAAAAAAAAACAAATGAGCCATTTCAGCGCCAAGTCTGTTTGCATGAACTTTCGTCCAGGGTTTTTTTTGCTGATGCTATATCACCAGGTGGTTTAATTAATTTTCGAATGCCCAAAACACTCGGGATGATTTTGTTTTTTACTCGCCAGTCGCTTTAAATAGAGTTGAGCAAAACGGTAAACCCCAGGTGCAAAAAATAATGTCCAGGATTCGTTTTTTCGCTGCTTGTTTGGCCGGAGATGTCGTTGTTTACCGTGTTCGCGCTCACTCTCTCTTTCTCTGTGTGCCATTTTTATCGACATCGTTACTGGTTCCGTTAATCTTAATTAAGAACTATGCGCTGATCGTTAAAAAAGGCATTAAATTTGAGCAGGCGAAAGAGAATGTCTGTTTGTCTGCTGGTCGTTGGAAACACATACCTGTAATGAGAGCGAGAAAAAAGAGAAGAGAAAATTAGTGACCTGTCATCCACGTGAAGTGTTTATTGGTAAAAGGCTTTAAGATTAATTGGAAGGATTTGTTCCTTTCTTTAAAAATAGCTCCTGTTTCCTATAAAGATTCAAGTATCACATTAAAAATAAATCAAGCGACAAATATTTGGAACAGACATTCTTTTCACTTCAATATTTTCTTCCCAGCGCAACTCTTTGCTATGCAAATTCAACCCTCACGCACGGACACGGTCTCCCATAGACACTAATAGGCTTTGCGTGAATAATATATTGTAAGCAGAGTGCGAAAAGCTTATGTGGGGGAATTTTTCCACACGCAGTACAAAAATCCAGTACTGCCTAGGCTAGGTGACATTTCAGCCGAACCGAAAGCGTCCAGTTACTTAAGTACTTTTGCGCCAAAAATCCGATAGACAACACCGGAACCGATTTGATACGGAGCATTTGCGTTGACTTTTCTCCCGCAGGCGTTGCACGTGTGTGTGTGTGTGATAACACCACGCAAGTGGCAAGATTAAAGCAGAGCAGCTTAAGAGCTGTGAATGTGTAAGTGGTGTTGATGACGGGTTGCCTGAATCTTCTCACTTTGGAGAAGGAGATGCTTAGGCGTTGCTACCAAAGCAAGGGCGGTTTGGAGAGATGTCTGGAGAGTGCTTGAAGTTCTAGAAATGTAATTAAAATATAAGACACCTGCATGGGAGCGAGCAGAAGACGAAGAAGCAGTGAGGGCATTTTATCCGTCTTACTCGTTTTAACTTTCTGACTGACTGACTATAGGTTGGGAGATGGCCTGGAGTTTATGCTTCTTGCAGGAACTCTCGCCCCACAAATCGGTCACCTCAAAACGACACTTTTCCGGATTGGTTTCAAAAGTTTTGTAACCTCACCACCCGAATACGAGACTCGAGCTCTCTGACCACATAACCAGGAAAGGTGAGATTTTTTTTGCTTGGAAATATCCACTTCCACAGAGAGCATACCCAAGGATTAACCACATCTCGCCACGTATGGGGCTGTTGGGGTGTAGTTATCAACGCTGGTGCACCTTCCCGTGTAAGGTAATCTCTTATTTCATTCGCGAAGCGCGATTTGCGCCATTTTGTTTTCTTGCGTTCGATTAGGAAAAGTGGGCCCTCCAAGGAAGAGGACCACGGAGCAGAAATAAGTCAACACGGGGATGAGCGTTAACGATGAAGCTTTTGCTTTGGTGAGCACATCTTCAAGTAGCCTTCCACTGCCAAGGTACAATAATTTGTGGACGCTATTTAACACTCTGCGTACTTCAAATAGGGAACCATTTCGCTCGAAAATTGGATAAATCTCGATCGAAAAAAAAAAACAAATGAGCCATTCCAGCGCTAAGTCTGTTTGCATGAACTTTCGGCCGGGGTTTTTTTTTTGCTGATGCTATATCACCAGGTGGTTTAATTAATTTTCGAATGCCCAAAACACTCGGGATGATTTTGTTTTTTACTCGCCAGTCGCTTTAAATAGAGTTGAGCAAAACGGTAAACCCCAGGTGCAAAAAATAATGTCCAGGATTCGTTTTTTCGCTGCTTGTTTGGCCGGAGATGTCGTTGTTTACCGTGTTCGCGCTCACTCTCTCTTTCTCTGTGTGCCATTTTTATCGACATCGTTACTGGTTCCGTTAATCTTAATTAAGAACTATGCGCTGATCGTTAAAAAAGGCATTAAATTTGAGCAGGCGAAAGAGAATGTCTGTTTGTCTGCTGGTCGTTGGAAACACATACCTGTAATGAGAGCGAGAAAAAAGAGAAGAGAAAATTAGTGACCTGTCATCCACGTGAAGTGTTTATTGGTAAAAGGCTTTAAGATTAATTGGAAGGATTTGTTCCTTTCTTTAAAAATAGCTCCTGTTTCCTATAAAGATTCAAGTATCACATTAAAAATAAATCAAGCGACAAATATTTGGAACAGACATTCTTTTCACTTCAATATTTTCTTCCCAGCGCAACTCTTTGCTATGCAAATTCAACCCTCACGCACGGACACGGTCTCCCATAGACACTAATAGGCTTTGCGTGAATAATATATTGTAAGCAGAGTGCGAAAAGCTTATGTGGGGGAATTTTTCCACACGCAGTACAAAAATCCAGTACTGCCTAGGCTAGGTGACATTTCAGCCGAACCGAAAGCGTCCAGTTACTTAAGTACTTTTGCGCCAAAAATCCGATAGACAACACCGGAACCGATTTGATACGGAGCATTTGCGTTGACTTTTCTCCCGCAGGCGTTGCACGTGTGTGTGTGTGTGATAACACCACGCAAGTGGCAAGATTAAAGCAGAGCAGCTTAAGAGCTGTGAATGTGTGAGTGGTGTTGATGACGGGTTGCCTGAATCTTCTCACTTTGGAGAAAGAGATGCTTACGCGTTGCTATCAAAGCAAGGGTGGTTTGGAGAGATGTCTGGAGAGTGCTTGAAGTTCTAGAAATGTAATTAAAATATAAGACACCTGCATGGGAGCGAGCAGAAGACGAAGAAGCAGTGAGGGCATTTTATCCGTCTTACTCGTTTTAACTTTCTGACTGACTGACTATAGGTTGGGAGATGGCCTGGAGTTTATGCTTCTTGCAGGAACTCTCGCCCCAAAAATCGGTCACCTCAAAACGACACTTTTCCGGATTGGTTTCAAAAGTTTTGTAACCTCACCACCCGAATACGAGACTCGAGCTCTCTGACCACATAACCAGGAAAGGTGAGATTTTTTTTGCTTGGAAATATCCACTTCCACAGAGAGCATACCCAAGGATTAACCACATCTCGCCACGTAAACAACTGTACTGCGTTGTGGGACAAGATCTCAGGCAGAAGGTGTGTTGCTACATTATTGAAGCAAATCTAGACAACTAACCAACAACATTTTCCAATGACCAAAAATTAAACAAGGAACTGTAAAACGCTACATCTTTCCTAACCACAAGACCCGCCTGGACAACACAAACTAGTGGCGTGCAAATATCGAGCTCACGTGCGTGTGTGTGTCTGCGGCTTGATGATGTTGGCTGATGATTCGCTCGCTTCAAATGCAAGAAACACCCAACGGCAACTGCACGTGGCCGTGTGTCTATCGGTGGTGGGTAATGAGAGTAGTAAATAAAGGCAAGTTATTTTCGGCAAAAGCACATATTCCGGGGCGAATCGTCTAAACTGTAAACTGTAATTAAATTTACTTTTCCATCCAATCCATGGGCGCCGTTCGCCCATCGTTTTTGGGGTGGTTTCAAGTGAAAAGAAAACCTTCTACTGTCGGGGTTTTGCGAGTTCCCTGCCGTACCAAGCGTCGAGCTTAGATTAATTTCTTCCGAACACGCTAGCCGACGAACCTCGTTTGCTGGCACAGTACAAGAAAACACCATCACCTGAATCCTGCAGAAGCTTCGTTCGGTTTAGCTTACATGCAGCGATAAGCGGGTAAGGGTTGGTACACCCTTATGCACTGCGGAAAAACGTTGCCTATCTGATGTGGGGGGGTTATTCCGTACCTCTTAAAAGGGAAAGCTAGTTGAATGCAAGTCAACATACATACAGCGGTTCGGGAGTCGAGCCACCGAACCATCGGGAAAACTGCTGAAGGCTTCCGAAAACCCGTTTATCTGTTAATCCAGAACATGCAAGGTGGGGACGGGGAAAAACAAAACCTATACACCGCTCAACGTAACCCGGAAAACGTAATGGAAACTGCATACAATATTAATGACCAAGATAAGGTTTTTTTTCTAGGCAAACTGGAATGGAAAAATGCTATAAAAAATCTGCAAAGAAAAGTGAATGTGTTCGTGCCGAATTTTTCTTCCGCTTTCTCGGCTTTTCTTTTGGCTTTTCCTTTTATGCATGTTACGATACTTTAGTTACAGCCAACGTAGAGCGAACCGACAAACCGGCAGCCGAAAATCCTTTCATCTTTTATCGTATCACGTGGTGGAAAATGCAGTAAACAAAAACAGCCCAAAACAAATTGCAGCATAGCAGCAACCAAAAAAAAAACTCGCTAGACGCTTTTCCGGTTTTTTGTTTTTGGGTGCAATCTTTAATAAAACTGGTTACGTGTTCTTCTTTTCCTAACGCCTTCATTTTCGTTTACCGGTCAAGCCTGGTGTGAAAATGGAAGCTTCAAACTTCTTTTCTGTCTGTTTTTTTCTCGGGTCTTTGTTTATGTGTTTGTTTTTCTTTACTATGCCAAAAATGAAATTATTCTTTACCATGCGCATTTTTCCACAGCCCTAAAAGAAAACTGTGGAGGCCTTGAAAATGTGCAACACAGATTCAGGGGCTTTTTTCATCCTTTACGAAAGAGCAAAACGTTGTGGTAGAAAATTGGCCCTCCGTTTTTCCACCGGTTTGGAAAAACCAACATGCAAAATTAAAGCTGTTATACCACACCGTTTTCCCTTTTGGTTTGGTTTCTTTGTGGCAAAAAAACAGGTAGTTGTTTCTTAAATTTTTCCTCACTCACACTACTGCTTGTTTTGTATTTATTCTGAATGTCTCTCTTCTGTTTCCCTGTCAGATGAGGATAGGAGAGAATTGTGATATAGAAAGTGGTAAACCATAAACTTTTCCTTACTGGGGTTTTTGGCCCAAAAGAAGGAAAAGGGAAACCTCCAGAAAAAAAACCCGAAACCCGGAAAAACGCGTTCGTTCATTTCAATAAATTACTATTTATGAGCCCGGAGGTTGAGCGTAAGAGCGCCTGAATTGCTGCAAAGTTAGTGCTTTTTTTGTTCTATTGCCGTTCGCTGCTCACCCATTTCAGGGTTCACCCACTGGGGGAAAATAAACTACCGGCCCGTTTCCCCGCAGAAGGGAAAAACAAAAGGATGATACTCGGAAACTGCTGTACGCGTGTGTGTGTGTTTGGTACACCACCCAAGGACAAGGACACGGTCTGGTTTTAAGGGGTCCGTCCAAAAAAGAATGGTGGCTTTGGGGAAAACCGTTTTCGTTCGACCGGGATAGGTCAGTCCGGTGCCCCGCTGATGCTTTTCCGTCCAAGTCCAGTGCCGGTTGGTTCATTAATAGAATCAAATATTTAAGAGCTATTTACTCCCCCAGGTGTTCGCGCAGCATGAATCTTTTGCGAAAACGGTCGATGCCGGGTGGCAAACATTTTTGTGCTGGCAAGGAGCGAAATAAGGAAAAACGAGCCACGCTTGGGTCGTAAATGGCATTTAACGATCGAGCGGAAGAGCAAGACAATGAAGAATCGCTTCGTGTAATGTTGTCTAAGGAATGGTTTCGCTGTGGTTTATTTTTAAATTGCATCAGCCGTGTTTGACTTGCAGGTTAAAAATAAATTTCCTCTTCAAGTGAGATCGTTCCCGATGGTTTGCCAGCTATTGCAAACTCTGTAAGACAAACAGCGCTAATCGTGAGTAATCGTTTCGACAGCACTCACACACACGCACCTGCACACGAACATGGGTGTCAATTATTTGCATGTCACTGCGCATACCAAGTGCAAATTGTTTAAATTAAAACATACTACACAGTTGCAGAGTGTCAATGACCTTCGACTTCGATACTCTCGTTAACCCGTTTTCACATTCCTTACACATTCCTTGCGTGCGTGAACCCACCTCCCCGTGCACGATGTTACCAAAGTGGGGGGAGGATTGAGTGTGAAAAGTGGCATAATTGGAATGCGTTTTCATTTGGAACGGAACAGTAGAAGAAGACTCGGCGAACTGCTCGAAACCCGATCGAAGTTACAGTTGCGAGTCGGGAAATATAGAACCAAGCAAAATGATTTCAATGGAATGCACCAGCGAGTCAAATCTGTCAGCGTATTCTTGTACTTCTTGTCTTGTTCTATTGGGCGTTGAATTTCCTGCAATTTTTTCAGAATCATTGTAGATTGGTTTTCCTTCGCTGCTGTAGATCAGACTATAAAAGAAAAAATGCATAATTTATTTCCCGCTTTTTTTGTCTAGGTGCCATACTGCGCTTCTCTCGTTCAGGGTAAGCGATTTCAGGGGCGACTAGAGTAGGAAACAAGACAGGAACGGTGAGGTTATGGCTTTATGAGTTTTTATTACAACTTTTAAATTGATACCCCATCGTACAACGGTGCTCCATTGGTGTACTAAAATTGAACGAACCAAGCTGGGTGGATTTTATTGCGCTTGCTATTCGTTCGCTTGGTGCCGTGACCAGGATACGGTTCGTGTTTTTCTCAAATCGATTACGCGGAAGCAGGTGAGCTCAAAGAAAAAATCGAGCAAAAACCATCCCCGTAATAAAAGTGATCCATTTTGAAGTTCGAAACGTCATTGAATTATTAAGAGCTTGTACCGTCATTACATTTATTATTGACATTCAGCATCTTAACATTAGTGTTTAATGATTTTCAAGGAAAGGAAACTCAAGCACATTTGAACCTATCGGGGGAAAAACCCATACTAATGAGCATCGTAGTTTATTGTGCCAACTTCACCCAACTAACTAATCTCTCAAGATCACTGCGGGAGGTCAGATTAGCGATTTGTTTCTCCAGAAACCACAGCGGCTACGATGCCACAACCCATTTCGAAATACTGCCACCAAGTGAATGCGAACAAGATGACAAAACGCCCAAACCATTTAGTCACCAGCACCGAACGACAACGATGGGTTAGCGACCATCAGTTCGACAAATGAGGCAGGTCGTCCTTAAGACGCGCGAAAAATATGCAAATCACCCTCGCACTGTGAGATCAACCCCGTTTTGCTTCGCATCTCCATCGACGACGCTCCACGCCAAACCCAAAGCTAAGCCCTGAATAATGATGATAAATTTGCAACCATCATCGTCAACATCACCAGCACGGGCCCCGTACTTTCGTTGGACGACGAATGCTTTGGCGACTTTTATCAGGTCTCAGCAAAGGCAGACGGTCGCTTCCGCCAACATCGTTCGAATGGTTGTGGGTAAATATTTTGTAGCCCGAACCACCGAAAAACTGGAGGGTGCGTGGACATCACAAGGGGTCGTGTGGTATGGAGGCGCCAGATATCAAGATCTGCAACCCGAAAACGGAAGTACATTTGCCGAACTTTACGGGTGCGGTGGTACTTAAATTTCCATCAGCGCGAGATTAACTGTCGCGTGGAAAATGTTCCGATCGTTCCGCGCTAACGTTTGGCGTGTTTGGCCATGCGAGCTGCCCGGGCCGAATGTATTCGGTCTCTCGGAGTGCGCGCTCCCGGTTATCCGATTTGCTGACGGGGATGTCTTAAGGTTTCGCCAGACGCGCAAAATGGATAGTAGTAACAGCTGAAAAACCATGAAATATGTAAGCGTTACCGAAAATTTATTTCCCACCCGGTAGCCGCCAGCTACAGTGAGAGAAATGCGCTGGAATTCGCCAACCATTTCGGTTCGCTGTCTCCATTCGGGTGTGAGAGGATTGGTCTTACGCGAAACTGTCACCATCTTATGGGACTTTACTGGTGCGCTAACGTGACGGTGATGAGCACAGTTTCGGTGCTGCAGTTTGCAATAGTTTGCAGGTTATGTGGGAAGACGATGGTTGGGACACTTTAAAAGAGTTAGTATGAACTTTGAATCACTTTCTAACGAGACATTTGAAGTTAGTTTTGAGTACATTCCCGTGCCAAAAGATTCTCAAGATTTTAAAGTTCCTCATGTCCATCAACTTAAAGCCTGCCAGGGGGAAAAAAAACATCACGCCACGATAATCTTTGTATTTCAAAATGATTTAGATGATGTCTTTTTCTGCTGGCGTGTAGCTGGCGTGAGGATATAACCGAAAGAAATGTTCCTGATCCGATAATCCTTAATCTTATTGAAACATTCTATTCTCTTTTCTCGCTAGCAAGAATACTAGCACGCAAACCGTCGTTCTTCAATAAGAACCTGCAGAAGAGCCCAGGTAATGGAGTGTCTAATTTATTCTGTGAGGATATTCGCCGTTCGTTCGTTGATCGAACGTACAGGCACATGCAAGTACTGCACTTCAGGGCTATGCGCCCTGATCATCATGACCCAAAGCCCGAAACTCGAAAAGGCCAAAAGGATTCGATATAAATCAAACCGAGAGAACAGTGAAGCGGGAACCGTAGAACCGCATTAGAATATTAATCAGCCTCCGGTCAGAAAACTGAGCCCTGAGCACCCGGGTCACAGATCTTTGCGACACACACATACACACACAAAAGGCAATCGGTTCCACCTGAACAGGGAGTCGTCGTCTACTCGCAGACGAATTCCTGCACATCTTCGGAGGGTGATACGGAAATAGGAAAAAACGTCTTCCAAGAGTGACATAATTCCTTCCGTTTTTCTCCGATTCCTGGATGCCGAGTAGAAGGTGTGAACGAACCTGTGTGCCATCGTCTTATGTGGACGCTCTATTATTTATGTCACCCGTTCGGTAAAACGATATCTTCTCCTTTGTAGCAAAACGGAACCGAAAACCACCCCAAGGAACCAAGGAATGTGCATATCATCGCAAACATCTTTCGGGATTGGTCTTACGCGAAACTGTCACCATCTTATGGGACTTTACTGGTGCGCTAACGTGACGGTGATGAGCACAGTTTCGGTGCTGCAGTTTGCAATAGTTTGCAGGTTATGTGGGAAGACGATGGTTGGGACACTTTAAAAGAGTTAGTATGAACTTTGAATCACTTTCTAACGAGACATTTGAAGTTAGTTTTGAGTACATTCCCGTGCCAAAAGATTCTCAAGATTTTAAAGTTCCTCATGTCCATCAACTTAAAGCCTGCCAGGGGGAAAAAAAACATCACGCCACGATAATCTTTGTATTTCAAAATGATTTAGATGATGTCTTTTTCTGCTGGCGTGTAGCTGGCGTGAGGATATAACCGAAAGAAATGTTCCTGATCCGATAATCCTTAATCTTATTGAAACATTCTATTCTCTTTTCTCGCTAGCAAGAATACTAGCACGCAAACCGTCGTTCTTCAATAAGAACCTGCAGAAGAGCCCAGGTAATGGAGTGTCTAATTTATTCTGTGAGGATATTCGCCGTTCGTTCGTTGATCGAACGTACAGGCACATGCAAGTACTGCACTTCAGGGCTATGCGCCCTGATCATCATGACCCAAAGCCCGAAACTCGAAAAGGCCAAAAGGATTCGATATAAATCAAACCGAGAGAACAGTGAAGCGGGAACCGTAGAACCGCATTAGAATATTAATCAGCCTCCGGTCAGAAAACTGAGCCCTGAGCACCCGGGTCACAGATCTTTGCGACACACACATACACACACAAAAGGCAATCGGTTCCACCTGAACAGGGAGTCGTCGTCTACTCGCAGACGAATTCCTGCACATCTTCGGAGGGTGATACGGAAATAGGAAAAAACGTCTTCCAAGAGTGACATAATTCCTTCCGTTTTTCTCCGATTCCTGGATGCCGAGTAGAAGGTGTGAACGAACCTGTGTGCCATCGTCTTATGTGGACGCTCTATTATTTATGTCACCCGTTCGGTAAAACGATATCTTCTCCTTTGTAGCAAAACGGAACCGAAAACCACCCCAAGGAACCAAGGAATGTGCATATCATCGCAAACATCTTTCGCTGGAGAGCTTTTCGGAGGGTTTTCGGGCTGACTGTAAGACTGTGATAGTGTACCGAAAATACTCACATAAATTCGTCTTCTCGGTGTGACAGTTGGGACACACGCTGTGTACGTTGTTTTTCCTTCTAAATGGCGTCGAATGTTTTTTTTTTTGCGCGCGCGCCTCTATGTGTTTGTGAGGATGAAAACTGGAAAGACACACACGTATCATCCGGTACATATGCGCGTAAGTAAACGGTCATCCTATTGACTATTTCTTCGCCGGCCTACGGAGCATCAGGTTGGTACCGCCATCAGGAAGGAAGTGATATCGTTCTCATATAAATCACCTCCCTCAATATGGTGGAACCGTCCTAACAACAGCGCTTAATATGCGTGAGGGTTATGCAGGGTTACAGCAGATAATGGTCGTTGGGAGCAGTAGTCGCCGAAGCACCGGAACCATTGAACGGATCGTTGCCTGGATTGGGACGGCAACAGAGAACGTGTGTTGCCAAGTGGCATGCCTTTCGCTTTCACGTACGAACCACCACCGAGCTCAAGGACCTTTTCGGGTGGAACAAACAATATGATCAATTTTCTCTCGGCCTCCGGTTCGGGCACCATACGGCTGGTAACTTGAAACCCGTTGAGCTTGCAAGAGGGAAGCGAGCGCGCGACGGCAAAAAGCAACATGTCAACTAGATTTATGAGTTCACGGTAGCAGCAGCCTTAGCGCTGGAATCGGCGAGAAGAGAATATCAAGGTTGAGCCGCTTCGGGACACCATAATTCAAACACCATCCAGCGAAAGGATAACGATAGTCACCCACCGACCAACACTCGCTGTTTGCCCATCAAGTTATTTTTGTACGAGGTAAAAGAGAGAGAGCGATAGAGAGGTAGAAAGACACATGCTCTCATCCAGGATCATCATTTTGTAATCGTCTTCTATCGAAGGAACTACTACCACAACCACTCGAGTGTGTCATCCATGTGACCTTCTATTCCAACGCCACTAGAAATAGATTATCATCGCATTTAATTTCCGGCCGTGATAGTTAACGAATCGTACAGCTCCTCACTCATCATTACCGTCCTTTTGCAGAGTGAGAGAGAGTAGAAAAAAAAACAGAAACCACCAGTTGATGAGTGAAGTACACAGCGAAAATGCCCTACTTGTGGCCCACGCACTAAACATTGTCGAGTGGAAATGCCAACTCAGCAAATGGCACACTTTTCTGTGCCCTTCATCTTCCGACTGTCCGACTGGCTGTCAGAGAGTAGTCCCTCGATGGACGGGCAGAGTTATGCGTGGGTTTATATTCCTTAAGCCGTATTTTCTATTTCCCGAGTCTGATGTACAGAGCTAATTTTAGTGGCATCGTTGCGTTTAACTAATTTGCGATTAAAAATGATTGTTTGTAACTATAAGCACATTTGAGGAGTAATTGTCTCATTTTATGTAATAGCGATACAGGGAAAAATGGGAAATGGACATAATTTCTTAATTTCTTAATATCAATATTAATCTCATGTAAGAAGTTAATTAGTCGGAGCGTTGAAATTTATATTTTAAAATAATTGTAATAAGAAGTACGACTCCAAGATTTGTAAGACTACAATTTCTTCGGTCTAATGAGGTAATGCTATAGGCAAGATTGGTAGAAAACTGCAGATAATTTAAGGATATCGTTTTGGTTAGTATGTATAGAATATACTGAATGATCGGCGGTTGTTACTTACAAATACTGATTTCCGCAAGGGTGATGGACAGATGGCCGCATCTTTGAAGTCGTTCTAAACTTAAACGTTCTGGTGTTAAAAGTCCGCTCCAAAACCAATATGTATATGTTGGGTTTAGTGCAAGAGTACTGACTGTCAAATGCCAGTTGTGGACGAAGCTGGGACTGTATAGCCCCTTTTAGTTTCTTCACTATACATCTTTGAGACATGGACCCAGTTCAAAACTGAAGAGACCCTCTAAGAAACACGCTACGCTCTATTATACAGCGGCGTAGATTCGCCGGGCTCTGGTGAACTGGTAATGTCACGTGAATAGCACCGGACGACCTAGTCCATAAAGACCTTCAAGGACATGTACATGAACAGATGAGGCGTTTTATGGACTAAACGATATGGAGTGAAGGCTTTGATATGTCCGCCAGAACAACAGAGATATTGAAATTCCTTTGCACATGCTTGGAACGTCTCACCAAGGTCCTGCTATACGTTTTTTTAAATCTCTTTTCAAAGGCTTAATAGTATCTTTGATTAGTGTTTAGATTATTTGGGATATAGTGCTATCGCAACTCTAAATTTGGCAAACGATCAAAACAAAGTTCAGATTTTCTCGACTACAAGCATCCGTGCTCGACTTGAAACATGCATTTTAGATAGCTCAAACGAGGGCTCGTTCATATACTTAGCGTAATAACAATTCCTGCCCAACTACCTCGCTGTTAAACAGCCCCGAAACAGCTCAACCTAATCCTTTTCGTTTATAACCGCGAAGCGTAACCTCCTCAATTAAACTGTACAAACCATATGGAACCGTTTTCCTGGCACAACAAAACGCATTCCGGTTAGCAAAATGGGTTCCGTTGCATGGTTGCCGTGACGCCTGGTACGGCTATTAAATATCCCACTAGACACATGCATGCACACACAAACACACACCGAACAATTCAACCTCAGTTGCATCTGCAGTCTGTACGGGTTCGGGTGTGATGTTACCAAGTGACGTAAAAGTTAATCACAAATGCAACGGCTGTCGGGTGACCAAATGTCTCTTTCGTTTTCTCTCTTGTTTTTCTCTGACATCGGGAGGATTTTGCGAGCAAAACTTTTACGACAGCTAGCAGTGCACTACAAGCATATTACCTCAAGCGTTACCTCCCACTACCCACAATAAACCCCTTTAGGATCTTTTTTTTTGCGAGGAATGCTCGTTTTAGAATCCAGAAACGTTCTTGACGACGTTGTGAAAGAAGTCTTTGCCGAGTGTGGGAGGAGTTGTAATGAAATTTGTCATCTGGACGTTCCGAGGTGCGATGGAGCTACTGTAACCTCAACTGGTTCTTCTTCTTTTTCGGCTTCCTTTTTACCAATAAGCAACCAAAACAAACCATGTAGTAGGAAATACAACTTTATGAAACAAGCGGGTCTCGCTCTCTCTCTCTTGTTAAGCTGTCAAACGAAAAAGTTGCTTTCGCATTGGGCAAGAGTCAGCAACAACTGCTAACACACACACCCACCTTGATGTTGATAAAAACTGCTAAAACTGAACACACAATTTTACAATTTATGTTTTTACCACCCTGCCAACCCCATTACAGATCCGCTCACGTGTATAAGAAGGGACGGTTTATGTGGCGCAGTGACACCAAAGTGAATTTGTTACAACAATTTGTCGTCCTGCGTTTTTTTTTCTCTGTGCGAAAGACACAGTGGACCAGCTTTTCATTAAAAAGAATTTTTCTTCTGCACCGGTGGTGAGTGTCATCCAACAGTTTCGCAACATTCTGATGCTTTCCGTTTTTTTTTTCGCCAGCAAAAAACACGGAATTATAAAAATAAGTTGATAAGTTTTTCTTTTTCTTCTAATCAACCAAAAAAAAAACTGTTGCACTGTTCACTTGTTCCTGAGCTGAGCAACGAGCGAACACAAACGCCCAAGTACATGGACACTTTTGTTTGAGTTTTGTTTTCATAATGCTACGCAAGGACCAAAGACCAGTTCTTACGGGGTTTCTTTCCTTATCGGATCGCACTGCACTGGGTTGTGCCCGCTTTCTTGAGCACTTGAGCACGGAACAACCTCGAATGCAGCTCGAATCTTGCATCGGTACTGCCGGTTTGCTTGCTGTACCGAGCAAAACTCAAACAGCAAAACTTGGCGCTGCTGGTAAGCAATTGCTCAAGATAGCGACGAGCAGCGTTACTCAAGATTTGCGCTACAGACAAACATGGGAAGTAAATCGGCATCGGCAAATACACTTGAGAAAATTACAAGCCATTCGTGCAGCCGGCCGTGCGGCTTGGAATGCACACCAGCACCACCTATACAGGATCTTCCGTTCAAACCATCCCGGTCTGATCTGCATTTTGCCGTGGTTCGATTTGCGAACGGAAAACGCTCGGCTGCATTGCCGGAGTTTGTTGAGTGTTTGTGTTGGGTGTCCCGTTTTCGGAGCCAAAAACTCGTGCACATCAAAGCCAGTACAGGTGGAGGATGAGTATCTTATTTTCCGCAGCAGCAGCAGCAGCAGCATGGGGAAGATCATCCAACTGCAAACACTGTAAGAACAATCGAGTCGAGTTTCAACCACAAAAAGATGTCGTGACTGGTGACCATCATCTACGTGGTCGAGAGCGAGAGAGAGAGAGAGAGGAAGAGTTAAAAAATGGAGCAAAATCACTCAAGAAGTTTATTTGATCAGGGAAAGCTTTTCTTTTGCTGCCAACCGTGTGCTGGTTGTAAGATTGTTGTGCAGTGTTTATTTACACAACAACCGTATTTGCTCCGATTTTGAGCAGATAAAACCGCACCCGGAAGAAGAATGCTAGAATTGGTTACAACCCTTTGCAAGAAAAAATGGAAATCTACTGAGACCTTGTGAAAAACTCGTTACATTTGTTTTACTTTTTTTCTGGTAAAGGCTTCATATGGGTGGAACTATGCAAATAGGGCACAGTATTGTTTTAGTCTCGCAAAAGAGAAAAGCCATACGTCATTGGAAATTGAAAGATTAAACATTGAGCAATGGTATTTCTTTTGTTTTGTAGAACTCTGTTGAAAACATTTAATTTTTAGGTGGTTTTTATGAGAGTTTTATTCATTTTTCGGTCAATTTTCCATTCCGGTTACGAAAACGAAACATATTTGCACGTGGAAGATTAAAATCAAATAAAAGAATGTTTTAGTAGTCGAGTAGCTGGATGAAACTCTTTGTAACCAACTCGCTTTTCATCAAGCTTAATCCCAAACTGAGTTGAATTTTTTATAATTTTCTTCCATCGCTTTACGTTCCCGTTACTGAGCTGCGTCCACTGCGTGACAGATGGGATTGATGTCATCGACAGTACACGGCCACTGGTCGGCACGGTTAATGGACAATTGTCAATGTAAAATTCCCAACGGTCCCATTTGGCGTTGTGCAGAAAGGAAAGACACAACAGCCTCACACATACACAAAGACGCGTCAGCACGTGGCCGTTTTCTTCTCATCCTGCCGGAAGTAAGCTCCAACGCGCGCGCCTGACTGATCCATCTATTGCCCGGTGTCAGAGCGTGTACCGCCAGCTGAAGGCAGGTGAAGAACTGCTTCGGGCAACACATAATTTACGACACAGTCAATAAATTTCTATTTGACAAAACATGACAAATTTGCTCACGGTGAACGGTTATTAATGTCCCTTCGGTGGGCTTCAGGTGCTTTGTTGGTAGGTTTTTTTTACTGTTACCGCCTTTGAGAAGAAAAGCTTATGCTAATGTTTACACAAAGAGCGTCAATGGTGGAGCCGATGGTGGTTTTGGAGAAGGAACATTTGAGAACACTGGGAGACTGGGATGGCGTTCCGTTTTTTTTTTCTATCAATTTTCAAACACAGAATTTGCGGTGGCCTAAATAGGAGGACAAGACGAGCTTTAATGGAATTATTTTTAAAACTCCAATCGGAGGCAAACACGTGCGACTTTTTTGTTGTGAATATTGAAGTAATCAATAACTTATAAATAGCGGTAAAAGACATGCCATAAGGCACTTCAAACAGCCTAAAATAAACTGATTTAAGGGTGCCTAAAAGTATGCAATTTACAGCACAAAATATTTTTTTTATAATTGTTCTTGCTTTTTTAACTAACTCTGACAAGATTAATCAGAACTAAATATACATGTTTGTCTTACAGAGCGTTATATATCCGGTTGATGGTGATGAAGGGCTTGATTAAAATTTAAAGCGCCTAAATATAGGCAATTTTCAACAAGAACCTTATATTTCAATATTTTTCTTGACATTATGAACCGATAATAGTTTTTAAGAGTTCAATTTCAGTAAATCAAACTACAATTGATGTTTAATATCAAAACACAACACAATTGCATTTAATGGCACCATCACAAGCAACCGAAAACACTGCCAAACCATAATTTGTTTTTAACTCACAATATACCATTTCCCACCTCCAAACAACCAATTCCAACCATATGATACGCGTACATTTCCTCATTTGTTTTCTCCTCCCAAAAAAATAGGAGAAGCAGTTTTCTGTTCTGTGTTGATTTTTTGTTATTCTCTAGCACGCGGAACATGCTAGGAACGACCAGAAACGGAAACGGTATCGCGCACTGCATCGTCTGGATTCATAAAATGCAAATTCTCCATAATTACAAACAATATTTACTCTGTTTCTTCCTGCTTCCGATGGGTGTGTGATGGAGTGAGTATCAACAATCCCAAGCATGCACACAGCACGGTTGTAGCGCGCTGTATGTGTAATGCATCCGTCGTGCGGCACTGGCAGCACAGGATGCGCCGGTGGTGCAAGAAGACGCAGTACCGTACTATTGCAGCGCACATGTTGGCAAATATTTGCACTGAGAAAATGCAATAAAATTACTAACTCCCTTTTCCTAAAATGGTGCCTGCTGGTGTGGAGCTAATGCCTGGGAGCAGTTTGGTGAAGGCACAATTTTACAATTACTCTCCCATTAATTCGAAGGATTTGAGAGACACACACACACGGATGCAGCACACCTCAAGGATGAACGCTAGACCATAATTCCCCGGGACCAATGCTGGGAGTTTCTGATTTCCGATGGCTTCCTAATGAAGTGACGCCTGCACACAGAAGACCGTGCGACTGAAGTACAGTGCGGCTTATCGGCAGGCCTCGCCTCGGAAGCGTCTCGGAGCTGGCAGAGCCCATAAATTGGACCGAGATGGAAAAGCTGTTTTATATTGCGAAAAGCGAAACGCCGGGCGTGACGTGAATAACGTTATTTCCCTCACGTCCCAAAGTGACGTACAATGTGCCGTTTCGCGGCATGTACGCCGACCACAGGCGTCTTGGTGGTAGCAGAACATGGATCACGTTTCAAAATTTCGTCAATAGTCCGTATCCTTCGGGCTGGATGATGCGCGGCGGACGCTTTCCTTGAAGACCTTCGCTCCGTGTGGGTACCGGCAGCTCCAACTCCGACTACCAAACACCATATGTCTCCACTGGAGGTTAGACGAGCTTCGAGGAACTACGAGAGAGAGCGAGCGAAGGATGCAAAAAAAGCACACACAGTCCAAAAAGGAAACCCATAATGAAGCCAACCATCAATCGTGGAACTTCCTCAACCGTGGAACCACCGTGGCGTACACTTTATCATGCTTCGTATTCTTGCCGCCAGCACCAACAGCACCCGCCCGCCCCCAGGCATCAGATGGATTGAATGTTCATTTTCAGGATAAAATTACACTTTCCCAGCCGTTCATTATGGTGCTGTGTGGCGCGCTCTGCAAAGTCTCAACGATGGGCGCACACGGCTCGCACGTTACGCGCATCTTTTGCTGGCCGGGCGAAACATGACGCCCCCTCGCTACTCGGGTTCGGGGCGGTCGCGTTTCACCACGTTCGGGTGGTGGCGCAATCATCTCCCGCAAGCATAATCGACATATTGCAAGGCATGTTCATTCGGCCTCAAATAGGTTAGGCTTTTGCCCCATAAAACCAGCCCTGTGGTTGTGGCCTAACTAATACACACACACGCACGCATAATGAAGCTCTAAACTCGCGCCATGCAATGGATCGCTGGTGACGTGCGTGCGAGATATTCTAAGGTTTTCCCAGATAGAGCCACCTCCACCAGAGGAATGTGTACACACATTCCGGTTTTCACGCACCGTGTTGTGCAGGTAGGCATAACTTACGGGCGTTCCTATGCACACCACGACCAAACACACACACACAGGCGTACGCACATCACGTGGATTAAATATTCAACGACTTTTCCCTGTTCGTGCTTGGTGAAGAACAGCACGAGGATATTTTGTCATGCTGCTCTCTTTGGGTTCGCTGTTGGGTAGGGATTCGAGATGCCGGTTTTTTTGTGTGTTGCTGTTGCATGAAATGTGCTTCATCGTTGGGGCTATGTAAGAAACAAAATATCGCCTCAGGTGAAGCGGCTCTCTTCTTTCACCACCATCAACATAAGACCACTGCAAGCGAGGATTGAGGCTGTGTGGATAAATATGGTCGATTAGAATTATATCGTTCTTGGAAGAAAAAATTTGGAAGAAATGAATGAAATTCAAAATTTCATCGAAGAGTTTTTGTTACAAGTAATGGGAAATTATGTTTTTTTTGTTTCATTCTACGTCGGAATATTTAATCCTTCTAGTTGGGTCTATTTCAATCGAAGAAAAAACAATTGGCAGCTATAAGAATTGTAACAAAACATAGTTTTTCAACTTGTATTACTATTTTTAAAAAACCAAAATTTTTGATTGTGTATTTTCAATATAAAATGACTTTTTGTGAAGAATAGAGAACCGCCGACAGCAAATTAAAAACTCTGTGTTTGAAATAGTATAAATTTAGGCGCTGCTTTGTAATTTATTGCTGCCGCAGTGGATGTTGCAGTAAAACTTAGCTCCAAGATGCATTATGATGCGGTTATCGTAGTGTAACTAATATGAAACGTCACCATTTACCTTAAAATAATGTTATTCATGTCGTTCCAAACGCCTAAAGGTATGCAATTTGTGTTTTTAATCAATTTTTAGCCGTTTATTTTTAAGTTCAGTAACGTTATGAGTAGAATTCAATACATTATAATTCTGTTATGTTAAGTCCAAGTGAACAATAATAATTTATTTGCAGATTTGAACAGATATTTGCAAAAGGAGATTTTTTTTCGTGTAGGACGATCTGGCCGTATTGTGTCAGAAGGAGATTCGAAGGAGATAAATTACAGAAGATAAATATTTCACGTTCTAAATACCAAGCTAAGAGCCCTTGTATTCTTTCTTCATCTTAATGAATTAATGTTATTATTAAACACACTCGCAAATTAACATATCACACAAATAAAGATGTTAGCGAAGCGTCACGCAACATGCCCACGTTTAATTAAAAGAACATTCACCGTTCGCAACATTTTAACCCCTTTCTCGTCATCGTAACACCGCGTACCATGCCCACAACTGCACCGTACCTTGCATTCCCATTTTTGTTTAATTTCATCTTCACCGAAACCGAAACAACACACCGAAATCGTTAGGGCGAACGAATATGGGCGCGGTTGGGAAAATTTTAAAACCAATATTTTATTTACCTCACTCCCAAAGCTAGCCCGCGTCAATTTCGAAACATCCGGCCATCGAGGGGGAGGGGGGTGCAATGGCCATATATCAACATTGTAATCATATTTCGATACGGTCACACCGACACTGCCCGCTTGGTTTTCCCTTTCCTCGCCACATACATGATTGAATTTAAATTTAATTCCACCTTTCCGGGAGGAGAAATAAATCTCTTCCTGTAGTGCGCCCCTCGTGTGGCTTGTTTGTACAGTGCTGCCGTGAACGCCGGTGTGCGCACTAGTGTTGTAGCGCCGAAATTAAGTTTGCACAGTTCCGAATCTGACTGCGTCCGTACGCGATGCTGTTGTTTTCCATCTCAGTTTACTAGCAGTTTTATTTACTCGGTTTTGCAGCGTTTTTTTTTTGCAGCCCCCGTTGTAAATTCATTTCGAAAAGTGCAATTGAAAATTATTCCAACTGTATGTGCTTTCGGGTTCCGGGTAGGCAAGGAACTGTTTATAGTTTCATTAGCGACCACTTTAATTATGATGCCGACCGGGGCGTGCGTTGTTCGCACTTCGTTTCGGCTCCCATAAATCAACGTGATTTATGCTTAATCAAATGGTCACACACGCTCGCATGAAAAGACGGCGTGTGTTTTTTTTTCATGCGAAAGACTTGAAGGACCTTACTTAAAAACAGAACGTTCAACAGATGGTACTGTTAAGCGTGTGTTTGTGTGTGCTGGTGGCTTATTTTGAGACCGAGAGCATGCGAATCTTGAAGCCTTGATTAAGGTAATGCATTTTCAAATAATTGTCTTACCTCAATCGATCCACCGGTAGTCCTTTGTGGACAGGATAATCGTGCCCTGATCATACCATAATTCCTTACACATACACACGCCCCCACCCCTGCCCAAAATGCACTTATGTGCGGCGCGCATGTTTCACCCCAAAACCGTTCCGACATGTCGTAAATCATTATTCGCGCGTACCTTACAATTAAAAGCGCCTTCGAAACGTCGCGAGACCGAACAGAGAGTTAATCATATTTGCATTTTACTGGATTACGTGCTCTCGTACAGAACGGGGTGTTGGCGGTGGACACACGAGAATCACGGCCATAAATTATTTCCCCACCAATTGTTATGGGCACACGCACACACACACACATCAAGCAGAACAGATAGCCCCGCGTGAAAGATGAAAGATTTTCCATCGAAACGCGTGTCCAACGTCATGTATTGTGACTCGCGTATACCCAGCCGCTTGCAACCATCTTCATTGAAGCGTTCGCCCGTGGGCGGAAAATTTATGCACGTATACACACACACACACACGGGCACGCATCACAATATGCATCACCCCCCGTTGGAGTACCGGAGCACACACCACACACACACACACACACAGTCATCAGGCATTCCCAACGGGACACGATTATTCCACCCCGATGTCGCTCTCCGCCACGGTTCGACAGACAGGATGAGTTTTTAGTGAAACCGTTTAATTTACTCTTTCCTGCCGTCCTTCATCCACCTGTCTCTCTCTTTCTCTATCCTTCCCCTTGTTGAATCCCACAGGGAGTTTCTTTGATTGGTTACCGATTCAAAAACCCCTTTTTGGCAAACCAATCGAGCTGGTGAGCTGGGCTATGGAGCTAAAAAACCCGGAGAGTACAGCAAGAGATGCGTCACTGATTCCCTATTGTTTTTCAATCGCATCGCAACGGGTGGTGAGGTTTTCCATTTTCCACCCCGGAGCGAGCCGTCGAACGGAACGGAACATGTGGAACTACTTTTCATCTTTAGCAAACCGCACACATGCATACGGCGCCTGCTGAGCGACCACGGTGGTGGTTTAGATATTAATCATTTTGTGCATCAATCAGACAAAGCAGTAAGGTACAAAGATACGTGAAGAGTGAAAATATGAAATAGTTCGAAGATATAAATCAAAACTGTGCATCAAGTCTGATTAGTGCTTAGTTTGGACATTTTAAATATTTTAATGAGAGACCTTGAAGTTTTTTAAAGTAGAAAATCGACAAACTAAATGAAAACAAGCTACAAAATCATGTTTGGTGGGACAATTTTTATGTTGTGTACTGGGAACTGTAATACCATTCACAACATTAATCGTTTTCAATGTTTGAGATTCCACAAGCTCACAACAATTGAATTCATAATCTAGACGGAAAATGAAACAAATCGTTCAGTGGGACATAGAATACATCGTATACTATGAACCACCATGGAAATCCTATTATTGATGTTTCTTAAGAAATGCAACAACCATAATTAGGGCGACTGGTGTCAAAACTAAATTAAGTTTTTAAAGAGAAGTTTTTGAAGATCTGTTTAAACATTGAATCTCGTAGCTTGATGATTGATATTCAAATGTTTGAGGTATTTCTTATAAAAATGTTCAATAAAGCAAGGCAAAATAAAAAAATTTGAGCAAGTTAAACGAAGTTTAAAGTTAAACTTTAAACTATGAAAAAATATTTGATATTTGAATGAAAAAAATGTATTCAATATTCAATTTTCGACGAAACTTTTGATGCACAAGTTTGGTGGGACCTCAAATATATTTGGTATTTTGAACCACAATGTATTTTACATCGAACGTGAACAGTTTAAACCTTATATTTACTAATGTTCACAAGGGCTCTGTAACGGCATCCCTACAAGACGCTTTCTTCCATCGGGAATTAACAGAATGTGACAACAAGACCGACAAACCCAAAAGAATTCAAGTTGATATACTCGACCGAAAACAAACTTTAATCACACAGCCAAACGCTTTCCCATCGATTGACAACCATCCATGGGGGCAATTGAGAAGGAAACACACTTGAGACATATACACTTGTGCTCTACTTGTCTATTTTTTCTCTCTCCCTTTAGGTTTACCATTTCCAGATATTTCGTTCTGCCGGCTGTATCACTCTCTCAACTCCCAAAACGGTGTGAACGCTCTGTTTGTAGAGGCCTCCTGACTGTATTTTTTTGGCTTGTTTGGCCCCAAATTCGAAATCGGCAACGGGCATGAATCGATATCACTGGCAAGTAATCCCATTATGGATTCAGGCACACGGGTGTGAAATTCGTGTCTGTGGGTAAGCCGAAAGATGTAAGCCTTTGATTTGTGATGGAGCTGAGCCAATTTTGCCGGCTGGAAAGTATGCCCCGGGATGCTGTGGAACGCTTACCATTTGTCGTCGTATTAAGCGAGCAGGAGTAATCCTATTCATGAATCCTTACTACGCTCGGTACTGTAGCGCTTGGAATGTGGTTTTAAAGTGAGATAACTTTACTTCTGACATACAAAAATGTCATACGTTCTGCTCTTACGCTTGAAAACTTTCCCAGAAATTCATCGACCTTTCAATCTAATGATTTCTTGCCCGGTTTCTCCCTAGTAAGTAAGTCAGTAAGTAGGGAGATTATTGGAATTCTTTGCTTCTTTGCGGGCAGGTGAAAACTTTAACCCTAACACCCGAACCGACAGACAAAAAATACACATGAACCACCTTTCCATTTTGTGGACCTTTTTTGCCATGACCGTCACCGGGTCAGCTCGTATATCGATTCCAATTTATCTCCTCACTCCTGGTATTCCTGAAACCATCCGGTGCCGAAAGGTCTCCCCTAATTTCAACCACAACTTCTGGCGGTTTCTTTCATCGATTTAGAATCTTCCCCCGTCGTTTCGGGTTGGACTGCTCAGGATCGCTTGCTTTAAGATCGAGGAATGTCTAGAGACTAGACCCTCGCAAAAGGTGCGCTTCGAATGGAGGTAATTTAATTAGGAAAATTTCGTTATCGTTATCAAGGGGCTTTCCGAGGGCGACCGAAAATGGGACGTTAGGTTTCGCATTTTCGCGTGGTCTAAAAGTTCACGCGACCAGCTTACACGCACACACATCAGTAGAAGCTACCTGAGAACGGGTAAGGTTCGGGTCCGGGGTCCTGGGGTGAAACTCATAAATGTGTAGAACGTGCGGTGAGATGAGCATTTAAATTCAATCTCAATAATTAATCACTACTTCAGCGTGAGGTAAAGGTGAGTGAGAGTCTTGGGGGTTTTCGAAATTGCGCTCCAAACGTCTCAAGCGTGTTCTTGGATGGATCGAAAACCACAACCTTTCGGAAGAAGGACTGCTTTAACTGCTAGGAATCCAACGTACACCGGGACAAGAAAATGATGATGACGATGATGATGATGATGCCGGTAACCAGAAGCACGCACTCACTCCTTCAATATCGTATCGTACAAGGTGTTCCCATCTTGGCCGACGCACACACTCCTTTGCAAAACCTCCTTTCGGTATGTTAATGTTTGAGGTTTTTGTGGTTTCATCCCCAAGCCCGCGTTCGGATCCCTTCAAACTTAGGACGTATTCACATTGATGGGTGCAAAAACCATTCCGATACAATTGCCATTCCGTCCGCGGCTTGTCTGTTCATTACCTTACTCCGTGTTACCAAGAAGGAAAATCCAACCTTCCACATAACCCGCTTCGAAAACAGATTACTCAGCATCATCGTGAAAAAGGCTGGCATCGGTTGGTGTAGGCTTTTAAAGGCAACAACCAACACAAAACCAGCGCCAACGAAAGCTGTCGACCGTTCGCTTGGAGCAATATTTGCTAAGAAAACATTAACACGTTGCCGGTTCCTGGGGCGAGGCGCTATGCCAAGATGGGGCTGCGGATAGGTGAAGGCTAAATTTAGGTCCATTCGAGTGTTGAGCCCCGCTTTGCATTACACATTCGATGTGGTTGGCGTTTTTGGGGGCATGTGAAGCCGTTTTGATTACCTTTACAACTCGATTCGAACGATATTCGACACTGTTACTACTGCTGTTCGGTGCGTCAGGTGAGCACCATTTTGAGTTTGGGGAAGAAAGCCTTCACGTTTAGGTGTGTTTTTGTGCGCCTCTTTTGAGATTGACTAGAGCAGCTGCTTACCTGTTGAGGAGAAGAAAAATGCATAAAAGAAATTCGTTAATTCAGAGTATTATGAATGATGTGATTGTTAAGTAGCCACATAAACGGATTTAAACTCCAATAACTGTACAGATATCCAGTCATTTGGGGACATATCTCAATATAAAATATGTTCAACTAAATACATAAATCAGTTTGATACACTATCATCAAAGTTTGTACGGGAAGATGTTTTTGTATTCCAACAGATTAATTTAAGTTCAACAATCTTCTACATTCTGATTTCAATTAGAATGTAATTTGAATTTTGATAAATATGACCAAAACATTTTTATGACCAACACCAAAATCAATTTAAATTTAGTTTGCATTTTTGATTGAAAATTTGAACGAAAGCATCTACAACGAAACTAAGTATGACAATAAAGGTAAGGAATGTATAGAGCAAGAACAAAAATTTAAAATTAAAAATCAAATAAAATACGAAAAAGTTATCTGTTTAAGTACTTCAAAATATATAGTTCTATATGAAATTTTCTTTGATTTGCGTCCAATAAATTGCTTCCATTTGATTGTGGGACCAATTAGTATAGTTTACCAAATTTGGGAGAATTATCTGCATAAAATCCGCCATAAAACAAAAGTTCAATTCGTTTCCAATACACAAATTAAATAAGAACTAAAATCATGTTTTAATATTACAAAAATTAAAGGTCTTAAACGCATCGGATTTGTTGTTTAAAAGTCCTGTACAGATTAGCAGGACACCCCATAAACATGACAGAAATAATGGTATATAAATCCATTAAAAAAAAATCCGCTAGGTGGCGCTGCTTAGACAACTTAAGAATTGAAGCATTTGCTCTCTAAGACGACTAAAACTAAGAAAACGATTTTCCTTCTTAAAAATAACATCATTAACCGTAAGGATTAACCAGCTTCATTATTATCTGCTTTTACTGCTTTCGTTACCGAATGTTTATCAACCATACGCAGCCATCAAGCCGTCGATTATCGTTTAGCGTCGCTTGAAACCTCAAACCGCTTGTTGATTATAAAATAAGCAAATTATACCAGCTTAGCCAACCAAAACCCATACACACATATCAGTAAGCTTCCCCGAAGGTAACCCAAACCAAAGAAAAAAAAACCTTCAAATCTCCATATGCTAAAGTCCTGGCACGCTATCAAAATCGAATTTCATTTCACCGTTCAATGGGTTTCTTCGCTACAACCTAAAAGCGAACACATGTAGCGGAAAGGCCTGACGGTGCGAAGCAAGCTTATGCACTTTCCCGTTTTCCACCGTTCCATGCGGGTTTTCGGTGGATTGTAGCAACACCGAGTGGGGGAACTTGTGGCGCACAATAAAAGCGATAAATTTTTCAATAAATTAATCATCATTGGATATTCATATTGGTAATAATAACAATTCGTTTCCATCCCCAAGAAAAAAAGGGGAATGTCGTTTCCTTGTCAATGGTGTTTCGCTTGCTTTGTACGTGGTGAATTTTTCTATGGAAATTTTTGGAGGAAAACTGGGGGATTTTTTCTTTTCTTGATGCACGTTTGAGATGTAATATTTTTTAAACGGTTATGCAGTGTTGTTACTACTACCCTTCGAAAAGAAAAAATGAACGTTTCTTCAGTCAAAGCAGAAGAGAATCGATCGCTTTTCATCCGGGCGCGTTCAAGGAGGGTAAAACCCAAGACGATGCTGCTGCTGCTGCTGCTGCTCACTGCCACAAATCCATATATGAAGCCATAAAAATCATAAATTTATTCAATTTGTTTCGTACCACGATGTGTTCGCGTGAAGAGTTTTTCTCTATTTTTCACGTGGTCTCCCCCGAAAATACTTATACAGCCGTCCGCAGTAAGATCCGGCGTGCAGCGGAAATAAAACACAACGTGTCGGAGTTATGCTGTCGCAGTATGCTACCACCAATTGACGATGTTGCGACGACGACGACGACGAATGCCGTTTGCTGCTGCCAAACATCCGCAACGAAACCCCAACCCAACCACGGGATAAGAAGAAATGTAGACGATTTTCGTGCGATGTGATCAAATGTGGAGCAAGAATTTTCCATCACCCAGTGTCGCGCTTGTCTCGGGCCGATACCTATGCGTGTGGAAAATGTGTAACGCAGCAGGGAAAATATTTTCCAGTGCAGTTTGTTAACAAGCGCTAGTGAAAACCTTCCACTTTACATCCAGCGCAACTTACACATATTCTCACTTCCATATTCTACCTCTCCAATGGCTCAATGTTGGGTGAAAAATCTGCTTTACAACAGGAAAAATTTTCATCCCTCATGGAGAGATTTTAACCATGCTTCGGAGCAACAAATTGGACGCCACCGAGGGTACCGTATCAAATGGGAAGGAAAATCAACCACCTTCCGATGCGCGTGTGTTTTTCATTTTGCGCCGGTGGAAACGTGGCCACGTAAGACAATTCATTTTTACCGAGGAGATGTTACCATTCGTCGTTTTTTCTTGTTGGTGCTTACTCTATGCGTCTTTGCTGTGTAAAGGGAAACCAGTTTCGATCGGTAGCGTACATTTTATTTCCAACAGTATGTGCCCAAAGAAAACGAAACTACTGCCGTCACATGGACGCGCGCACACATTTTCGTCGTGTGTTCCTTGTTTTACGATCACGGTGGCGAAATCCATTTTTTTGGAATGGTTTAATTTACCAACCTGGTACAACCTGGTGAACATAAATCATAAAAGTAAACCTTTTTTTCGCTTCCTAACTCCGTTTCCACTAGAGTATTCGTTTCGTGCTGCTTTTGCCCCTGTGGTTATGCAATGTGTGGCATTTTTTTGCTTGTGAGAAGAATGTTTTCTTCTAGAAAAATAAAACCCGTACATCGTGTCTTTTTTTTTCTTCCCCCCGAAACGCATTAAGCAATAAAGAAAGAATTCCAATCAACTCTTTAGATTGCGCGTGGCAGAGAAAAAAAAACCATAAGCATTCCTTAAACGCTACGTTTCGTCTGGCGAAAATCCATCCCTAATTTGTGGGGCGGTGTTAATTACGGGTAGCACCTGTTGGGTTTCCGATATTCGCCTCCCAAAACTCACCTATTAATAGCATCGAAAACACACACATTTTACGTTATGCTAAACATTCAGTGGACGCTCGCATTCATCGCTTAACCATTTTTCAACCCCCCACAGTTGATGGGTTTGGAAGGAAAGTGATCTTCGGAAGCTTCGGTTCGGGTTAATCGGTGTGTTTGCAATAAATAAATTCCATCCATTGCTTCTGTCACCGCGTGTTTGTTTGTGTGCCTTTTGTGTCAAACGTGCAGGAATAAAGGGTACGAACGGGTGTGTTTCGGGTTATTGTGGTGAAAAATGAAAACACACACACAATCGGATCTGGAAAAGTGGGATTTCTAAAATGTGTAAGAAGGTTTTTGGACGGGGTGAATGGTGTATTGCTATGCTCAACTTCAGCGCACCGTCAAACACTTACAATGGGGTTAAGTCTGTGTGTTTGCGGTTCAGTTTGTGTGGCAAGGCAGTCGGTATGATCTCTGCTTTCATCTCGCACCATCATTATAAAAGCCGCAGTTCGCATTTCAGCTGCTAAGAGGGTATGATTTATGGTGAAGGAATTCCATTTACGGTTCGGTGTCTATTTTTAGCTGCCTTGCCTTGCGTGAACCTTGTTGGTTGGTGTGCTCGCACAAGTGAGCTCTTTATCGGTGTGGAAAATTTTTCTTAACAAGAAGAATGAAGCAGAACATTTTCCATACACCCGAAAAAGTGAATTCGATAAGAATATTAACGAAATGCGCCTACAGGTATGCAATTTTATAAGCAAAATATCGCTTGAAATGGTTATGTTCCATTTTGAACATTACTTTTCGATATTTTAATGCAAATCTGTGTCAAATATTAAGGAGATGGAAAATCATTAACTTTAACTTCAGTTTTTCCGAACAAAATAACTAAAGCTCTCTGCTTTCTAGCGCAAAATGTTAATATTTCGTTTAGTCTGAAACGAAGTTGCTCCGTACTATGTTCCAACACTACTATCTTATCGGTTGCAGCATAATAGAAAGAACTTTAAGCTAAACTAGCATTCAAACACACTACAAAAACAGAAAAGCAATGGCAACGACCAAACAACAGCAACAAAAAAAAAACGTCTCTCAATTCAGCGAAAAACTTTCCACTCGGTAAAAGGAATAAAATGTACAATCATCAGCAATAAATAATGCTCTGGAAGGCGGAAAATTTCCTTCTGATCCTTTTTTTTTGCTGCTGCTGCTACCTCCTCGCCACTCGCCACCGAACGTCTTTCGGCCGGGAACGGTAAGAAAGAGTCGAAAACCTTGGTCGGGCGCGCAAATGGAAAACTGGCATTTTAATCCGATTATAATGACAGGAGTTCTTTCGTTGCCGGCGGTCGGTTTTTGCTCCGGACCGGTACGCTTTCGGTATGGGCCACTGCCACTGCTGGTCTCAGAAGTCAGGCCAGTGTAGTGTTGGGTGGAACGAAGAAGTAGCGAAAGAAAAAGGTTAGACCAACGCTTTTCCCCGCACACACACACACACATTCATTCCTATTCCGACAGATAAGGTTTGTGGCCCCACTCCCCATACGGAAAATGGCTCACATTCACCTAGGAACAACAGCCAAGGAGAAAAGAGTTGGTAGCCCAACTTCTTGGGTGCTCCTGTTACCTGTTTGCCCGTCCAAACTTAAGTCAAAGGCTCAAATTAAAAACGGATTGGTGAACGGTGAAAGTAGTGCCCCTCGATCGAGCACGAAGTGTGCTGTCTGATAGGGGGGGGCGGGCAAAAGATGGAAATTGTACGCCTCACGGGAAACCATTAGGACTTGCGGCAAGAAGGCCAGGCAAAGCCACCAATTCTAATGTGATCGCATCAGCGTCTCGCTTAGCACTGGGTGATGGTGCCAGGCTACACTGTAAGGTAATAAAAGTTAATCCGAAACGAAGTCAAAGTTTACAATTTCGACCACCGAGTGCGGAAGGAAGTTTTCCGCTGCAGATTGTTGTGCGGAACATCCAAACCCGAACGCAGTAATGGGGGGCGAAGCAAGTGCGCTTTCTTCAAACTCTCGGTGGAGCAGTAATTCAAAGATCAAATTTAATATCTACCACCAAACCCTTACCGCTCGGTGGTGTTTCGTGCTCGTACGCCGGCGGATATCTTGTAACTGGATAGAGGAGATGAATATGTTTTATAATGGGTTTGGTTGGTTCCTCTTTTCCATCCGGCTGTTTTTTACGTAAGTCGGATTCATGGAGGCAATTTAAACGCGAAATCAACTAAACCAATTTAGGGATTTGCACTGCGCGAAATATAGAAGATGGAAGGCGTGGAATTGTTAGAGATAAACAGTGTAGCAAATAACAAGAAACTGGTGAACAGTCAAGGTAAATCATTACTATTCAGCACACCAATTAGATCGGTGAATGAAAAGTTAAGCTTGCCAGTGATGGAAATAAAGGAAAATTATATTTACTAGTTTATAATACAATACTATCGTTTTTACTTGAATCGTGAGCAAAATAATGTAATAAAAATGCAAAAAGCTACCTTGTATTGCATACTTTCAGGCTTAGCTTTATTAAGAAGCCTAAAAGTATGCAATTTGAAAGATTGATATCTAGTAAATCAGGCTTCAACACAGTACAGGCTTTTTAAATTGCATACTTTTAGCGTTCCGAATGAAGACGCTTGAAGGTATGCAATATTCTGTCAATTTCCTTTTTTAAAGCAACTAATCGTTGCTAAATGCCTTAAAAATAATAAACTCTAACGCTAGATGTGCGTTTTATGGATTCAGCGCTTTCCCACCAACATGTACTGCCACTTTAACGATAATAATCCTTTTCCTCATTTCATCCACACCGCATTTAATGAACTTTCGGAAATCGTATCGATTTCGCTGATTCTAATTTCAATCGTTCAATCCTCCTTCCTTTCCCTTCTTCCCCCCCATCCACCCACAACTATTCCGACCATCATGACCAACGTGTCGGTGCAAATCGAATGCATTTAGTGTAAATTAACCATCCGCATCCGGACGGTGCACACCATCCACCAGCCGTAAACGACGCAAAAACGACTTGCGCTCCAAAAATGTGTGCTACCAAATGTGCTACCTGTAATCGCGGGTTCTACGGTGCCGCGGTACCAAATCGAAAACGCATTTTGTTTAGACCGGGACAGCGAGTAGTGGGCCCAGAGCGGGCATGCAATTAAAATGTGCATACGCCGACCGAAAACAAGCGTATGTGCGTGTCCGTGTACGCTCTCCGACAATTGATTCCGGGTGGGCGTGTGGATAAGGGAAAAGGGTTAGAGGGGGGTTTTTCCCGCCCAACCACTGCCACCAGCAGTTGGCGAAACATTTTCCACCCGGCAAGCATAGGCAAGCTCTTGTTGGTAGGATGCATAATGAGCGTATCGTTTGCGTGACCAACACTCAGCCTTCCCGAGGTGGATGGTAGAAGGTGGTGATGAATGGAAGGTGGACGGGCATCATTAATCATCGTCTCTCCTGTGGTCGTCCTGTGTGTGTGTGTGTGTGCAGATGCCGCTACAGCATCACACACACACACTCAGGTCCGAGCGCGTAGTGGTTTTTGATTTAGCTCATTATACTCCACATTGGCTTTCGGTGCATCCACCATTCTTTTGCGATAAAGCAACGACAGTGTGACGATGACTCGGGACGACCGATCGTGCCTTCGGACACGCCAGACCGATGATGATGATGATGATGATGGGCACCGATAATGGCAAAACGATGCGTCGTCGATGTCGTCCTCATCCCACCTAGCATGGACGCTTCACGGACACGTTCCAACGATGCCTCGCCAATTCTTTCCAACTTCCCTCCCAACGCATAATCAGCAACAAATGGAGAGGAAAAACGCTCGGACACGGAAATTGTGAAGCGCCATTGTAAAGCGCAGGTGCATGATCCACTGCCGTGTAACCACATCCGGCATCCCGATATGCTCCACCGTTTTGCGCACGGAAACGGTGACAATTAAATCGGGAGGGGGGCCCCGGGGGGGGGGGGGGGGGGGGGGGGGATGCAGCGGCCACCACCGAGACAAGTTGCTTCATTGGTGTAATTTGTGTCCCTGCACGAAAAACCACACACACAAACCGGGCCACCTTGCGGCAGCGAAATATTAAGCACCGTGCTTAAAATGTGCTTCAAAGTTGCTCTTGCTCACCTTAATCGCTTCTCGCTTCCAATCGGATGCGCCGAGGCAGTATGCAATGCAGAACGACGATCCAATTCCTGAAAGACGTCGACCACTTATCGTTTCCGCGTTGTGCGTGGACCGATGAAAGGTGACTCCTTTCACGGCTCGGAAGCGTTCGTCAGCGAATCTTCGTACCCTACGGACCCAGCCAAAAACCAATCTCGTTTCACTTTCGCCAGCAGCACACAGCTTCCGGGAAGGGCTGAACTGTATCCATCCATCATTCTGTTGCCCGGTAGCAGGAGAAAATCCCGCTTGTCCATTAGGAGGTCCACACGATGGACCTCGCGTCTTGGAGCGTACGAACGTCACTCGGTTAGTGTCAACCCGGGGGGTTCGTACGTCGAACAAACGGGCGCTCCATTCGAACAGCTTCTCATTTGCCAGCACAATCCCTGAGGACACACTCTTGGTACTAGCGGTGGTGAGCGAAAAAAGTGAAAACGAAGCCTAACTTTAGGCGTGTACCGGTGTTCGGCCTGTTTTGTCTGGAAAGGTTCGAGCACCGAGCAACACTTGAGCCGTTGCACATTTGCCGAGAAACGTTTAACTATCGGCGGTCAACCGCCAATCGTCTGATCGTCAACCGAATGCGGGAGGTATTCATCGTGGCGTTGTGTTGAAACATTATTCCGGACGTCCGTAAATGCTGTCCTTCGCAACACGACGCATCAAGCGACGGTTAGCGAACGGACGGATGTTGCTGGTGCCACCCGGCCTAGTGTGTATCGGAATTGATCGCCAAACTTATCGTGCTTGACGTTTTTGCGCCTGCATCGATGCAAAACGCGTCACCTTTAAAAGCGTTCCCATCAACCGGCTCGTCCGGAGTTGAATTAAACTCGACCGACGGTGACGAAAGGGGAGTGAGGAAGGAAACGGGATCGGGAGTGAGGTACATTTTCGAAAGGGAAAGATGGCTGGCTGTGAAGCGGAAAGGTTGACTTGATTTATTGCTCTGTTGACAAATATGACGTAAACGCCTAAATATAGGCAAACCCGCCCGGAAACGGATAATGGTGGCCCTGTGTAAAATCGCTTCTTCACCGTGACGTTTATCGATAGGCACAGGCACGGCAAGATTGATCCATTACGGTGCAAAGAGAGACCTGGTTTTTGATGTTTTACCACGGTGGCTCTTACGTTGCGTCAAAACTTTCTATAAAATGTTCCTTTTTTCTTCACAAAATACTTCACTTAAGCTCCTGGGCTGGGGTGCAAAAGTACAGTTGCTGGTTAGTTTTGCCACCCGGGAAAGTGGGCACCGAAAACTAATGTCAAACAGTATGCCATTAAATTTAATCCTCTTAGCAAAATTTTATGCTGATGCAGAGTGAAAGATGGAGAAGGTGCGCAAGAAAGTGCAGGCTGAATAGATAAATAAATAACGAAATAAATGAGCACCCTCTGGTTGCATACCTTCCGGGGCGTAGTAGAGCATTTGGAGGATCTTGAGCAAGACAACAAAAAAAACAGCACAACACCATTTCCATAATTCCATCCACTACGGAAGATGGAAGATGGTTTGCTATTTTTCATAAAAAAGTTTCATCGCCATTAGGAACGCGAGAAACAAATGTTTTGCTTCACAGTTAAGCATGTAATTATGGACAAATTATGTTTGTCGGTATGAACGATACGCTCGGTATGTGTGACCATCGATATAAAGAAAATGGAAAGAAAAATCGCCTTAAGAATTAACCATCGTTTAGAGGCCCGTTGGTGTGGGACAATTTACACTCTCGCTCTCTCTCTCTTTCCTTGTTCGCGTTCTTTCGCCATCCAGTGGAAAAACTGCAAATGGCGAGTGTTTTGGTGTGAGAGCCAGAAACAACACTTCGCTGTTTAATGCAATGTCCTGCAAATGGTTTGCTTCCGTACGCGACTAACTTTCGCTCGTTAGATGATTCGTGGTGTGCCGTCACCAGAATACACCAGGAAACAGCGAGACACACTCGATAAAAAAAATGCAGACAAACGGTCGCACATTTCCACTGTCTCATGGACAGTCGTGGAAAACAGTCGGCCACTAGAAAAACGGACAAGGGGGAGCGCGCTCGCTCGCTCGGGTGACAAATTTGGATGTGGCGAATGCAATTATAATTTGCATAAGCTTTTTATGGGTGTTTTATTGCTGCTACCGTTGCGACGTTGCCACAGCCAAAGTCGTCGGGGTCTTTCGGGATTTTATATTTATTTCACACACCCACACTGGAGTGACTTCGAAGCAACAGCGTGCTGAAGGTGGTCCGGGAAAACAGGGCGACGTATTGTTTTTGTTTCTGTACTAAAACTTTTGTTCGTGAAAATAACCAAAATCGCTCTGCTCTCACCACTGGCGCTAGGTAAATGGTAAATTGCTGCGGGCTACCGGCATAAATTAGTCTACCGGTGCGGGATGGCAAAAGTCCTTTGCTGGTGGGAAGTGAAAAAGGTGTAAGTTATCTTCCTTGTAGGTTGTTTGGCGGATGTGTGCATGTGAACGATTTCATACCAAAACAGCATCGCAGTCTACAGCATAAATCAAACGAAGCATTGCTACGAGTTGCTTCTTTTCTGTCACAAACATTTTAGACACCTCAACCAATCTAAACCCTTCTGTCGAAGAAGCGAAGTGTTTCTTATTCCGACACATTTAAATCGCACAGCAAAAGGAAAACAATATTGTGCGCTTGAAACCGAACCAAGACTTTAAACCAAGGTGTAAAGTTGTCAGCCACTAAGCCAGAATCAATTAGTGGGCATAAATATTCAAATCGTTCGCTGCTGCTTAGAGCGCATTAGAACGCAACAGCTCTCCCGCCTTTTCTATGCTTCGCCGAAACGTAACGCCCCCACTGCGTTGTCTGCGTTAGCCACTTGGAAGCTAAAATACTTCGACATATTTATGAGCGTTGGCTAAATCACCCAACCGCTTCCGAACGCACTTGCTCCCGGGTTGAAGCGAAAGCTACCAGCAAGCCTTTATCAACTCTGTCGGATGTTTTTGGAGGAAAAGTTGTGCGCAACCCCATCCCCATCCTTCACCATCGGTTTTGTACACTAATTAAATTGGTTCCGGAAGGTGTTCGGCTGCTGCGCGTACGAACCTTTTGTGGGGAAGATACTGATACTGAAGCCAGCAAATATGATGCTCGTAAATTGGGACTAAATGGGATTACTAGAGTGTGTGTATATGGGAGAGTGGTATACGATAGGGAAGGCTGTATTTGAGTGCAAAATCAGGTGGATCTTGTGAGCATGCTAATTAAAGTATTGAGAAATGGAATTCTGGCAGAAGGAGTAATTTGAAGATGTCGTTTATAGAATATTGAAAGTAATAGTGGGTGAAAAAGACACAGTTGTGAGTTTAAGTCAAAATGCAACGTAGGGCAAACGAATAATCATATTTTCCTTGTTTAAAGATCAACTTTTTGGTGCCGAGGCCAGGATAATTAAAAAAAAATCACAAAACGAAACCTCATGCAAAAACTTTTTTTATAGCTCGTAGGAGAAAAAAAGGATAATAGATAAAGATTAGTGGAAAAATAATGATTAATAATGATAATGATGATATAATATAAATTGCACGAAATCAATCCAGCAAACCTTTACTTAAAATGATGGTAAGGCTCAGGAACTACAAACAAACAATAACATCAATATAATTTCAGTAAAATAATTGGGTAGTTAGATATGTATTAAAAATCCCTCAAACTTAACAAAAAACACCCTAGAATGACACGTGAGAAATGAATGTATAATGCACATTAAGACACATAGACGAAAGAGATAAATAGCAGAAGTCGAATTCAATACGTATATTTTAAATGTGAGAAAGGAAGATAAAATTATCTTAACATCATGTTTCAAAAGCAAACTAATAAATGAAGTATGAAACAAGTAGCTTCAAAATAAGAAAATCAATAATTACAGAAAAGAAAATATTTAGAAATCATTAATTAAGTAATCACACTCTATTGAAATTAAAGGAACAAATGCTAAAGCAGTCAAAAAATGTGAAAATAGCAATCTAGAGATAAGTAATGTTCAAATTTATGTACAAAGTCAAACAGATGCAGATCAAACAGATGCTTGAAAATGATGGTACAAAATGCTTATCAAAAAGGAAGAAAAACTAAAAAAAAAATGAAATGAATACTTTTATGTAAAGTAAATAAACCAAATTAACAACATATGAAAACATATAAAAAAATATATTATAAAAGAAATAGAAAGTTTAAACCTAATCAGAAATCGTAATTTGAAAACATATGAACAACATTAAGGAGGAAAATGGTTGTTAAACCCTAGCAAAGGAAGCACATAAACTAAGCTGTACAGAGTTTTTTTTCCATTTATCAAAAGCCAAATAAAATTTATGAATAATTTTGAATTCCCATGCAAAATACATGAAACTTTGTTTCCTTTAAAACACATTTTACCCTTCACAGAGTCGAAGAGTCTTCTTCAGGATGAAACCATGAAGCATACAATAGCTGCAATTAGTTCTAGTACTAAAGCCAAAACTCTGCTTTGATAGCGAGTTGCTCATTTCATTGGCCCACAGTACGGACATGGCAGGGGTCCACCAGAATAACTACACAACAGTATCAGTTGCTCTTTTGTACACGATTACAAGCGCTTGTTGGCTTGTTGCCAAACAAAGCTGACAGTTGCATTTGCGCCGTTTGCGAGCGACCGAGCTTTGTGTTAAAATAAACTCTTCACATACAAACGGCCGATCGCTGGCGTCGATTTTTCTCCCCAGTGCCGGTCAATGTCACCCGTGCAAAAAAAACGATTAAAAACCCGATCAACAAAAATAAAACACCACCCCTTGCTTCTGTGCGCACCCATCGTTCCTTATTACCACCTGTACCACAAAACAAAAAATCCACTTAGCACTACAAATTCACCATGAAATTGCCTAATGAAAATGTTTCCGCGGTGTAGCATTGATTTACCCTCGCGTACACGGCCGTGCCAAACTCGTTACAGGCTCATAAAATGTCAACATGCGCTTCCGGTTGTCCGGGCTTCTCCCACACGTGTTTGGTCACGAAATTTAAATTTCCCAGCCAGGATAGCGTTGGTTTTTTATTGTTGTTTCCTCGCGTATTATTTTCGAGGGACCAGTTTTCCAGTTGATCGAACCATCGTGCTGATCGTGGCACGCAGATGGACGCATCGAATCGGAATCGTAATCGTCGCACGAATGCCGATGCCGGGCTGGGAATGCGACGGGTGTTGCATATTTAAAATTGTCCACCCCTGCAAACCCCTGCAAACACCACGTCCCTGGACAAATGGACAATGAACGGAGCAGATGCGCTAGGGTGGGTGTAAATTTGTCCGGTTCATGATTTGATTTTCAAATGGTTTACATGGGCTCGCTTGTGCTGGTCCTTTTTTTTAGGTCCCGACCGGTTTAAGCGCACACTGAAACAATGCATTGTGTCGAGGAGGAATTCAAATTGACTGTTTCCTCTAACACACGCGACAGGAAGGAACGTTTACGGAATAATTTTTGAACCTGGTAGGCGAAATAGGGAATGTTCTTTGTTTTTACTTCAAAAAGAGTTTAGTTGACGCTAAATTGCAACAAAAATCAAACCTTAAAAGAACGATAGTTGCTTTAAACCTTGCTTCACAAAAAGACGCCTAAATGTAGGCAATCGGTTGTATATTGGTAACAAATCGATGCAAAACGGCTCACAGGCTGCACTTTTCCGATCGAAAGTGGTGCATACTCTTCAAAACCGACGCTCCAAAAGGTTCTTCAACAAGTGCTAATTATAAATAGTGTATAGATGCTTTAATTAGAACACCTGCTTTATCATATTCAACAACAAACGGCTTGCTTTTGCTCTCCTGTTGCTTCTCAGTGTGGTGCAGCCTAGTTCCAGTTCATTGTAAGCACCAATTTTTTGCCTTACGTTGAACCTACCCTGCAGCACCAAGCAGCCGGAAACAATAAAGCCCAAGCTCGTTCGCATTGCGAGGCTTTCGAGCCGAGAAGGACGGGAAAACCTTCCCAGAAAAGGGAACAACTCACAACAACTTCCCAGTTTTGCGCAAGAGTAACTTCATCGTCCCATCGAAAATCGTCCCACAGGAACGGATTGAAGTTGGGTCCCAAATGCTTCCGAACGGTTCCCAGCTTTCGAACGCCCTAACGCGGGGAATGGGGCAAATTTCCACCGAAAAGGGGTGGCGATGGTGACGCGAATGTATGCATGGGGGATACGGGAGTTCGTGTTTTTGGTGGAAGGTGTTTGGAATTATTTATTGCACGAATTTATTTTATTTATGCGCTTTTATTCCAGCACATGTACCGATAAAGCGATTTGTTTTCCCCACTTTTACGGGCACAGCAATGGAACAAAACTGTGTGTGTGTGTGTGTTACACAAAGCATCCGGATGGAAAAGAGTTTCGATGGAGTGTTGTGCAGATGGAAAAACAAAGCGCACGAAAGACTCCGAGAAGGGAGACTAGGAGAATGAAACAAAAGCTGGTATGAAATTCACGAAAGCTGGTTACAGTAGCGGGAAGAAAATTGAAGTTCCAGCTAACTGGCCAAAAAAAGAGTCACGGAATGATGGACTGCAAAAATGCAATGAAATGTGAGAACAGTTCACGGGCACATACAAAGCGCACACTGGCAGTGAGTTGAGGGATTGATGGGATTTCTGGACTGCTTTGTGTGTGTGTGTGTGTGATGCCCTTGGATTGCTTGTGTTCGCTTTGCATGTCCGCCTAATGTGCAAGCATTGATGCATTTTACGCTGAGCCAGATGTGATTGAAGTTTGGAAACATTGGCGAAACAGCAGGGGACATGGATGAGAGGCTAATGGATGAAAAATGTTTTACTTTTCGATTTAGATTTGTTGATCTCCTTTTTCATAATCGTAAAATACATTGAAGAATTACGTTAAAAAAAGATAACGCATGTACAGCTCCTAAATGTATGCAAGATACTACGCAAAAGTGTAAAATTACTAAAATCTTCCGTTTTTGCTAATACATGTCATTTTCTTGTGTGTTGTGGCCTTTTATTTTAACAAAGAATGAGAATTTAAGCAAAAAAGTATGATTTTCTTTTCAATAATGTCTTTTCCGCTCACTAAAGCGCCTAAAAGTATGCATTCAATCATCTTAAAACTCTTATTTCTTTGTTTTTATTTAAAAAGATCCTTTTAAAAAAAGGTCTGTCACAAAATTAAACCAAATTGTTTGTAAAAATTGAATATTCCTCCAAAAATACATACTAAAAGCATGTATGTATATTCATTCCCCTGCACGACAGCGCACGACAAAACATAAATCACGCTGGCCTATCAATCGTTCGGCGCCATTATCTCGCACTCCCAATTCAGCACAGTTGTACTGGCTCATCTAAGGCTTAACGATCGGATAAAATGTAGCAAAAAGGGACATTATAAAATTATCGACAAACCAAACATGTTCGTGCAAGTAAAAACCAAACAAAACAAAACAAAAACACCACGGCTGGAGACACCTGACAAATCGGTCTCGCCGAATTTGATTGACCAATTTTTCACGCGTTATCCGGCAATGGTTTGGATAGGGTGAGCTAAATGTGACAAACACACACACGCACACACGCACACACGTTCACAAAAACACAGACAAACGATTGGTGCGGCTATTCTCATTCGCGAGTGTCGATTGCAAATCGTCAGCCCCAACCCAACCGCGAGCATCCGCGCTCAGTAGTGACCAGCCAAATGTGACCGGCCTGTTGTGAAACATGGTATCGGCCGATGTTGTTCATCGGCTCGAAAAATGGCTCGCGGTAAACATTTCGATCATTCCGCCAGGCAATAACTCTGTTTTTTGTCACCCTTCCCGTGTGACAATGAATCATCCAGGTGGATGCCGGGAAAAGCGTTAGCGGAGAGCAAGAAAAAAAAACCATATTCCCAACCTCCTAAATTACGGTCAGCAATGGTCCGATTCCGGTAGAATGGAGTTTGGTTTGGGAAAGCGAAAAACAAAAAACCCTGACGAGTGAGAGAGAGTGAGAGCGGTGGAAAAACAACAAGCCTTCGAACAACTGACGGCCCCACGGACGATCCAGACAGCTGGAAGTGATGAATGATTTCATATTAAATAATTTATTAAATACCATAAAGTCACAGCAGACGGGAGCGCGCGTGTGTGTACTAGGCAGGGGTCTAAAAGGCAGCCCGTTTGACCCGTGGAAATGAAGCGTTTCGATGAAGTGGTCCCATTGGCGCGAGCTCGCGCACCACCACCAGGATATGCGAATGGATGCGTGGTGTTAAAGGGTGGCGCAAAAAAAGGGAAAACTTATCCACCCGGGCACAGAAACGGGAAAAAAAAATGGAAGTCGCTACAAACGGCCAACATATTACACTAGGCCTGACCAGCCACAGGGTTACCGCAGACTCGCAACTAACCAGTTTCGCCAGTTTCCTGCAATATACACTAACGCACTGCGTGTGCCATAAATTTATTCGAGCCGGTTCATTTTCGACGACGGTGTGACGCGGGCCGGGCCGGGCTAGTGGTGAGCGTTTTCTGCACGACCGAATTTTCACCACCAGCATCAACCATCAACATAGGTCGCTGACACGATGGTGCGGAGCGGTAGCAGCCGATGAGGGCTGTTATTGCTTCCACCGGGAAGGTGGCCAAGTGTTACCAACTAAAAAGGCTTCTGGAAAAAAGCGAAATAATAAAACCATCTACGGCGTGACACAGACAGAACGGGTTACTAACTTTCTGTCCAACCGGTACAGTTTGGCCGGTTGAAACAAAGCTCACTGTTTTTGGGTTTGTTTTTCCGGTAAGACTGGTAAAAAGAACTAAAATTTGAAATGGAAATGTGCAGCAGCAGACCATCGGGGGAAACACTTTGAGTACGCCGCCACCACTAGTTGGAATGGTTCAACCAGCAGTGGAGCCCATTTTTTGTTACTGCCCATTTCAGTGTGCCAAACATTCCTACAGTGCGTATCCGGTTTTGGTGGTTTTTTGAACGCAATAAATGTTACTTTAGCGTTGCGACAAATGTGACGAAAAACGTACGCGGATGGTTAACGGGCACGCAATCGATGAGCGGCAGTCAGCATCTTGTGTGGAAATGTTGTTACTAAGTCGAGGAGTTTGAATAGTTAATACAAAAAAAACGAATTCCAAATATCGTGTGCAAAAAATTTGAATTCAGAATCTCACTCTTTTAAATACTGAAAAAGATACCCTTTCGATTTAAAATATAGTTCAATTTAATTGATTGTAACGCCTGAAAGTATACAATTACAAAAATCTAAGATTTTTTATTTATGGCATACTTCAATGGTATTCTTACGTGAATAAATCGATTGGGTTTCACATAATACACACTATTTTAATTCAAAAAAGTAATTACTCAGGTACGTAACAATGAAAAATGCATAACTTCAGGCGCATACTTCGTAGAACTAAGAGAGGTTTTAGTTAAAGTATTTTCTATGGTTCCTCTGGTTAATACCAGATTCAATGTTTTAGCTGCCTGATTGGTAAAGATGATTGTATGTTCTAAATCTTTCCTATTGCATCTAAATCTTTTGAATTGCATAACTTAAGGCGCGAAATGAGAAAAGATAGCATGTGCCCAAAAACAGTAAACGAGCAATCTATCGCGTTAAGCATATGTTTTAGTTAATACTTGTTTGCATCATAACGAGTAGATTTAACTTTGGGCTACTTCGTATAAAGAGCCTCAAATTGAGAGCTTAGTATTACGTGCCTAATAGAAAGGATGCTACAACTTCGGCTTCGGCTTCGGCCTGTCATTTGTGGCTTCATTAACTAAATTTTACCCATATTTGGTAAGCTCTACGGTTCTTAAGGTAAGAAAAGATTCAGTGGAAGATACCTAATGAAGAGCTTTGTATTATGTGGCTCGTCAAGACTGAAAACACCAACAAGGACCTTAGGGTCCCATTCCGTCTTAAGCCTCCAAGAGGCTTAATTCGACACTGATTATTTCCGTAATCTAATCTATTGCAAACAACAACATCAAATTCTTACTAAAATGTATCCTCATAATTTCCCACGGATTGGACTTTGAAGACATCTGATGCGCTCCTGTTAATCAAATATATCGAATGAAACAGAGCAAAACACTAACACTAACACTAACAAAAGCCCAAATTCTTTTTTTTCCTATTTTGTTTGTTTAGAGTAATCACTGTAGAAGTCGAAGAACAGCTCGAAACACAAACATTATCCCAAAAAATGGCAAACCAACAGGCGACAAATTTGTGTCAAAAATATTACGAGAAACATTAAATGCTTTCCTTTCCCAGTTTTCCCGAAAAAAGCACCCACCATTTTCGATGGCCGTGATTTATCCATTTTGATTGACTCGCTGTCATGACGGGAAGCTTCCCGCTCGCTTCTTACTTTCCATCGTACTCTCTTTCCCACAAAATTTCATCGATCGATCGAGCGTGGAAAATGAAAACCCCCCTTAACTCAAGAGCCTCGTCCCGGGCTGGTGCCTCACACAGAAGGGCATGAGACCAAATAATAGTCCTATAAATTTGATTGTTATTCGAGGAAATAAACTTTTAATTTCGTTCCTTTCGTGCGTTCGGACCTGCCAGCGCAGAAATAAGATTTGATGATGGTTGGGGACACATTTGTTGACAATGATTTTTTTCGCTCGCGAATGTACGCGATAGGGAAGCAAAGGAGGGAATGGTATTAAATTCAGTCAGAGTCGTTTGGGCTGGTGGCCAGCACGAATAGCATATAACTGGTCTATCGATAATAACCACCACACACAAACGTATACATGGGGCCGAAAAAAAGCACTGCATAATGGAGAGGAAAGAATCAGTGCTTTTGCGTTACTCTATTTGATCGATGGTTGGTTTGGAGGTCGTCGTGCATACCTTTACAAACCTCCAGTGCGCGCCATTCTCGACCTAGATTCGCCGCGGTAAGTAGTGTGTGAGTGAATATGCTTGAGCCACGTGAGCTACCAAAGTTTTGGTCCGCTGCGGTGCGGTGCGACGAGCGGAGTGTGGAATGTTGGAGGTACGGAGGAGGATGAGGGTTTCATAATCAGCCACCGCTACCACCAGCGGAAGCGAGTTGAGGGTTAATAATGCAGTGAGCACAGTGTTGTACACAACAGTTGTGAAAAAGAAAATTTGGTTTTTGAACAAAAACCAAGCTTCTAGAACAGAAAAACGAATGCTGGCGCCTAAATGTATGCAATTGGTAGTTTTTATGATTTTATTTTTGTTTAAATTAGTTTATTCTTTATTTTGAGTTGATTTTAACGCTTATTTGAGCACAATAAATCATCAAATAATGTCTGCCTAATCCTTTGGACAATAATCAGTATGAAAAAATCTGTAAAATGCGTGTACAATAGTGTCTTTCCCATGCATTATGTGGCATACACCTTTCCGCACACACATACTCATCGCCATTGTGAACAGTGGAGGTTGCGAACAGTGGAGATAAAAAAAAGGCACAACCCACACAATATCAGCCCAATAAAATCCTTGCGGTGGCGTCCTGCATTGAACGGGGCCTACAGCTTATCGACCAAACCGCTCCAAACCGTTACCACTCTTTGGACCACTACCCACTCCTGTCCAATAACTTTCCCATACCCATATACCGTTGGTGGCTCGTAAAACCTTTAACTCGAAATCAACTGCGCTAGCCAGTATTGTACAAGTGAAAACTCATCTGCTTACCACGGCCAGTCACTTACTGCGCGCTGGTAGAGCTTTCTTTCACGTACCCCAGTTAATTTGCTATTTGAATAGAGCGCGTGTGCATGTGTGCGTGTGTGAGGTGAAACCCAATGAGCTCCCCTTTTTCTTTCGAACCATCCAACAAAACCGGTTCATTATTTATCCTTTCCAGTAGGTGGATTAGAAAGCAAAAGAGGTTCGTTGCCGCAAAACCTTTTCCGCATGGCTTAACAAGAAAAGCGATCTGTTGCTGTGGTTGTTTCGCGCATTTTTTCCACAACTTTTTCCTCCATTCGCCACACACTCGGCATCCTTTAGAAAGCAACTTTAGCACTTGGCTGAGAAAGAAATGCTTCCCGGTATGCTTCAATGTGCCTTGAACAAGTTGCATCTCTTGCAATGCGGCATGTCAAAAAGTAAACCACAGAAGCCACAAACACACACACACAAAAAGCGTAAAGAAAAGACGCAAAGTACCCACATCTCGTCCTTGAGCAAAGATTTCTGCAACTTTTCTGCAACATTTTCCACTTCGTCATGTAACGTGTGCACGGCCCGTCAAACTGCTATACTTTACAACGTGAAGCAGGGTTGGCTGCCTTCGCTTCTTCGTTATGCTAGAAGCTGAAGTGCAATGACACTCGGTCGGTCGGATGACGAGTGAAAAATGTATGGTAAAGTGCATTCGGCGCTTGTGTCAACCTTTTTTTGCTCCCTCCACCCCCGTTCTTGTCTTGTGCTTTTGCTGTACAGTTTGACACGAACAGGACGATGTCGGTGGCAACAAGTGTATGTTGCCGGCTGGCGCCTTTGCTTATAATTGGTGCAACGTGACAAAGATGTTGTGTGCCGGTTACATCTTTCGGTTAACCCATTTTTCCACACCGAGCCGTTCTGGGGGAGTGCTGCGAGAATGACAATTCAAAGTTTTGCCAGCAGCACTTGAGGAAGCTGGGTTTTTGTAGATGATTTTTCCAAGTAATCTTCATCTGTGGCAAGTTGTTGAGTGAGGAGTTTTTAAAGTTAATTTTTATTCTCCTACCGGACGTCCTACGGTCTATTTTTTTGTTGGTTGTTGATTTTTTGTGGCACGTACCTAAAACGATAAGAAAAAAGAAGAGCCATGTTAGATTAATGTAACGTGTAAGTCGCTGAAAATACATCACATGATAATTTTTGATATTATATTGTGCTATAAACGTGCCAAAAGGAGCCATCTTTGTAAAGAAACTGATTAAAACCAAAAAAATATAAAAAAAAAGATTTTATAGTATGCAAATTGCATACCTTTAGGCTGACAAACATGATTCTTTTTGAACTAAATACTTAAAACTATGCAATTAGCATACCTTTGGGCGACAAACTTGATTATTTTTTATAAGTATCGGACTAATAATTCAATATTAAATTGGAAAAATAACTATTTCAGGGAAAGTAAGTGAAACATTATGCTTAAATTAAATGGTATGACGCTTAACAACCAAATGAATACAATTATTCGCCTTCAATGCACCTACTCATGCTGTTCGTTTAAATATACAACGCACTATACAATGAGTTTAAAAAACAGGTTACAAAATGGTTCAAATGCCCGTATAAGCGATCAAATGTGCTTGCTATCTATCAAACGACACTTCCCATGTCCATCGCATAATGAAAGCGCATAAATCTCATCCCCTTGCTCTCGCAGCATCCCTCCTCATCAAACCCATCCCAAGCCACATTTTGTGCAACGAAAACGATCAAACCGATGGTGTGTTGCCAACGCACCATTGTTAATATCATTCTAAGCTCACCCCCACGCACTTGATGAAGGGCTGGAGGTGATCCCTTCATCCCATTCATCAGACACAGTTCATTGATGCAGCCCGTGTTAACCAACTTCATATATTCTCAAAGGATACCCACTCACACACACACGATAAACTGGGAAAAAAAATCCTTAAACCACCATACATCAGCAACAGAGGCATATGGCTTCACCGGCCACTTTTGTTCCGGCCCGCCATCATTCGTCCAACGCTCACCGATGCTGATTCGGGCGATAATTTTATCACATGCAGACAAATATACACACGTGCACGCTCACACGTACAGGTGCCAATAAGCGTGGGGTGAAAGTGAAGTCCACACACTCAGCCACACAAAGCTCTCGAAAGCAGCGCGAGAAGCAGCGTCGATTCCATTCCATGCGCCCGGTGAAGTGGTCGCCCGTCAACGGCGATAATTTATTCATGATCGTAAAAATAATAAATTCATTAACATTAAATTATAATTATTACAATTATGCACTTTACCAGTGTTTGTGTGCGCTTGCACTTTTAGGTGAAGCGAGAACGGCACAGTTTCATCCTTTCTGCGAGCACACCACCGTTGGGGGTTTTGTATTCGCACATCGTTCCGCGGGTTTTTCCTTTTTGCTTCACGATATTGATGTCATTTGCGTTTCGGGCGCATTTGCTTTATGTGTGTGTGTGTGTGTGCGGGAAACCAGTTGGACCAGGTGAACCAGAACCGATGGGTCAGAAACGGGACAAAGCATTTAATGAACATTCATTAAGCGAGTCCCACCAGGAGATGGTTTTTCTCGGTAAAATCGGTGTAGTAACTGGGATGAATGTGATTTTCTCTTTTTTTTGCGTTACGTTCCACTGGTCTTTCCCGATGGGATGCAATATGTTTTGCAATCAGGGTGGGAGGGATACGGTTCGATGGCGATTAGATTCACTGTAAGCTCATCATTAAACGTGTTCGACAGGCGTGTTATGGAGGCGCCTGGTAGTTGACAAAAAATGTTGAAACGGGGAGGAAAACCAAGCGAACATTAAGCGGGATTTGTGTATTTGAGACCAGTTTAACGTTTTTCTGGACATACAAAACGCATTAAAGTATATGCCAAATATATTTTTTTGTTTACACTTATTGTTAAATATAATATACTTTGTAAATGTTTACTACTTATGGCAGTACTCTTATGAAAAGCATAAGATTCTGTCATTTATTCGTCGAAATGATTATAAATTAAACGTTTTTTAATGATTTAAACATTACTTACAAATCAAATCAATTCGAGCTAAACAAATAATTCGATTTTTATAAAGTCTCTTACCGGAAGCTAAATTCTAACGACCCTTAGAGCATAGAACATAAAAAAAGCATCTCAAACAGGTGTGCCACGCACTGTAAATCACCTACGAAACAGGTTGAAACTTTGCCCTAACCTTATCCCAATTTTTATCCCTATTTTCGAAACCAACCCCCAACTATGGGATCCTTTTACGTGAACTAAATAAAATCAACAACACAAAAAACACTTCAACAGAATAAAAGAAACGGTCCATAAAGATACCCTTGCGTCGGCTGAAGGAACTATAACGAAATCTTCATTTGAAGTGACATGAGAAAAATACGAAATCCGTTGCTATTTGACATCCTTCCCGGCGCACCGCGTCCTTGAACCGATAGATAGACGACCAAACCAACCCTGTTTGGTAGATGGTGGTGCCGTCCCCATTTAAAGAAGGTTTTGAGTTTGAAATTATTCATGGGAAAAATGTAAATATCCAGGCGGGCAACTGTAAGCAGGCAGCACGTAATCTACCTGCCGCCAATGGCAGGTTGCTTGAACCTGCCCAATAACAACAAGCTAAGCTAAAGGGTTAGGAGACACAGACACACAAAAAACGCACTCAAACAGCCACCGGTTGTGATCTTATACTCGCTTAATCTTTGTTATTATTTTTTTCCTGGCTCCTCATTCTGTCTCTCGGCTCGACGTTCAACGATCAAAACTGCCACTGGATGTCCGTTGTTGTTTTTTGTCGAACGGTGAACCTTTTCTAGCTGAGTGTGGCTCTCTCGTTTAAGCAAGAAAAAAGTGCCTAAACAAACGCCCTCGAGTGGTGAGTCGTCTTCGGTCTTCGGTGTGCGTACGCGGAGCGATCAGGAAGCACGCCTCGACGCAACCAAAGTAAACCAAACGGAATGAGGTGGATTTAATTTAACAAATCTTATTTAAATATTATTCTACAACCGTGATACCTTGGCCTACTTAGCTCGGTTCATGGTGGACTCTCTCTCTAAAAAGGCTAAATTATCCAGAAATTCACAGAAGGAACAGCATTCGTTTGAAGCCGGGATAGTGAAACTGTTTAGAATTGACGGGGGAAAGTAAAATAAACACTAATGCTGGGTTTTGGAGCATTTGCAGGAAATATTTCTCTTTCTTAGATTGATTCCAAGTTTAAAACTTAGGCTTTGCTATGAGCATAGAGTACTTTTACAAGATTATTATTATAAATATTGTTGTTAGTTGACTTGTCGAATTGCAAACGATCATTATTTTATGTCACCCGATTCGATTATCACTATAAACACTTTAGCTGAAGGATGTAACGTTTTAGTTAATATTTAAAAAAAAATTCTTAACACAGGTTTAACACAGGTAGCAATAAACACAGGTTTCAAATGGGTGGACTTATCTTTACGATATTTTTATTCTGATAATTTGAGTTTAAAAGTAAAAGTTAAAAGTAACTAGTAAGTGGTGGCATCGACGACCACTCACCACCGCGGAAACCGGGTCTCACTTTATAACAATTCTATTCCATGGTATTCTTTGCATAACAAACCAAGAATCACTTATTGAATTTGGGGCACTATACTAAAGAACACCGCTGCAACTTGCACATAGCCAGTTCCACTGAAACCAACGGATTTAGGGACTACCTTCCGAAGCAGAGAAATCTAATGTATCTGAAATTATCCACGTACAATCATCAACGGACGAAACTTCGGATTCGTGCGACCGATTCACTTTATTATATGTCACACGAAAATATTTTGAACAACTTTAAAAAATTTGAATCAATTTGACATTCGATTCGTCTATTCGTCAATAAATAAGTTTGAATGGTTTTTTAAACATGCGCCGTTTACTTAAATTTTTCAACACTGTTATATTGAAGTGTCATTCTTATATCTGGCAACACTGTTATTTTAAAGTGCCATCTTCAGGAATTCTCCTTCAGACCCATCGTATAATGAGGAAATATCATGGCGATTACGTTTTATCTGTAAGAACATGCCAGAGATGGTTTCAACGGTTTAAAAGTGGAAATTTTAATGTGGAAGATGAAAAACGCTCATTTGATGCATTTGGTGGGACTAGCTTGGTGTGGTGTACCACGAAGCGCTGGAACCAAACGAAACCATCACGGGTGACGTTTAACGCCGACAACCTATGCGTTTTAGTCGCGCATTGAAGGACAAAAGGTCCCAGTACGCGACCAGGTATGATAAAATCATTCGGCTGCACGGCAACGTTCAATTACCGCAATTACCTGCAGACACTAAAATAGGATGTTTTAATCCACTTCCACAATTGCGCCGAACTAAAAAATTTAACCGAAACATGGATTGCGTCCATACCGGATTGCTTTTTTTTAAGGAATCCACAATCTACCCAAAAGATGGGAAAAATATGTACAATGTGACGGAAATTACTTTCCTGAATAAAATCGATGCTTATTCGGGCCTATGAAGCTTGAAAATCCGTAAAAAATCTGTCAAAACTTATTTATAGACCTGGTATAAGAATAAAACTGGAACAAAAACTTGACGAAAATTTATTTGTTTACATAGGGAAATTGACCTCGTCCAGCAACATTTTATACTATATCGCTCCATAGATATGATCAATTATGAAACTTGGAGCCCATGACTTATATTAAATTGAAAAGTTTTCGTTCATATATAAACATTTAATAATACTTTATTTTTGTTACAATAAGGATTTACTATTTTTAACATAGAAGAGATCCTTAAGCAAAAATAGTATAAGTAAATTCTTGGTAAATAACCCTTTCAAAAGGTTATTTTATATGCTTTCAACAAATTTCTTCCAAATCTTGTTTTCCTACATTTTTCCCTCCTTCAATAATCTCCATTTCCACACAGTTTATCAATAAAACAGCGCCGGGAAAAAGCGACGGAATACAAACCACAAGCAGCAACCAGAAAAAAAAGAAAACATACACACATTTTATCGTCACGATAACTCACCATTACACACCGTCACAGTCGGAATGGAAAGTACCGAAAGTACAACTCATAAAAATGTCCAAACGCGGCCCACACGAACCCACCGAAAAACGAGTGTCGTAAATTTTATTTCCCAATGGGCATAAATGGCAAACCCAGATCAAACTCAGGCCCGCGCGTGCTTGCTCTTCTGTCGATTTTTTTTTCTGTTGGTGTGTGTTTGAGACTCCTTTTACGAGACGGGAGTTTACTACACAGTTAATGCCTTTCACGCATTTTGGGGAAAAACGGTTTTGCGTTTAATTATGCATCATTGCAATTATCTCCGGTCGGGCGTAAGTGGTGTAGTGGGCAAAGCTTTTTCCAATCGTTCGAAATAAACATAAACGTCCCCCGAAATCGAAATCGGATATGTTGGCCACAGATATACACCACTCGAATGCACTATTATCGTGCCAGGAGCTGTGACGAGAACGGATGAAAAAAGCATCTTTGAAGCCGGAAAAAAGACATCATGTTATTTAATGCGTTCCTGTTCTTCTTCTAATGGGGCATATCTCAGTGGAGTTGAATCCATATTTTACTTATTTTATTTACATCCTCATCTAATTCGCCGAAACCGAAGATTTTATTTCCTCTAAATTCCTTCGTTCCAAAAAAGTAAGATCTTCGTTTCGCCTCAATTCTAGCTACGAATCATCTCATCTCGCTCTCGAAACACAACCCTAACCCTAAAGATTATATCGCGCCCCGGTGTAAATACCTCCGACAAACACAACGAAGCGTAAAGGCTTCGCGGCGTTAAGAGTACCCTCGAGATAACAGACACACATTTACGGCTTCATCCAATATGGATTGTGAGTGAATATTTTATTGATAAAAAAAGAAAGGAACGGTGATCGGTGGTCGGAAGGCATTTCGGGACACATCCTTTTGACCGGAGCAGTAGGAATGAAATGAAAATTTGATCCCTTTACAACACGCAACACGGGGTTGCAGCCTTGGACAAGAAGGAAGCTGGGTAAAACCAGAAAAAGGGTCAGTAAACATGGAGGCGTTGAAGCTGGAAATGCGTTAAGGTTTGGGTATAAAAATTGCATACACATCCTTTTCTTTTTTCTCCGATCCAAGGCGATCTCACGCACCGGCAGGCTAATAAGAGGTGTTCCAAAGTACGTTAGGAATCAAAAATTGACAGGACGCAAAGGACGACTATCTCGCTTTTGCTTGCCCCATAAGACAAAAGTCTTCACACAGACCGAACCCGAAAAGCGATTCTTTGTTTTTTACGATCTGGGTCGAGTCTTTTCGAAGTTTTGGTTCGGTGACAGCCAGAAATTCGCACGCATTAGAACACCGACCGAGGAATGAGTGTATCCGGTAGCTGCTAAACCCAAAATACACGCTCGTTGGACGGAGGAAAAAAACCCTTTTTCCGATCGTAAAAACCTTTCGTGGCATCACAACCAACAAAAGACACAGGGAAAAACGAATTTACGACACACCTTGCGCACGGCAATCTTGTCCGTTTGGTGAGCCGTTTCGTTTCGCGGTTGCGTAAGTAATGCGTGTGTCCTTATTTGCTGTTTTGCCGCTGGCTTGCACGAAAGCCCCCAACAATGGGACGAGGACGAACCGGAGCTGCTGCCTGGGACACAAATAATTTAGCACAAACATTTTGTATTTATGACATACGTTACGAGCGAAACGTTGCACAGTGCTTCGCGCAAAATGGGAACCTGATCGGGGATCGTAAAAAAAACGGTAACGACGCTCCGCTTTTTTCTTTCCTCGATTTCCTCGAAGCATTTGTTTAGAGAGGCGCGAACAAGTGTACATTCAGGGTGCGCGAAGGCTTGAGACATTATGGTTCTTATTGCCGGGACGAAAACGAAACCAAGAGACAGTCTCAAGAAGAGCGAATCGAAGAAAAAAAGCAACCATAAACAACATAAAGTTGGTAAGTATTTTCTTTATTTTTCATTTACATTCTCACTCCCTCGAAGCCGGGATCGCATCGCATCGGTTTCGATATCTAACCGAGCAGCCACTGCGATCGAACCTGCTCTATCGGGTGTATTGAAGAAGAACTAATATTTATGATTACATTACCGCAATAAACCACACCGAACCGGTAGGAAAGAAAACCGTTGGGCGGTTGGGGATCAAATTATCATAACCGCGTTTGGTTGCTTCCTTTTCCTGCTTGGGCAGAGAAATTATACTCTTCTGGTAGCCTGCACGGACGGCCGCACCACAACTTCAAGTATCGTCGCGAATTTCGCTCAAAGCTTACACACTTGTGTCACTCAACGTTTACATTAAACTTTCAGCCACAACTAAACTTCCAGCGTCAACAAACAGGAGCTCTGTGCAATGGCTGCGGTGTACAAGGCGGAATTGATGGAATTTAAATAGTTTTCTTTTTTCTTTCGCTTTTCCTAACCGAATGGGAAAGGAAGTCTTGCATCTGGGTGGAGCCGTGATAGAGTAAATTTAAGCAAGTTTATCCTTGTTGTGGTTTCTTTACTAAAGTTTTGCTGTTATACTATCTTGGAAAAGGTTGATTTTTTATGATTTTGCAATCAAAAAAGGAAAAGACATCTTGAAAAGTGTTTTTTTTTTTTCACTGCAGCATGAAGCGACGTTGTTAGAACGTCTGTTCGATGTTATAGAACTTTTTTGTTCATGAAAAAAGCTTTAAGAAAGAACGACTATTGAAGAGAGCAGTTTATCAAAACACTTGAAAAATATTGAAATGTTTTCAAGCTGCTGTTGCTATAAAAATTGCATACTTTTAGGCGTCTTTTATGTCTATAAAAATTTTCGATCAAATTTTTTAAAAATTTCACCGGCTTCGAAGAGTTTTATCGTTAAAACATCAAAAGAAAACGTTTTAGAATGTGACTGTTTTAAAATATCATTATCATGGCGTATGTTATTAAATTGTTATAAAGCAAAAATGATCATGAAAGTTTGTTTTACAACTATAAATTACTGCGAACAAGAGTGTAAGTTGGATTAAGCTGGAAAATTGTGATAGAATGTTTTCAAATTAAAACGAAATGCAGATCAACACAACACAAATTAAACACTTAGCTATTCCCTAAATGTATGCAATTTAATACAATTCGAAGGATCTATATTGTTTTAACAGTTTTTTTTTTGCGATTCTGTTCATCAAACTTTAAATGAAACTAAAATTAAAGGGCTTGAAGTCAATGTTTTTAAAGCTTTAAATCTGTTTATGAAGGTTTGTCGCATTAGTTCCTGGCAGTATGCAATTTAAAAGAAATCAAATGCTCTATTCTCTAAAGCAGATGTGTCAAATATCCGGTAGCTGCTAAACCCAAAATACACGCTCGTTGGACGGAGGAAAAAAACCCTTTTTCCGATCGTAAAAACCTTTCGTGGCATCACAACCAACCAAAGACGCAGGGAAAAACGAATTTACGACACACCTTGCGCACGGCAATCTTGTCCGTTTGGTGAGCCGTTTCGTTTCGCGGTTGCGTAAGTAATGCGTGTGTCCTTATTTGCTGTTTTGCCGCTGGTTTGCACGAAAGCCCCCAACAATGGGACGAGGACGAACCGGAGCTGCTGCCTGGGACACAAATAATTTAGCACAAACATTTTGTATTTATGACATACGTTACGAGCGAAACGTTGCACAGTGCTTCGCGCAAAATGGGAACCTGATCGGGGATCGTAAAAAAAACGGTAACGACGCTCCGCTTTTTTCTTTCCTCGATTTCCTCGAAGCATTTGTTTAGAGAGGCGCGAACAAGTGTACATTCAGGGTGCGCGAAGGCTTGAGACATTATGGTTCTTATTGCCGGGACGAAAACGAAACCAAGAGACAGTCTCAAGAAGAGCGAATCGAAGAAAAAAAGCAACCATAAACAACATAAAGTTGGTAAGTATTTTCTTTATTTTTCATTTACATTCTCACTCCCTCGAAGCCGGGATCGCATCGCATCGGTTTCGATATCTAACCGAGCAGCCACTCCGATACCGCTCTATCGGGTGTATTGAAGAAGAACTAATATTTATGATTACATTACCGCAATAAACCACACCGAACCGGTAGGAAAGAAAACCGTTGGGCGGTTGGGGATCAAATTATCATAACCGCGTTTGGTTGCTTCCTTTTCCTGCTTGGGCAGAGAAATTATACTCTTCTGGTAGCCTGCACGGACGGCCGCACCACAACTTCAAGTATCGTCGCGAATTTCGCTCAAAGCTTACACACTTGTGTCACTCAACGTTTACATTAAACTTTCAGCCACAACTAAACTTCCAGCGTCAACAAACAGGAGCTCTGTGCAATGGCTGCGGTGTACAAGGCGGAATTGATGGAATTTAAATAGTTTTCTTTTTTCTTTCGCTTTTCCTAACCGAATGGGAAAGGAACTCTTGCATCTGGTTGGAGCTGTGATAGAGTAAATTTAAGCAAGTTTATCCTTGTTGTGGTTTCTTTACTAAAGTTTTGCTGTTATACTATCTTGGAAAAGGTTGATTTTTTATGATTTTGCAATCAAAAAAGGAAAAGACATCTTGAAAAGTGTTTTTTTTTTTTCACTGCAGCATGAAGCGACGTTGTTAGAACGTCTGTTCGATGTTATAGAACTTTTTTGTTCATGAAAAAAGCTTTAAGAAAGAACGACTATTGAAGAGAGCAGTTTATCAAAACACTTGAAAAATATTGAAATGTTTTCAAGCTGCTGTTGCTATAAATATTGCATACCTTTAGGCGTTTTTTATGACCATAAAAATTTTAGATCAAATTTTTTTAAAATTTCACCGGTTTCGAAGAGTTTTATCGTTAAAACATCAAAAGAAAACGTTTTAGAATGTGACTGTTTTAAAATATCATTATCATGGCGTATGTTATTAAATTGTTATAAAGCAAAAATGATCATGAAAGTTTGTTTTACAACTATAAATTACTGCGAACAAGAGTGTAAGTTGGATTAAGCTGGAAAATTGTGATAGAATGTTTTCAAATTAAAACGAAATGCAGATCAACACAACACAAATTAAACACTTAGCTATTCCCTAAATGTATGCAATTTAATACAATTCGAAGGATCTATATTGTTTTAACAGTTTTTTTTTTGCGATTCTGTTCATCAAACTTTAAATGAAACTAAAATTAAAGGGCTTGAAGTCAATGTTTTTAAAGCTTTAAATCTGTTTATGAAGGTTTGTCGCATTAGTTCCTGGCAGTATGCAATTTAAAAGAAATCAAATGCTCTATTCTCTAAAGCAGATGTGTCAAACTCATTTCATTGGCGGGCCGCATTTACACGTTTCCGATAATTTGCGGGCTGCAAAGTTGATCTTAATAAGAAAATCAATATGGTTCAACTATATACTTTTCAAAAATGTATAAAAGATTATCTTCGATATCTTACAATCAATTACATATGAAGTTTAGTCATGTTCGCGGGCCGCATCTAAAGTCTAAGCGGGCCGCATCTAAGTTTGACATACCTGCTCTAAAGTAACGATACATTGTTGTTTTAATTTGAAAATTTCCATCAGGAAAGAATGGTCATGAGATCTTTGCTACCTTGAGTGAATTTTCAATTTTTAATACAACATTTTCAAGCTTCATCATCATCAAACTTTGATATTTTGGAGCTGTTTTTTCCCCCTCCGTGACTTTTCCATTCAAAACATCGAAAACTATTTTCCCTTATCAGCAATTCTCGGTGCAAGCCGTTTTTTTTTCTTTCTATGACCACGATTTCTTAAAAGCACAACCGCCAACTCCTGGCCAAACAAAATCTTACAAAATTGGCAAAATGGCACCAAACTTGTCGGTTTCCGTTTTTGCCTTCCGAACCGAAAACTCTTGATTGGCCCTTTAATGGGATCGGAACAGTACAAGCGCACCACACACAGCCACAGCACTCATACACTATACATCGCGAGCTCACTCTCCTTGACCGGAGGACTCGAATAAAACGATTTAAAATGACTTTCCCTCCCTCTATTCCCTGCCTTCCACACCACCGTCTTGTACACCAGACCAATGCCATGCCTTTCCACGAACTCCCGAAGCCCAGCAAAACGACTTCCGGTGTAGCAACGATTCCGATCCGATTGGCTTCTGGCGCCCTGCAGAGAGGAAACCTGCATTATACATTAAACTTTCATTCGTTTTCCCCACTTCTTCACTCCAAATTTCTTGCCTCCTCGCACCCAACCTCCACACAAAAATCACCATCCAACACGGCGAGTTGGCGTTGAAATGTGGCAAAATCGTAACCTCGAAGAGTTGAGGCTTTCGTAATGATTTCGTTCGCCACTCGCCGCCCAACCAGCACCGGCGCACTCCCATTTTATCGTGCGCTAATTTTCCTTCCAACCCTGTGCGGCTGCATATGAATAATTGATGGCTGGAGGAAGAAGCGAACCGATCTCGGACGTCCCTCGCTACGTGTGTCCGGGGAGTTTTGGCACCGGCACCGTACCACGACAGCGAGCCAGCCAGAGCGACTCCTCGTGAAGCGTGTGCGATGGTCATAAAACTGGCGACGTCATGTCTGCGTTCGGGGGCCTATGGAAGGAGTGTGCACGGTACGAGGACCCACAATGCTCACACGTCACACTGCGGCAGTGTGGCGTGTTTGTGTTGTTTTTCTGTGCCCCCGTTCGCTGCTCGTTTTTCGCAACTCTTTCCGTGCCAGGCCTCGGAAACCACATTTCCCAAGTGGGACGCACACACACACACACACCACAGGGGGGCTCGGAGACTTCCCCGACAGCGAGGAAGAGGCGTACAAGAAAAAAGGATATCAACATTTCTTCTTTATGGGTCTTTAATAGAGTCGGTAAAATGAGTTTACCGCCCTGCTACAACTCCCACCACGGCTTGGATTTCGAAGAATTTTTGCTACAGACATCAGCGAACGGACATCGATGTTTGCGGCGCCCGGAACAACGCCCGGGAAGCATGTTTTTGGCTAGACGAAAATAATTACACACTTAATGCTGTTTGCTAGTAAAGGTGATATTATTTACAATCGTTCCACTAACGTACGTGTTTGTCGGTTTGTGGATTGCGAGAAGAAGTACGCGAATGGGACAGCTGTCAATTATTTATAGACAGTTTCCCGGAACAAGCCTCAAAGCGATCCACGGAAAACGCCAATGTTGAATCGACCCGGTTAAGGTAACGAGTCCGCGGTTTCCATCCATCACGCTGCTCGCTACGGCGGAAAGAATATGAACCGCAAGCCGCATTCGACAAAGGGAAAAGCCTTGGCTGGCGCCGACTAAAGGAAATTACCACCAGACACGCCAAACTCGGCACAGTACGCGTACTGCAGCAAAATCGCTACTTACACGCTCATTGACGATGTGGCGAGCGAGGTTTCGCAACACACACCGTAGGCAAACGGTTTTTGGTGTGCGGGATTTCCGATCGGTTTAAGGATTTGAGAATCGGGAATCACTAACGGGCTCTGGTTGGTGTGGTATACGAGTAATTGAAGGAGATATCTTGCAACTGTGGTCAAGCTTTCCTGACTTGTTAGGATATCTGTGACCTCCATCACTCCCACTCTTGCATCAGAGTAACGGGTACATCTTTGATACCTTATTCTAAGTAGATTCGTCCAAGACTCTGAGCATGGGACATTAGGGTACATCAGTAATATACCTAGATATTGGAATCGCTAGTGATAGAAAAATAGTACGAATACGGATCTGTCTCCTCTTCAATCCGACGTTAGAGAGGCCCATTGGAGACTCGTAGATGGAAACGGGGATCATCTTCTAAAAGTTAACCCGGATCTTGGCATAAGCAAATGACGTAGATATCATTCTTTTGAGGCTGTTTATTGCAGCAGACCCTCATCAAAAGAATGAACAAGCGGGAATAAACCTCGGGATGGAGATTAGCTAGGCAGTGGTCATTCAGTGGCCTTGTCAACAAACACTGACTAACGCTTGAGATGATCCATAGATAAATGTAACTTCTCCACTAAGAAGACCTGTCATGATGGATGAAGCTGGGACTTTATAGACCTTTAGAAGCTCCATGTCATACGTCTCTGAGACATAGACAATATCCAAAATTGTCCAACATGCTAAGATGTACAGTGAATTAGACTCGCCATATAATGTTCCTCGCTGTCCGCAAAGTCCTTTAAAGCCTTCCACATGGACAGGCATAAACAGGCGCTAGACCGTAACGTATATCGAGGATAATTGAAGCAAGCACAGACCGCGAAGCCGTTTTATCGCCATAAATATGTATAAGTAAGTAAGTAATTATATCGCCTTCAGCAGTAAGTCAGGACCATGAAGAATTATTTTATACGAAACATCAATAATGCATGGATAACAGCTTCAAAAGCCATCGTGATCTTAAAAACGATATTTCATGACACATTCTTTAAGAATGGCATACATTTGGGCGCCCTTAAAGCTTCATGACGTTTTTGTCTCACGTAGAATGTTACACAATTTTCACCAAAAGTGCTACCTGACCTTCACTCTGTTTTACGATCCAATTGTTAGACCAAGCAGGTCAAACTCATCCCAATCTGGAACCATTGGTCCTCATCACTGTCCAAGATATAAAGGGTTAGTAGAAGCAGACAAGAAAATCGCTTATCACGGTACCAACATACAAAACATCCAATGGGTATGAAGGGATTTCTGCCCAGGCATCTCACACCAGAATCTCCCACAAGAGATTGAATCAACCCGTTTCTTTATTCCACGTCGATTTCCCAATGTCATTCGGCAATGTTTTCCCTTTAAGTTTGGTCACGCAAAAAGTCGATACACACCTTTGTTCGTCCACCGGATCTTCCCGTGCAGGCGAACCCTTGCTTCCTTCACGTGCCACCACTATCGCCTTCCTGTTGCCCTTTTTGTAAAGCTTTCAAATGTTCGCCCATTTCCGTCTTAACAACCGGTGAAAAACGCGGCCAGAGCAAATCCAAACAATAAGCAAGTTTGTTCGCACAAACCCCGCACCTCCGCGTACCGCTATGGCGCTTTACAAAATGGGGTAAAAATGGGTGTCCTTGGAGTCGCGAAACCAACCCAACCCAAGGCAATGGCCCACCCATTCGGTGTTCCCGGTTTTGCGATCGAGCAAGCGATAGCACGATTCGTCTTTAATCCGGTGAATCTGAAATCCTACAAGTCACCTTCAGCCACTGTTTCCCCGAGTTTCTCTGCCGAACAAAATGGGAAACAGCAGAACATCGGAAAAGCCGTCTGTGTATCGATTGCTACCACTCTCTCTCTCCTTCTCTCTCGCTCCCTGATAATGGAATGTATTTTAGAATCATCGATTGTATCATTTATTTTGTTAAGTAAATCGATAAGAGCCTTTTTCTTGTAGCGTATCCCCGACAGCTGCTACACCGGGGCCTTCGGTATTTGGCTTTGAGGATGAGAGTTTTCCACCCGCTTTCCGAAACGCAATACGGCGCGCTGCTCGTTGTACACGTTAGCCGGGGATGTAGCACCAGTACAAACACACACACACACAGTTCCCGGCGTACCGGTGAACGGGAGGAAAAGCCCGAGAGTTTGAATAATTTTCCGATCACATCCTCTTGGTCCCCCTCCCCGAAAAACTCAGCTGCAGCTGCGCTCGAAGGAAGTTATCGGCTGCGATGACAACGTTGCCTGACACGTGAAGCTTTCCGGAAAGGGCCGGCGTTGGTCCTGGCGAGTGGGGTTTTTAAGGCAAATCCCTGTTTGTAGTGAAAAGAAATGTGTGTGCTTGAATTCGAAAATAGATGTAATCTGATCAGCATCTTGCAAAAGAGGAAAACTCCACCATTCCGTTTCGATGTAAAATTATTTCAATGGAGTCTCTCCCGGCATTGCTTTCCCGGAGTTGGAAAAAGCTAATGTTTTTTCGTCCTGTGCACATGCCGTCACACACACACACACACACATGCGGGTGCGGGAGAAATGGAGTAGCATGTTTAAATGATGCACTCCGACTTCCGGTAACGAGACGAGTGTTGAAATTTGCATTGAAAAGGTTTCACATCCATCCCGAGCTCACTCACTCGACGGAAGAAATCGACCGGATTGTAAATCGACTCACTTCGATGTCGAGACTTTATTTATGCACAAATTATTCACCTTCTCCCTTACCTTTCCGGTGCCGGTGTTGCGGTGCAGTTGAGTTTGAAATTTAATTGACAGTAAATGACAGCTGGCAATTGTTATGCGTTTGTCCCACAAAATTCCTTTTGACGCAAGGCCTATCGCAAAACCCGATGTTGTACGGAAGTATGATGCTTCGGGTCGATTTATTTTATGGTCTATTTTCCACTTGAATGCGTTCTAGGGGTGGGTGAATAAGTTGAGGGGAACCTGAGGAAGCTTTGGACAGGAAGGATAATTTATTGTCTCGATAGGGATTGGCTGGGGAAAAAGCTTAAGGACACTAATTGGAAATGGAGTAATGATAAACTTTTTTACGCAAAATAGCTTGCTTTCCACTCCATTGAGCATTTGCACAAGGATGTTCTGCTTTCGCTTCCAGTGGTTGCCATCGTTTGATTGAATTGTAAAATTAATATTAAATCAACACCTTTTTTACGCCTAACGTTATGCAATGCGATGCAAAAACGGTATTAGTTTATCCGTTTTTTCAACATTGTGTCTGTTTTCATTTGCAGCTAGTAATTCGTGTTCATCATACTAAAACCAAAGCTTAAAACTGAGTTTAAATGCTCTAAAAATATGATCAATAGGCATTCGTGAAAAAAAAAAATCACGAAGACTTTAGGTAAAGCTTCGAAACGGATTATCCAGTAACGATTTGAAGTTGTTTTTGTGTGTGGCATATCTGCCTCCTATACGGAACTGTTTCATGTTTTTCAACACACAACATCTCATCGATCATCAAAAAAGCGGATATTACCGTCCAGCCGTTCATCGTCCATCGTTTATATCAAACGAAGCGCAACTTTTGATGATGAGCTGATGGTTTTTTTTCAACCCATTTCCACGATGCACCAGTTACGCGGGTCCAACCCATCCTACCAGCCGTGCCGAGCACAGATTTTTCATCATCCATCAACGACGCACGGAGAGAGAGAGCACGGTGAGAACAAAACGTCAGCAAAGCTCAAAGGAAAAGCTATTTCCGGTAACAACTACACAACGATGTTGGTTTTCTTTTTTTTTTTCGTTCCATTTTAAAGGCTTTGCTCGGCGTGTGCTTTGCTGGTGGATGGGCTGCATTCGTTGGAATGGCAGGCATAGAAGTGTATGCGAAAATCGTTGCAACCAGTGCTCGGGCAGATGATGTACAAAATGGTCGAAGTTATTTTTAATTTTTGCTCTGCTTTGCTGACGAATATCATCGATTGTTTTGGAACGTTGGCTCAGAAAAGATCGATAGCTTACTTACATTCAGATACGCAATATATCGTTGAAGTTTTAATAAGTAGCGATGAATATTATTAGAATGTTTTCCTTACCTGGAAATAGAAAAAATAGAACAAACATTAACTTTGAGCAATAAATACATTATAAATTGAAGTAATAAGAGTAAAATTTTAGTAGAACAATCGTATACATCAATCAAAACAATGAATATAAAATTTACTCGTTTTCAACTTCTTCTTCTTCTTCCTTGGCACTACAACCTCGAGAGGTCTTGGTCTGCTATTGCTAGCTCTCTGTGACTTAGAATTTACCCGTAGCCGGATAGTCAATCCTGCGTACAGGGAGGCGGTCCGCCGGGATTTGAACTACGATCCTGCCGTGTGAAGACCGACGCCGCTATCGTAAACACCACTGGGCCGCTCCAACGTTTTCAGCATCGACTAGCAAATTATCTCCTAAATCTATGCAATTTGGATCACAGCATTGTCTTATTGGTTGAAATATTTAACCACCTTTGTTAATGCTTCACGACTACGATATGCTTCCAGGGTTTGTGTAACATTTAGTCATAAAACACTTTGTTTAATTAATATAAACGACACATAAAAACCAAGAATTTGAAAAAAAACATAAATCCCTTGCATAAAACCCCTCAATTTATGCAAAAAACCTTACAATGGTTGTACAAACAATAAGAATTTTGCTAAAAACAACCGACATAGAAAATTTGTAAACCAATTTGCTAGCATTTGAAGAATCAAAAACAATTATAAAAGTCAACTAACACGAAGTCAAAAGCCTTCTGTCACTTTCAAGCAATCAACAACAGCACCGGCGATAGAAAAAAAATCCTAAAGACGCTGCTAATCGCGTGCACACACAAAGACCCATCCAACAAGGAAGGATTTACCTCCTCATGTTTCCTTCCCCACCCCTTCCTTTAAATACTTTCCTTACATCCTTTCCCATTTCCTCACGGTGGTTCGCAAATGAGAAACTCCATTAGCATTAGAGGCGCACACCAACACCAGCGGGTTTCGATCGGTTGATCGGTTGTTGAATTTTCCATCCCGTTTTCTCTCCCTGCCCTCAAGTGGTTAGATGCGTGCGGGTGTGTTCACGCCTTACAGGCAGAAAACATTTCACGAAGTAAGCGTTTCTTCCAGCCACTTTTTTGTCGTTGCTTCTCTTCCAGTTGTTCGCCCTTCTAACAATTCAACACCGTTTCTTCGCGCTACGTCCTTAGAGTCCTGGATACCGGAAATAAACAACACCACCCTGCCACAACACTCACCGGTAGGCTGGTTCCCCATCGCCGAGTGTGATTGGAAGAGTTGTACGAGCCTTAGAGAACACACACACACATCCAACACGCGAGCGTGGAAAACGCGGGCGCGTAATAATGGCGTACTAATCTCTTGTGGCAAAGAATCAATAATGTTTGTGCGGTCGGGCGGGTTGGGTGTTGAGTGACGGGTGAAGCCACCCACCCAACGCTCCTTATCTTAACGAACGCTCACCACTTCCGGTGTCCCTTCGCACCCTTCGGTCGAGCGTCTTTCCCCGAAGCACACACTGCGCCATTACGCTCACGGTGGCAGTTTCCATCTGCTGGAAGTGCCAACTTCACCAAATGAAGAGGAAGGTTGAGAACGTCGTCATACCCGCTTATCACATCCTTACATACACGCACCACACACGGCCTCCCACCCGTACTTTATCACTGTACGATTTAAATTTATATCCCACTTACAGCTTGGCATTTAATTACTTTCGACCGCAACGACCTGCCGTAACATTGGCACCAGACGGTAGTATATTGGGTGTACGGGGGGGGTAGGTGCAACAACCAGCGATCAAAAAGCAATGACGTGCAGTGGGCTGCGGGGTTGGGTGGTTTTGTTGTTCGGTTGTTTGGTTTTTGCTGTTTTGTGTCATATAAAACTTGCCTTGATTAACGTGCCGGCAACCGGGTGTACGCTCGCGCGCACCAACTTGCTAACTGTGTCAATTGAATAGCGTACACGAGCGGTAAAGCGATTTCGGGCACAAGTTTATCGCTTTATTGGAGAATCAATTTAAAGCTTGGCCGGGGCGGAAGCTTTTATGAGAGTTGGAAGACTTTATATTCTTTAGTTTTTTTATTCAGTTGATCGTTGTATGAGCGAATATTGATGTTTCGTAATTATAAAACGGTAATTAATGATCTGTTTATCGATTTTGTTTGCAAAAGTTAACAAAAGAAACTTACCTTTGCTACATAAGTTTCAAAAATTGGTAATTTGACACAAAAAAGTAAGTTTAAACTCCAAATAATTCTGATTTACCATCGCAGTTTAAATACAAGGAATGCTGATTGCATACATTTCGGCGCATTCGTACAAATGCATCAAATCTGCCTGATTTAATGTAAACGAACGATGTAACATTTTTTGTACACGATTTACATTCAAAAGTAGCTAGTTATGTTGCAAAAAAAACTGTGTTCCAGCATTACGGAGGCGCATTTTTACGGCTTTAAAAATAGAAGGAAAAAAAAAACGACAATAAAACATATTGTGAAGGTCCTTCAGCGCATCACATCATGGCGCTACCTGTTTTCCCTGTTATGATAGGCCATAAATTAAAAATACACAATCGAAATGCAACAAACGACTCCACTCAACACAGGAGCAACCTCGGTGTACAGATTTTTAGCAGTACGAAACAACAAAAAAAAAACTAAATAATTCAATTCGCACGCAAGCAAACGCATGAAAAGCCAGTTCATTACAATCGCTGCTACTTGTATTTGCACAGCATCAAACCACTCAACAGTGCCGAGCGCGCGCGTGTGGCTGTATCGGATTTTCATCATATCAATCAACCCGACCAGAACCCATCCAAACCCAACCCCATTCGATCGGTGGCCTATGAATCGTGTCAAACAAATGAAAATTGTTGTGGTTTTGTTGTTGCCAGCGTACGGTGAGGAAAAATTGGAAGCGGATGCCGGTGGATGCACACCAAACCAACCAAAGTCATGACTTTTCCGTCACCGCACGAACGCAAATGATGGAAATTATTGTGATTTTTCCCCGATCATTGGGAAACCCCGGCTAGAGCTACTGTACGTAAACGATGTTTCGCAAAAAAAAAGAGGAGGGGGAAACATAATCGGACATCTGCCTCACCGAAATGGGGTCGGTCAGCTCCCGAAGGACATTCCGGTGTATTGAAAATTATTCAAAAACACTCACGCGAGTGGATGGGGGATGCAGGAGGAAGGCGGAGAATATAAAAATGCAGCGGAGAAGTAAAAAAACCAGCACACGCCAATAATACCCTTATTGGGATGATTGGGTGTGAGCGATGCTGGAGCGAACGCAGCTGACCACAATACAAAACCATTCACCAAATGTCCATTTCAATGATTTCCCTCTTGTGATGCAGAAATGGGACGGAACAACAACAACAGCAGCAACGAAACACTCATCCATCGCGCCAGGATCAACAATGAAAAGCTGCGGGAAAAATCGCAATTTCACAAATAGCAAAGGCAGGCAGCCGTTCGGCATCTGACTGTGGAGGTGGTGGTTGCTGGCAGAGGAAGGCCTGAAATTGGTGGCATTCAGTTCAGACAGAAATAAAAACTCATTAAACGTTCCCCAGGCGAAGCCCATCGTAATTGGATACACTAAAAGTGCGTAATGCGACCAAAAACGCGCCGCGACGCACGACAGTAGGAATTCTTCGATTTGATGAAGGTTGCGGTGTGATCAAAATGCGTGGAAAGTGGTAAAGGGAGGTGAGCAGAGAAACTTCGCTGCAGGGCCAGATGTGGGTTTTTGTTTGATGGTATTTCAATTAAAAGTCCCCAAGGGTATGGGAAGCGCAATCCTTTAATTGAATTCAAATGCCAAATGCTTCCCTAAAGAGTGATTTTTCCACCAATACGTGCGGTCAGCAAGAAACGGTGGCGTTCGTTCACAATGCAACTTTGTGGCTGTAGTAAGGGTATTGCTTAGTATAGTGAAACATTATAAATACATCCAGCATGTGGGTTTTAACTACACGATCCATGTACCTTTCTTTGATCTTTGGATGCGAATTTTTGGTTGCTTCAACGAACGATCCGATTAGTGAGCGTGTGATGCATATTTCACACAATCTTTTGCGCTTTTTGCTTCTCATTCTGTAACTCATCAATGTTGCAATTAACAATATCCTTTTGGAGCCGTTTTGCTGTATTGTTTTGCAGTCCATATCCATCCCATTACAGGATTAGGAGCACTCTTTGATGTTCACCCATGTTTTGGTTTAAAGTGGAAAAAAGTTATACCACGCATAACACCATAATCCGACCATTTTTCTTTTTTTTTTGTTTGAGATTTTTTTTTTTTGGGAGTTTCTACCGGTCCTCGTAATTCTCGATGCCAGTTTGGGCGAAAAATACACAAACTATACTGAAATGGGAAGAAAACACCTTCAACTATACATCCAATATTGCATCTTCAACTATTCCATGGACAAAAACTGTACCAACACTCACCAAAGTGCAATATTGTGCAGGAAACTAACGATGGAGAGCGACAGACACAAAAAAACCAGGCTTAATTTAATTTTCCACGAAAACGAGCCCGTGTGTTTGTGCTTTCAGTTGGGTTTGCTCTCCTTCTCTCTCTCGCTCCGCTCCACTCATTGTATGGGATTTTCCACCCGAATGAAATTATATCCTAGTTTTTCCGTTCAACCATTTTTACATCAACAGCACACACAAAAACACACATACAGACTCTCATAACAATCACATAAAGCAAAATGAAATGAAAACAAAGAACATATAAATGAATAGAGTGGCCCATTACCTCCCGGATAAACGTCCCACCCACCCCGCCATCGGTGGGTAAAGCATTTTTCGTTTTTTTAATTAAAAACTATTATTACATTATCCGCACGTTTAATTTCCTGCTGTTTTGTTTCGGTGCAGGGTGTTGCTATTTTTGTACTTCCGCTGAACTACCAGCTTGTCGAGCAGGTGGTACCGTACTTACAATGGCCATAATACTGTGTAGACCGTCCGAGTGAAGCTAACTTCCAGGAATGACAGCGCCCATCCGGACAATAACCCTCGGGATAGCTTCGAGACCGTACTCGCCCTACAGCCAGGATGGACACGATGGGCGTAACACGCCCAACAATGCACGACGGTTATCGACACACTATTCCGGTTTTAACTTTTAAGGGTCTAGCGGCATCCCGCTTCCCTAATCTTAACGGCTTCTCTCGGATTACTTCGAAGGTGCATTTTAATGATGCCTGATGCTGGTCCTCAACCTTTCGCCCTCTAACGCGCACCCCGGTGACAGACGATGTTATGCTCGTCTAATGTCTTGCCCAGGAAAAATGACCATCCTGCTCAGCTTTTATTGAGATCTCTTCTGGAGCGCTGTCGGCAGCAGAAGTTTGTGAAGGAAGAAAAACGACGGACACACACACACACCACAGATCCAGTTTTCTGCCGGGAGCCAACTTGTTGACTGTGTTCGTATGGTCGCGCCAGCAATTCTTCGCTTCTGTTATGCGGTTACCACGGACGATGTCTTCCCATCGGCAAAGGATGCGGATATCAAGTGGCGATATTAATTTTATCTCACGTCCGAAGCGCTGGTGAGTGTGCTGCTACCACTGCTTTCTTTTTGTTGGTGCTCGTTTGCCCTGCGGTGTACACTTCCGGCATTCGGGTTTGGCATCTTTGAAGCCGAGCCCACTTAAGGCGGCACAAACAGAATGGTGTGGACGCACTCTGCTCGAAGCGGAGAAATGCGGAAAGATAAAGTGCGTGCATTTGTCTTCCCACTTTAGCGCCATCTAGCAGGCGTAAGGGAGGCTCCTTACCGATAGTGTCCCTTCCGGACTCCGGCTAGAATGGTGGAGGTCACGAGCAATTGTGATGATTGTGCGAATATTATCCCAGTGCCCTTTTAACTTGAGGGTTTTCTTGGAGATGAGCACGAAATAAAAAAAAACCTCAACCCCGACCTGTTACTTGCAATCGGACGGCTGGAGCGCGACGACTAGGACGAACGACAGACGCGCCTTGATGGTTGTATTAATAACGATCATAATTGGTGAACTCTGTTTTGCACTTTCTCGCCTCCAATCATTCTCAACCTCCATGCCATGCCTCTTCTATCCTTTCTAATTACTTATGAAGGATTCGATGGTGTGAAAGCCTCTTTTTCGGTGCGAGAACAGAACTGATTACTTCCATATATCTCACTGGGCGCGTTTGCTGGGAGGTTTTTACCCTACTACAGCCAGCAGCAGGTTCCTTTCAACACGCGCCTTTTGGGGTACGTGCTTCAGCGAAGGAGAAAAAAAAAGCGAACGAACCACGGACATATTTATTGCCTATTCACCCCGTGTACAAGCGCGCGCGCGCATGTGTATGTGTGTCGCACGTGACGCGAATATGCTGTTGGGGTAAATATTTAATCATCAAATTTCTGTTCCCAATGCTTACAACAGACTTACGGCCCATCTTTCCGTGGTGGAAAAGATAGCAGCGAGAAGAAAGGGAGAGAGAGAGAGAGAAAGAGAGAAAAATCTAACGCATCAACATGTGCACACACACACACAAAGCACGAAAGCCGACCAAGAGAAAGAGATCGAGTGGTGTAACACCGCGATACATATATATTGTTGGGCCCCGGGTTTGCTTGTCATGACTTTATTATTTCCTTGCAGTGGTCATAAATTGAGCACGACCTTTGACCCGATGACTTGGCAGGGATTGGTGGTGAGCGAGCGGGAAAGATGGAGCAAGAAATTTATGAGCTACCGCTCGCACCGCTCCACACACCGTTGTAGGCATTTGGGTTCACACTCTGCATTGCCTGACTGCGGACGACTGGGACTATAGAATTCCCTCAGCTGAGCCAACCGACCGGAGGTGTACCAACCGGGGCCTCCGTTTGATGGCAAGGTGTCTCTAGTCCCACGCCGCATTAATGCACGATTATACACCGGTAGGACATTCGTGTGGCAGCGTGTGTGTGTGTGTGTCTGTGTGTAGTATGAAAGCATGCAAACGCCCATAAACAAAGGATTCTGTAGCGAAGAATGGCGGGTCGTTTGTATACACTGTTGATAATAAATCTGAATGCAGGTAAATCATGCTATTTTTATAATTTTCTCACACACACACTGACTGCAGAAATGGGAATGGATGAAATATAGGTGATGTAAGGCGAAAATTAACTATTGCGCCAAAATGTATGCAACCGGCAGAACAAAATTTTATTTCAAGGACTCATTTTGGAGTTTTTCTGTAAATATCTGTAGCAGATTTTACAGATAATAAATATGAAGGGTAAACTTTGCACCTAAATGTAAGCAATTCTGAAAACAAAATTTATGTAGGATTAAAATTATACAGTGAAAAAATTAAAGTGAAAATTGAACATTGCGCCTAAATGTATGCAACCGGTAATACAAAATGTTGTTTAAACGACTTATTTAGTACTTTTTCTCTTAACTTCGGTAAACGATGTTGCATAAATGAAATGCAAATTGTTCTCATCTATATTTTAAACATGTTCTACTTCGCCTATTAAAGGTTCGCTAAAATACACCACACATAGCACACCACCACTGTAGGCAACTATTAAACTAATAATTGACTTTTCCCCAACACCTGATCCGTGGTGGGTTTTTTGCATTTCCTAAACCTGTCCGCTACTAATCACAGTGAATCCTCTTTAATTATGTACCCCGATTACTGTGCACAGGCACCCGATAGCACACCGTCCGGATCCGGACGTCCGGTGAAAAGTGATCTCATTAGTTTTAGCATCAAGCTAACCAACACCGTGCGCGAAAAACGGGACCACCCTCGTGCGCGATAGTGTAGCGAGTAGCCATTTGTAATGGGGGTTACCCATCACCCCGTTGATGCCCACAATGGTGGTGTCCGCTGTGCGATGGTTGTGGTTTTTGGCTGTTTGGGAACGCGGGACTCGACAACAGCCCGCTGCCAATTTCTGATTGTATCGATCGGGCGGGATACCCTGGAGTGAGTCCTAGAGTTCTTTTTGTGCCCGGTCCACATGGTGTCTAGTGGAGTATAAGCTCGCACAAACAATAACAGTTTACCAGTATCGTATCGTGCTGCACCCTGTAAGAGTTCTCCGGCCAACCCCAATATTGGGGAAAGCAATATGGCCACTCGCAATGTGACATCAAGTAGAGTTTTTCAATGGGTAATTTCGATGAAAATCGCTAAACGAGTGTTGCGAAAATTCGATTATTCAACGATGCTGGCTGGCAAAGTGATCATCACCTGGCAGCGCTCGTTGCCACCAGATAATAAGCAGTCGAGCAGTGACAACGATCCAATCGAGTGCACACTCATGAAATAGTGTGTTTCATTTTTCATACCCCAGCACACACTATGGGCCATTTTTTTTCCTCTAGTCTCCATACATCCACACATTTTGCGAAGGGCATTGTTTTGCAGGCTGGAGCAAGTATTTTCGCTTTTATCCATCGATACCATAGGTCCCTTTGAAAGTACAGCCTTCCGACACTCGAACAAGCGAGGACACTATTATCGGCAATGGCATCGTATAGTCAGCGCGTCTAGTTTTGGCAAAAACACAAGCATACTCGCCCAACAAAAAGCCCCCCCAAAAGCCGTCGACTCGACCGTGTCGACAGACGACAATCTAATTTTCGGTTGGCGGGCAGCAAATAGCACAAGCGCAAAAAACAACAAGTGCTAGGTGTGAATTGCGAATATGGTGGCGCTGAGCTGGGCGGACAGCCGCACAGTGCGCTTTCGGGTCGGACTGCTCGGTTGGGCAGTTTTTGGGGGAGAGTTAATCTCGGGTAATAAAATTATCATCATCATAAACATCCAATACATATGATGTGATTATCCTGGTTATTTACTGCGTGCGTTACACCCGCAATCAAGTGCGATGGGATGAGCGGCCGGGACGACCGGCTGTGTCCTTGAATGTCCCCGGGATAGTACCGTGGGTGGGTTCTAATCGGCCACACGATGCCGGGCCGGACTATCGATGATGGTTTTGCGTGAAGCGGGACGTTCGGTGAAAGCCTTTGTGAGACTCGGTTAAAACTTTATCCTTTGGAATATGTGGTATGAAAAGGTTTCAGTTCAGGGATGTGATCAACGGCTCCTTCAAGCAGTGTAGACGATTTACGGAGAAGGAACTGTACGTGGACCATAGCATAGTAAGGAGGGATACAATCCGAGATTAAATAGAATAATTGATTTCAGCTGCCACAACACACACTATCGATTTGTTTCATTAGGTTTGTTTCACAGGACTGTTGTTGTATCGATTGATTGTTTAAAGTTGCACTGTTAACTTAAATTTGTAGTCCGAATTTATTGAAAAAATATGTTGTTGTGGTTTATCTTTTCAGTTTGTTGTTCATTTAAAATGATATCATTTTATAAAGCTAACTCATTTTTTATCATACCTATTGTCTTAAACAGACAATAATATTGTTGAATATTGAAATATAATTTACAGTAACTCCGATGAATTATTTGAGGCTAACCCCTACAAGGACGCGATTATTAAGTTTAAAACATTTACACTTTCACCTCCTATTTCTTTGCAAGTCATAATGTCATATATTGTTGGGGTTTATGATGACTTCAGTTAGACAAAGACCCTTGGCTATACTAAGTATCTAAAAGCTTTCACCAATGATTATATCTTAATGTAAACTAATAAAGTAAATTGAAGAAAGTATCAAAAAAACATAATAAATTAAAACGATACGAATATTGTTGACCTTTTATTTACTACAATTTCTTGAATAGACAGGAACTGACTCTGAAAAAAATATTTTTTTATTTTGAATATTTTTAAGCAACTGCTAGTGTCTAATTTATATCATTTTTGCTCGAGAAACTCCACTACAATGCTTATGCAATGCTTATAAGTAATGATTTCAACAAATTTCCCAGTATACTTAAAAATTTAAGAATCAGTTGCATACCTTCAGGCGCTTTCTCTGTACATTCGGACAAAACGCTTGAAAGCTTACCGTTTTTCTAAGATTTTTTTACTTTTATGCGTTAAAATGTCAAACCAGCAATTGAGTTTAATTTATTCTTCTGATTGAATTACTCCAGGAATACCCTCTTTCATATAAAGGAGCAAAACTGATTACAAAAAGAAACTGTCGTGTTTAAATACTTAATTTTGATTAGTTAAGGATGTTCGAAGCTTCTCTTTGCATAATTTCATTGATAAATATGTTAAATTTTGTTCATATAAATTGATGGTAAGAGTAAAACCTAAACCAACCTAAATTGCTAAAGACATACGCCTAAATATAGGCAAAAAAAAGAGAAACAAAATACAATCCTTTGCAAGTGTGCATTTCCCTGCGTTTATCTGTTGCACACAAATCGGATAAAAATCAACCGAGATTAATACATGCAAAATACACTTACACACTCACACACGTGTACGCACATTCTGATCTGTGACAAAGCCGAATTGGAGTAAATTTTGGTTCCACAACCACAGCCACAGGCTTGATACTGTCAGGTTTCAGTATCAAATATGCTAATAAGTGCCACGGAATGTCAATAAAGGTTGATTATAAAACCGCTCTCGCAAATTACAGTTATCTTTGCGTGCCCTTCCCGCTCCCCACCCACACACACACCCACCCACACAAAGGACAGTAGCCCGTAGAGAAATGAATAGCAGCAGGCAGACAGCGCAGTAGCCGTGACAGCACGCCGGGACCGTATTGATTTACATCTCATTTCACGGCGCAAAACCGGCGCAGAAAGGACACACCAAGGCTGGTGTGCGCGACGCTGTCCCGCGGTATCCCAAACCTTTTTATTTGCTTAATCAAATTGCTACCTTCGCTTTTGCGTGTGTCTCGCCGTTTGAGGCCGTTTTTTTCTTCCTTCGTCAAGCACAGTAACGCAGTAACTCATCAAAATCGAAGCGAAAGCAAAATGGGTCCGAAACAGCGAAGAAATAAAACATCCCTTTACGCTAGCCGGGAATAACAAAATAAGAAGGATGAAAAATGCCTTCTCCTGAAGAGGAAAACGAAACCCCCTAAAGAAAGAAAAACACAAGCGCATACCCATCGGTGGAGCGTTGGAGTAAAAAGGGAAAATCCAAACGGGGGAAAAAAAAGACGAAACACGAAGTAAATCACTTCATGATACTAATTTGTTTTTCCAGACGGTTCCGTTTTCCCGGACGGGCTGCTGATTTTTGGTGGTGGCAAATGGAAGGTGAAAAAGAATTCCGGTTCAACTGTTCCTTAGCCGTTTTTATGTATCATTTCGCAAACTTTTGTTTGTTTTCCCCTTGACTTTTCCACATTTCATTTGACCGCTTTACTCTTTTTCTGTTGTTTTTCTTGCTTGCTATTTGTTTGTTTAAGCTAAGTGGAAATTTGGTTTTTTCCTCATGCTCTTCTCAATTAGGTGTATTAAAATGTTAAAGTTTACTTAGGAAACGAACTTCAACAAATAGAAAGAAACGGATACGTCATAGCATGTGAGAACACGCTCAGCTATCTTCGCACATGTAACTTGAAAGAACTTCCCACATTCACTCACACACCAGGCTAGAGTGACTCAACTGTTGGTTAAAATAAATAAATAAACTCGCTGACACAGAAATTCAATCATCTCGCCGAAACCTCCTTCAAGAACACTCCGGTTTCTCAAGCGAAGCTAAATAAAGCAAGACTCTTCTAGCCCGTCTCACACTAACTGGAGGCTTTCCCGTAGCAGATTCTCTTTAAATCTTGAAAATGAACCATTTCCGCTGATTTCCTTCGGTTGCCTGCGAGCGATTAGTACCGGCGCGCTTTTCGCTTTTCCACTGTGTGTGTGTGGGTGTGTTTGAAACAACAAGCATGCCCTGGTTCGATGTCGTAATGGCATGTAGAACACGAACCTTCCTTCACATTCGGTACAAGATGAAAGTGATGCTTGATTGTGGCTTCGGGCCATCCCAATCGGTTTTCGATGAGGTTGCTTCCCTGCCACACTGGAAAACAAATCCGTTTTTCCAGCTGGCAACCAAGTGAGTAGTTCCCGTTTTGCCCCATCTCCCACTGCTCGTATGTTGGACATGTTCCACGATACGGTTGAGATTGTGTCCCGTTTTGTGTTCGGCTGTGTTAACACAGAAGGATGGGCTCAAGATTCGCCGACTTTGCTTTGCGTTTTGGGTGAAGTCATCCCGGCCATGTCCTGCTTTTTTACGGTTTGTGTATGTGTTTCTTTCTGCCTACTAAAAAACAATGCCTCTTTGACAAAGGTCTCAATATCTGTCACCCGAGAAGGGAAAATTTATCTTGCGCCCTAATGTGTTCTTGCTTTACCGTCCCAAACCAACAACACAAAAAAGACACCTCACAACGCGTTCCCGAGGACATTTCCGATTTGTTTATTTATGTAAACGGCTCACACCGAACCGAACACTTCCCGAGCCAACGTTCATTTCCTGACCTCCCCAAAGTCGGGCGACAACCACGTGATAAGACGTACGCATTATACGCAGTCATCTTAAACGGTTGAACGATTCGCCGATAGCGTCTCCACCGTCAACATAGACCGCGTCCGCGTGTGTTTTAAAACACGCACACACACACGTGGAGGAGAAAAGCCTTGGGAAAGCGTTTTACATGCAAATTTTGTGTATTCATTTGCATGCATATAAGACAGCGCACAGCAACGGGTCGTAGCTTCGCGGCAGTCGATAGTAGTACGGTATCAAGATTTGGGCTTGATTTGGAGTTGTTTCTAGGGCGAAAAAAATTTGTCACGGACAGGGTGCGTTACCATGATTTTGTTTTTGCGGTTACGGGGACAGAAGTCGACAGATGTCACGGGAAATGAGTGAAGGCATGGCAGAGAATGGGATGTTGTGGGCACCTTCAAGAAGCTTTTGAGGACATCCTTCTTTGAAGAATTTGCAGATATTCAAAATCTAAAGGAAATGTTGAGAAGAACTTAGGAACATAGGATGTTGGAACATTAGGAGATCTTCCAATACTCCGTCCAATAAGGTTGGTCGAGGCACTTTGTACTCCACACAAGTCTGTAGAAGATGAACTATGTCGTGGTATCCAAGGCCACAGCCACATGCTTTGAAGGCCTATTCTATACGCTGGTGATGCGCATCCAACAAGATATGGTTAAACCTAACTTTAGAACGCAAGCTCTACAGAGATGCAATAGAACCAAGGCTTCAAGAACATCTTCTTAGTTCATCTGTGTCCCTCATATTCTGCTACTAAGCCATGCAGAGTGACAGTGACTCACGCACATGCTCACTAGGCAGAATAAACCTATAAAAAAGTCCCATCTAAAGCACCATTTTTGAGAAATTGCTTAGCCTTTTTAATAACAAGGAATACTGCAATGCGAGGACAACCAAACACCAGGATTGCCTAAATTATGAGCTTAAGAACCTTAACGATCCTCTTATGCAAATTGAAGTGCTCCCACAGCATATAATCGGTAGGAGAATACACGTTCATGTTTGAAAGTTGTAAAAAAGAAAAATTAAAACTGCTTAACTCAGGAAAGTCAAGACTTCTTGCTGCTCTAAGAAAATCAAGATTCTAAGAAAAGCTCATCATGGAAGCAATTTCAGTGAATGATTTCGGAGAACTCACCGTTTACAATAATATTTTATAAATCAATTGATTTATTCGCATTGAAGGAAGCATTTGCGTCCTTCAATCTCAACCATCGATAGTAACGCTTGCATGCGCCGACAGGTATGCAATGCAATTTTTATCTCTTTAGTTACGCTTCAAAAGTTGGCGCTGTTAGGGATCATGTTAGAAAATGAGTTGAAAATGTCTTATTATTTATATTCGGAACAAAATTAGCTAAATTTTAAAGAGAATCTCTTCATATTGACTGTAACATTCTCTCTGACATCAAAAGAAATTTACTACTCGCTGCTCTGAGCATAAAATCTTAACTGACTCAAGATTTATGTCTTTTCACTTCGCTACAAGCATGCAAAGAAGCACACTTACTTCTTGCTTAAATCAAACCCTTTTTCCCCGTAACTGCAGGAGATCGAAAGAAAACCCTTTCCATCCCAGGAAACGTAGACCGCTCTGGTAATGATCAAAACTTTCCCCGTGAAGTGTTTCAGTGAAGGTGAACAGAGAAAAACTTTCCGGAAAATCGGGTGAAATAAAACTAGTTATGTAAAAACAAAAAAAGAATGGAAGAAAAAACTGGACATACTGAAAGAAAAAACCGGCACCCAGGCCACGGTTAGTTTATTAAACGCTCAACCACCAACCAACGCATCCCTTTTTCTTGTGAATCAGTTTTCCTCGCTGAAGGTTACCGGTTGCAAGAACAAAAAAACCCGCTCGCCTCAAGAAAGAGCTCCAGATAGGGGAAAGAAAATCAGAATAAAACACCTACAGGGTGTTTTGAGCACGCTTTCCCCTCTGCTCTGCTGCTTCCATGCCATCCATCCCACCAAAACCGACGCATTGTTTCACAGTCGCGAATGAAAACTTTCCCGTATAACAATCTCCACTTCTCTGTTGCTGTTGGCCCCCTCCCCAAGGCACCGGGAAGAAACCGGCGGGCGAGTGAAGGATTGGAAAATGAGCACAAAAATGACACCAAAAAGGACAGTAAAGAACTTTTGCGCCACCCTTTTTCCCCTTTGCGAGCGAATAAAACTGTCCCCGGCAATGGTGGAAAACTTTTCCTTCACCATCGCTCGATGTTCGAAGCGCGCTCGCCACACTTTATCCCGTCGCACACGACTTCGCTGACGACTTCGGTGACGACAAAGTGTTGATGAATCCGGGCCAGGCAAAAACGCCCCAAACCGAGGAAAATGCTCTCCGTTTTTGCTCTCCACAGCTACAACGGCAGAAAAACTTGGGCCCGATGTCACCATCATCAGCGGTATGGCCGGCCATAAGGCGCGAGTTTTCGCGTGCGAAACTTCTTCCCCATGCCCAAACAACACGACCACACAATTCTTCTCACCGACCTTTTTCGCTTTCTTCTTTCGGCGGTGGAAAACACAAGAACAAGAGCTCGCTGGCTGGATGAAAGCCGACAGATGGAGCGAAGCATAACGCACCGTCGTCGTCGGGCCTGTAAGTAGGACGTGTAACAGATGGTGCCTTGGAACGCCTGTATCGATGTGTTGGTTTTCATGTTTTCCACATTCGGCATACGCAAAAGGACCACCAACAACAGGGAAAGAAACTGCAACAAAATATCCCAAAAAAAACTACCAACGACCGGGGTCACCTCGGGAAATGGGCGAACGAACGAAGCGAAGGATGTAATTAACGGTTGTCACACCTCGTGCGATTGCCGGCCGGAATGATTATTTGGTGACCGTTAGAAATTATTTTTCCTTCTGGAATGAAACCCTTCGCACCAACATATCATTATGTGCCAGCCCGGGGATCGCATCGGGTAAGAATGACCGGAACAGCTGCTGTTAAGATTTCTGGTCAAGGGGTTGGCATCACTTGGTATTTAGGTCAGAGGCGGCATGTCGTATGTTCGTTGACTGGAAGTTGATTTTACTGAATGGCATCACAGTGATGCTGTTCATATAGATTTGCTTCAACTAATTTCATTTACTTCATATTTTACTCATTTTTCTATTTTGCTTTACTAATTTCAATTTTCAAAATTTCCATGTTGGCTTTTCTATAATTTACTATTTTATTTTACTGTTTATTTTATTTATATTTATTTCATTTTCATTATGACGGCAGGAAGGCGTATTTTTATTTTATATTTTACTGTTTATATAATATATTTTCTTCTATTATCAATTCTTTTCAGCTTATTTCAAGTTACGTATTTGATTCTATTTAGAATTTTGTTTTTGTTGTATAAAACTGTTTCAAAATCTGCTTACTTTTTTATTCTTTTTAACTGATTTAAATGTTTCAAAACATTTAATTGAATCCGTTTAAATTTTGTTAAAAAGATTGTTGCTTAATTTGACTTTGTTTTGAATTATTTTGGTGTTTAAATATTCTTAATTACTAAGTACTAAGTCTCATTACCGTTTTATAATGCAACAAATTATCTTTTGCACCTTTGTTATTGTTTTATATATTGACGATTTTGTTAATTATGGTTTTGATGTTTGTCAAGTTATATTTATGTTACATTTTAATGGATTTTAATTGTTACTGTTGATTAAAAAACGATTCAGATTTTTAATTAGAAGTTTAAAATTATTTTAAATTTATGTAGAGCTTTTATATTTAAATTCAAAGAAGATATTTCATTTTTTGATGTTTTATTTTACAATTCTCAAGAGTTTCTGTTTTTTTTTTGTAATTAATTTGATTCTTCGCTTATTTTTCGAACAAAAGCATCATTTGCCAACTTTTAAAACAGACGGAGTATATGATGAGTTAATCATGAAACTACAACAATTTTAAGCCAACTTTTATTTATGTAACCGACAGGAGGAACTCCAAAACTCTTGACAACAGACGTACCATTTCGATGGTTAGATCGCTAAGTGAGCGTTTTTTGTGGTAACTTTAAAATTATTCTAAGAATTTAAAGTCTTTGTGAGAAATGAAAACCACCGATGCTAGGAAAAAAAGTATTGAAGAGTCTCATTTTCTTCCAAGAACTCCATTTACCATGCAAAACTAACGAACAGAATTTTCACCACTTTAGACATCGTAACGCAAGCACACCACACAGATGCAATGTGCACACTCGTAGAAGGAAAACGATCTTCAAACCTGGCACGCTGCAAACACTTCTACCCACCCAAGTAAGCTTCTCATTTGCAACATCCATTTTCCCCAAACACTGCAGTCAGTCAGCAACCAAAACGGGATCTTCTTACCCGCAGCTGCGGAGTTTGTGCCCACCCAAAAAATACGCTCACATCATAATGTGCAATGTTTATTCCTTTTCCACATTGCACACTCATAACCGTTGATGGGGGGGGGAAAATGGGAAAAGTTTTCGATTTTCGAACGCCACACACACACACACACGCTCTGCCACACAACAATGCAGAAGTGGTGGAGCTTTTTCGCACAGCCCGTGATCGTACCGGATGTGTGTAGCCAGAAAATTCCCTTTCTCTAGACATTGCGTTTTTCCTCTTATGTCTTTGTGTAAATGTTTTTACCCATGATAAGCCATACCGGTACGGCCTGCACACACACCCACACACAGGTGTGGTTGTTGGCAAAACGAGCAAATTATACACAACCGAGTGGTGGAAAGGAAAACTCACTCGCCCCACTTTATGCCACCGTGAGGAGAAAAGTTACACATTGCGCCACACACAGCCAAGTCCTTCGATACGTTTTCAAGGGGAGTTGGGAGTTGTTTGGTTGGCTCTGGGTTGGTGGATTAGAGTTTGCTGATGGTTGGTTGAGGTTTAAAATTAAATTACACCTTCATCGTCAGCAAATAATCGTGTCATCATGCGCCCGCTTGGTTGGGCGGCTGTCTCCAGGCCTGATCATCGTCATCATCAAATGGCAATTAAAATATTTTGCGGTTCTAGGCAATCTTCTCCGGGCAGCTCGATCCCGATACGAGACTATCAGCATCCGGAAGCGATCAGACCCAAGGACATATGGGTAGGTTTTGTAATGGGCCCTTTAGATGTAATGACCGGAAAATTGGTCTAATCAAAACTGTGGTTTTTCACGTGAGAAAGAGAGACAGTGAGAGTATGGCGCACACTAGTAGCGATATTTAAATGTGATATCTCTTATTTTAAATCCTCGCTAAGGCCACTTTTAACACCCATACTGCTGATGATGCATTTTGCCCCGATTTTTCGCAATAATACTTTGCGTTGGCATCCCGAATTACGAAACGGTAATGGGCTGAATCCAAAAAACCGCAACCGATATCCGATTTCGATTTAGATTCATGCTACTCCATCATGTCAAAGCTGCTTAATAGAGGCGATAGGTAGCGTGACAGACGAAGCAAAACATCCCAAAAACCGCTGCTTAAAAGGATACCGCAGAAGCTTTCGCCCCTACTCGGTTGGGCCGAAGTTGAGCCACCGAAATTGTCGTCCTTCTTGTGCACGATCATAAATATTATGATCCGATTGAAATGTGTTTCGTTCGATAGATAGAGAGAGAGCATAGCAGGGAGCAACATAAGAAGACGTAAACGTTAAAAAAAAATGGCTGCAGTGGGAAAAGTTTTCCTTTAGCTCAGAGGAACCGGGAACCTTGCCTTGAGCCGCAATAAAATGCTCTGCGAAAACATCTGTATCGGATGCCATTCATACACCCCCGGCCCCAGAACACATTTTTGTACCGCAGCAAAAAAACTTTCGTGGAAAACCCCCGCTTCATGTGTGTGCGCAACCGAGAGGAGAAAAAAAAATCCTCATCCAATATCGACATATTATGGTAATCGTCTGAGATATCCGTTCACTCTCTCACATACAGGGAGGGAGCCACACATTTCTTGTACGTTCTGCTGCAGCAAAATCCGTTCATAACATTCACCACCGTTGATGCAGAAAACATTTTTCTTTTCCCGCTGTGTGTGTGTGTGTGTGCGCGCACCAGTTTGTGTGTTGCCTGGTGTGCAATATATCAGCTTCACAAAGCACTTATATGTAGCCAGCAAACAAGCGATTTCGTTTTTTGTTACTGTTTTTGCTCTTCCCCGCGCTGCCGTTGTTTGCTGCAAGGCGAATTTAATATATTGAAGTGAGTGAAATGCCGAAGCTTCAAAAATACATTGGATAAAGTTGGAAAATATCAATTTTCTCGCTTCATTTTAGTGGAGCTTTTGCAAGGGTTTTTTTTCCTATTCCCCCGACTGGTCAAACATCGACGTCGCTCGGGCCGTTGTTTGTTGCCTAATGTGAGTGCAGTGCATGGTATGTGTTTTAGCGATCGAGCGTGCTGTTGAAGTTGAGGCGGAGAAAAACAGTGAAAACTTTTCTTATAATCCTTATCGTGGCGTAATGAGCTTTTTTTTGTGCCAGTATGCTGGGAGTTTGTCAGTCAATCGGTGCTGGTTGAATGTATGAGATGAGCTGTGAAGTTGAGCAAGCGCTAGTAATTATTTTGGCGAACATTAGACCTACGACAACACATAAATGCGTATGAAAGTTATTAAAAGCATTTGAAATAGTTCATTAAAACAATATTAAAACACTAAAACGATAAACAGATAATTGTGCCTAGGTGCCAGGTACATTGCCAGCACTGAAAATAACAAATAATTGCATACATGTAGGCGCAAAATGTAGTTTTAGCCTTAAAAAACAAAATGTAAGCATTTTATTCAGTTTCCAATGTAAAAAAGCAACATTCAAAGAAACATCGGGTATTTTTCTCTCAAATCGAGCTTTAAGAAGTGTATGTGAGCACAAATCTCTGTCTAAGAGGCGTAACCTTTGCTTTTAATTGTTATAACAAACCATCTGAAGGATAGAAACTCTATTTTTCTAAAAACTTAATTCGAAAAGGAATATTTTGAAGCTGTTGAAGCAAAATTTACGCATGACATGATATTTGATTTAAAAAAATGTATTAAATAAAAATCAAACTTTGATGTAATATTTTCCAGCCTGTATAAGACATTAAAAATCCATTAAAAACAGTTCCTAACGAGGGTTTTATAATTTTCTTCTTTAATTTAAAGGATTTAAGGATGATTTGAGTTCCTTTTATTATTGCAAACAGGGCATAAATGACTACCTAGTTCAACAAACAACATAGTATATTGTTTCTAGAATTGCATACTTTTAGGCTCATTTATCTTAAACCTCTTAAAACGCATTCCCATCATAATATTTCCCCTCCCAAAACAAAGGACACTTACCTCACGTGTTCGTCTAATTTAAAACAAAACTGATCACTTCATTTTATCTCACTTATCAAAATTGAACAAAATAATCGAGATAAACAGTAAAAGCTTTTCTCGCGCGCGCGAAAATGCCTGGCTCATTACGAACAAAAGAAAAAGCAAAAGCAAAGACCTAAAATTCTACAGCTAAATGCCTGCCAGCGCCGGTACAGCTTTGCTTAACATCACACTGACGCCACTTTAAAGGGAATCGATTCGGTACCACCAAAGCCGCGTGGTGTGCTTTCTTTACCCGCGTTCCTTGCTTTTCCTTTACGTGTCCTATCCACTTTCCTAAAAATTACCTTTCTCACACAAAAAGAACGTAATACGCACACGCTTTTGCTCTTCCGGTTCCAGCTAACGTATTCTTTTTTTCTGTAAAATCATTTCTCCACCGACACGATCGCCATTTGCATAATGGCGACCTCTTGGTGTGTGTGTGTTGGAAGCGTACGCTCTTCTTTTGCTCTTCCACCATCGTTCTTTTGCTTCGATTTCTTCAATTTCAAGTAAAGCACACACACACATTCAGGCCACGAAAAAGAGCCGTTACCAAGGAAAACACGTCAACGCAGTAAGAAAGCGCAATTTTCCCGCGCTGTTTTCCCGTTTTTCTTGCTCAGTATTTGGCTTTCCTCTTTTCCCACTTAGTGATAAACACCATTCGTGCGATGTTTATCAAATGTACGGTGCTTTTTTGGCAAAAAGCAGAGTGAAAAAAGGAAATAAAATTTTCTTTACAAAATTTTTACCACAAATCCCACCGGAGGCGCGCTCGTGTATCGCAACAACTGACCATTACCATTTGCGACAAAAGTCACCCCACCGAAAGGCAACAAAAATCTGGGACAATCTGTGTCTACGCGCGGAAAAGCCAATGTAGAACCTCCCGGATTGGAAATGGTGGAAATGGTTGGTAAGAAAGAATTTTTTCCACTCATAATCGTAAACATTGAAACGCGCATTCAACCGTTAACGCGTACTCCTAGGAAGGCAGGAAGAAATTGGCAGGCCCATTATTGTCCGGGGGTGTGCATGGGTGTGTAGGTGAGAAGGTGGGCCAAACAAAGATGACCGTAAAATGGACGCTTTCTTCAGCAGAAAACGGTGAACGATTGATGGTAACGATCCGCCCTAGGGAACAAAAACTCCGGTGTGAATTTTCACCAATTGGGCGTTTGGGCGCTTTGAAAAGTGGGTGAGCATTTGTTTTAATCTGAAAACTTTTCCAACTTCATCCGAACCACCCTCTAGCCCGATGCATGGTAGGTGAAAGATCGATTTCGGTTGCGATATAAATAAAAACGATCCATCACTTGGTACGAAGTGGGACAAACTGCACACCTGAGCAGAGTGACGCTGACAACGTTCATAACTTCATTACTCTCGATGTTTGTTTTCATTCAGCGAAGTTGTTAGGAGCTCGGTTTCGATGAATGCTCGCCTTCCCTTCCCATATATCACGACCGAAGAACAAAAGCCGACTCCGGCACACTCGGGAATCGATACGACATTCAACAATTGGCAGTTTTTTTTTCGATCCGGCCGTACGTACGGTTGCACGCTGTTGATGGTTAAAACATGCTGCAAAATATGTATATCCGAACACGCACAGGAACACAAAAGAGGACGCGGAATATAGGTTCTGCAGAATCATTCCGAGTATGACGACTAGCGCCATGTTTGAGCGATGCAAACAGCGAGCTTCTCGGTAGGCTAAATCGTCGCACGAAACAGGCACAAACGCCGTGAAGCTAAGGTAACGACCCGAGTTGCAAACAGCTCTCGTCAGGATATACATTCGCGCTATGCTACGGGGACAGGTTTTGCAAATGGATGGATTATATACCCAATATTATAGGCACAAAACTGGTGCGGTAGTATATAATAATAATAATAACGATTGCGCTGTCTACGCCTTCGATGCCTATCTGCGTAGGTAGAAGGACATATTTTTGCTGTTAGTGTGTGGATGCGGAAACCGTTGAGGAAATGACACACTCGAACATGCTGCTAGTAGGTTGACCGTAGCCTGCATACCGCGCCCGATGGCAAAACAGGAAGCAGGAAAATGAATATCAACTGCCGAGTGTTAACGAACTCGAGTACGTTGACAGGAAAAGTTCGAAGCGCCTCTGTGAAGGTGGAGCAAAAGTTTTCCTCCAGCCGAGTTGGAGGATGCAGCGTTGCGCTGTACTGTCACGTGGGAGGCAGAATGGTATTTTAAATTTAAGCGCAACATTGCAAGCATTAAGGTGACTATTTCTATTTCATTCCTGGTAACGGCACCAAGAAGAAATATGCATTGCGGTTTTATGTCTCATTTAAAAAAAAGGTAAATACATGAAATAGTTTAACAAAATGTAACAAAATGAACGGCGGTTCTAGTAATAATGCAACGACTATCCTGGTCACGGCACCAACAATATAAACATAAACTAAATGAAGGGTACATCATGATGTGCAATATCCTCTTCAAGTGCAAGGCAAAAACGTTAAATTAAATTAAAGTACAACATTCTAAGAATTTGATACATTATTTCAACTTTTATCCTGGTCACGGCACCAAAATAGAAGGATTAATAAGTTCTTTGTGTTTACATGGCAGAATCCGGATCGTCTCCCTGTGCGATTATAGAGATACGGATAAAACTAAGTCATTTAAGCCAGGATGGACAGAGCGAAACATCGCTAGGTTGTAGTTTCCAAGGAATGATTCCAAAATTTTAATAAACCTTGTGAGAAGTTAAAGAACAAGGATTTAAAATTGTGTCCTAGTAACAGCATCAAAACTTCTAAATAAAAATAAAGGGCATATATAGAATAACTTTCTTGTTGTACGAAAATCTAAATGACTATTAAGATATTAAAAACATTGTAAGGGTAATGACAACTCCAAGTTAAAGCGATAAATAATGAAACATTCCACTCCAACACTGACGATCACCCTGACAGACGCGACATGACTCTACCATTAAAGGCAAGTGTGCACTAAATAACAGTCACCGAACCACCGATGCCACCGCCAGCATTGGTTCGATCCCCTCCCATTCTGATTGACCTGGAATCTCTCCATCAGTTCTCTATCACAAAAACGCACACACACACAGAAAAAACGACAATCCTCCAAAACCATACACCGAACGCCAAATAATCGAACCATTCCATGTTTGTGTGCATGAGCTGGCAGGCTAGTTTCGATCTCAATTTCCATATTTTCCAACGATTCTTAGTGCCTCATAAGCGCCCCTACCAGAGCGGGTTTTTTTTGTTGCCACTGTCTCTCGCTCGCTTGCCGTACACGATGAAGGTGGAGCTTTGACCGACCGATCGTGATAAAAGTGGCATCAGTTTGCAAACCGAACCTGACCAGAAGATACACTATATAGCCTTTGGGAACGGGTGCACACAAAAGTGGTGGGTACAAAAGGGAAAAAACCCTGGACTACGAAAATTGGCCAACCGGTAGCACCACTTCGCACGGGAACGCGAGCCGCTTGATGCAAGGATTTTTGTTTTTCGTTTGCAAACTGACAGAGAAAAAAAAACAAAACAGAGCCAGTTGAAAGAGAAAGGCTCGGCAGAACTGCCCCATCTCCTCGTGAGTGTGTGTGTGTCGGCGGCAACGGAAAACAACCATTTTCACTCGCCGACGACATGAGAAACGGCGTGCACAGTGGAGGAAAAAGCCGGCGAGAATAATAGTTTGAAAATGGTAATGAATAATAACACTATCTGCATACGGTGAACGAGCCCCTGGACGAGTCGCCCTTTGGTGTGATGATGGTACCAGGCTCGGCACTGCACAGGACAATGCCGGCTGTGTACGATGGTACAACAAAGAAGGACCATTCGCTGGTTCGTATTGCTGCCTGAGCAGCGGTAGCGAAGTAACAGCTCAGTCGTCCTTCTGTACGGACGCAGCCAAATCACGTATGCAGCTCCAATATCGTACCTCATATCGAACCATTTTCTTGCGAGGATGCTTCTCCTGGGTAGCAGAAAAAAAAACATGGCAGGGAAAAGCTGCTTTTTTGTGAATGAAAGCGGATTTCCATGCACAAATCAATGGCTGGAAGACGGGGGTTTTCATCGTGACGCTGTTCCACCGTTGTTGGTTTCCAGGAAAGGTGTGATTATTGCGATTTTAGAATAAATTTTTATGTTTATGGTAATGATGATGAGGAAGTATAATTTTATTTGGTGCAACATGAATTGAATCTTTTGATAAAGGGTTAGAAAACAACGGAGATAATGTTTAAAAAGCTATATTTTAACATTAATTTAAATGTTTGTATATAGATTGCATACGTTTAGGCGAATCTACGATAGAAGACGATAAAGCGTTTTGTACTAACAATATAGTCTATTGAAACTAGGTCACATCTCGTTTATACAAAAAAGTTCTTTAAAAAAATAGTTGCATACTTTTAGGCGTTACAACAATTTTATCAAAACAAAAAATAATGATTTTTTCCATCACGAGGATTTTTTTTACATGTAGATCTCTCTAACAGCAAGCATTCCCACAACATTGTTCTTATCTTGTTTTGCATCTTGTCCCGGACGCCTGTTTCCAACACGGAAGGTTAGAAAAATCAAATTACCCTTCAGCAACCAACAAGAGAAAAAAAACTACCAACACGCCACAATGACTCACCATACAGTCCAGTGACTGGGAGGAGTTCAGTGAGCTGGAAACATGATATGCTAATGAAAAAAAAGTAGGCAACATTCACTCATACTGAAGTACAACAAAACCATGCCGATGACTTTCATTACGTTGGACCTCACCGTCCACAAAGGGAACCGAAAAAGGGTATCGAATGGTTCGGTATAATTACTTGTCACTTCACCTGCACCGGAGCTTTTTATTTCTCCGATGTAACATCCTTCGGGATATTAAGCTCTACCAAGCTGACCATTGGGCAGCCGTTATTACCGTGTTTCCTGCTCAGTGGGCACTATTCGGAATAGAAATAATTCAATCTTCATCAATGTCGGTTTGTTGCCGGCCGAGCAAGACTCGAGGAACGATCGGGCGCACATACTTCTTCGCGCCATTACGCTACAAGAGTTCGGCGTCCAGAAAACTGCACACCGCTCCTGAACAAACCCAACCGAGACTTGTCAGTTTTTGATTGGACCCAGAGCCAGCCCCAAGTGAACGAGCCGGGTGTGCCAAACTTCAGCGAAACTTCCCAATCGACAAAGCCAGGAAGTTCAGCCTGTCGAACTCAGGTTTATTGTTTTAGCTTGCTTTCCACTTAAACTTCGGCCGAAGCTAAACTTCTCTAGTGGTTTAGCACCTGGCCAGACACGGTGTACTTGTGTGAATCAAAGCGAAGATGAACTCGTTCATGGAACATTGAGTTCTCGACCCGAAGAAGCTGTGTTCCAGCCGTCAGGTACACGCGGGAGCCTTTTTTCTCTGCAGAGCAAAAGTTTCAACCTGCTCCACACAATGAACTGGAGCCGTTTTCGATAAAGTGTTCGACATCTCGGGGTTTTAGTTGAGATGCAAGCAGCGTTGCTCTAAAACTGCACTCACTGCTGTTTATCTACGTGCGGCGCCGGAGCAGTGAAGCAAGTTACGGGCCAACAACTAAAACCACCGGACTTCTAATGTTCGCACCCGGGTTTACTGCACAAAACCGCTCGGTCAACGACCAAATAGGTCTCGGCAGACCTGACCCAACCGGCGCGCAATGGCGAATGGATTTACGAGCCATTCTAGGTTGTTATGAAGGTGGGCTGTGGTCGGATGGGATGAGGTTCGGGACGCTCTCAGAGAGGTGTCTTTATTTATGCTGCCAACCGGACTATTGACGTATAAACAGATTTATGTAAAATCAGAAATAAATCTTGCCAGCAAACGCCCTAGTGGCTGTGCCATTCTGTGAGAACGGTACGTTGGTGAAGAGTCTTGTGTTTGGCGATTTATTTACATACTCTCATTGGAGGTGCACCACTTTAAGGGAGTTTCCGGTTTATGTCAATGGCGTATGCATAAGAGAATTCTGTACAGGATGAAGACTACCTAGCTAAGCTGATATCGGATTTTTTTGTGGTTGAGAACTTCATCAAGAACATTTCAACTGTGCGATTCTAAGCAACAATTTTATCCAAGAACGAATTTTAATAAAACCTTGTAACTAAAACTAGCAAAATGATATTTCCAACAAGAAACTATTCCAAATAAATAATCTATAAATAAAACGATGAACAAATAAATTGTGCAAGCTCGGTAACCGCAGAATCGCTATATAAACTAAAGCGGAACATTATTTTATGACCTCGTTTTTCCCTCAAACCAAGCCCCCATCAGAACCCACACAAACCAGCTGCTTTCCCACTATGCGTGATGCATTACGAACGGGACCAAATTCCGGTTCAGGTTACCATTGCGCTGAACCAACGCACGACGGACTAAGGGAGGACATTCGTCTACAATTTTTATATATTTTAGAGGTAGATGTTAATACCAAAATACTTTTAATGTTTCAACCTCTAGTTTAAAGCGTTATTTTCAAAATAGAGCATATGAATTTAATTTTTATTGTAGCAAATATTTCAAGTCTTAGGTATCACTGAATATCTGTAAAGAACTGAGACTTTCCTTCAGAATATCAGTAGAAAACTATGGAAAGATAATACTATTTTACTCATTCTTAACTATTTAATTCTATCAAAGTAGGTGCGTTTGTCCGTTGGCATCTTCTCTGGACCACTGTGCAACGGAAGGTCTAAGTAAACAAGCAACCAACCAACCCTAATACACCGTGTGTGGTCCTACCCGTGCAAAGCGAGAGAGTGAGTGAGAGAGAGAAAGCGTAAACTTCCTAGAATGAATTGTGTACTTCCGGGTTCAGTGCAGCAGACATCGATCGACCAACACCACCGCCAGAGGTCACACACCGGGAAGTAACTCAGCGTCCGAGTTTATTGCTATATTTATTCACCCAAGCACCGAGGAAGCCTCGGCGGTTACGCTCACCACCAACACGGGACTCCCCATAAAAGATGCATTACTCAAATACGGTTCTCCAATGGGTCGTTTGCAGCACACACACACACAGACACCCAACACATGGTCGTTTTCCGGTGCCAGGATGCATCGGCCAAACCAGCGAACCGGAAACCGGAAAAGATTCCCAATGGCTAATTCAATAATTGCTTCAATTGTTACAGGCTAAATCCGGCAGCAAACAGATTGGTCGCCTGCTGTAAATGAACCGGGTGTGGAAAATCGCACCAAGTGTAGTATACATTTAGGCGCGCGCGCGAACGGGCCCGTCCGCTTATCCCGCTACACCCTGGAAAAAGCTCTCGGGCACGGATAAGGCAAAGACTGTGTCGCAGTTCGAGCATATATTCATGATGATCATAATTACACAATTTGTCATCATAATCACATGTCACCGAGTGCCCGCGAAAGGGACGGCTCGGGGAATGACCCTGCTTCGTGGCGAGATATACCCGAGACCATAGGGTAGTGTATGTGAGTATGTGTGCGCGCGTTGTAATCAGCGCCATTAATCTAGGCTAAAATATGACGCACCGTTGCGGTGCGCGACACTGCAACGACTCACACGAACGGACAATCGGGGTGCCGGCCGTCCCGTGAGCACCCATTTGGGACGGGTTTTTCCCTGGATCCCTTTTTGTAGTGGCAGGGTGTTGGGATTTGCATACAATCCCCTAACATACAGACACAAGAGGACACACCTAACACTCAACACGTCGCGAAAGGGAAGGTCGTCTGTCGGTACGGTTGGTCCGAAATTTAAACAAAGATTCGTCAACGTGGTCACACTTCCGGGGTGCCACGTGCGTGAATGAGTACCGGCCATCCAAAAAAAAAAGGCAAACCCCTTATTTTATGCAATCGAAATTACCCTCTCAGTTAACACAGACTCAGGGGTCGGCTGGTCATCGCGATAGCACATGGGACAAAATCATACAGCATGCAATGAAATTAATTTCCACTTCTTGGTCCACTTTACACCGTCGATAATTAGAAGATACAGTTCTTTATTTACTATTTTATAGCACTTTTTTATAGCAAGCGAAAGAGATCTTCCTGCGCACCGTGTAACATGACCAATTTCGACACGATACAGGGCACCATGTGTGTGTTTTTTGTCGTAGTAAAAGCTTAATTGATGAAAATTGCATCGATCCAGGCGCTGTACACGGAACAGATACACCAGCAGGCAGCCAGCCAGCCAGAGGTCACGGAATACTGACCAGAGCTTACCGTTTTCTCGTTCACCTGGTTTGCGTGTATAGGTGTGTGTATGTGTCCTTGACCACCACTACCATCGCTTCAAATATACAACGATTGCAGAAGCGGCAACATTTGTTCCCATAATCCACTTAAAAGCTTTCAACCATTTGTCGCTTACCGGCTGCCAGGTGACCTCCCATGTCTTCTGTGTTGCCCCGGTTTGTTGGGGGAAAATCTCGTTCCTTTTTTCTTCCTTTACTCCATATACCAACAACCATCATCCACCACGATACAAAAGCAAAGTTTATCTTCGCCGCATCGGACCGGTTGGTGGGTTTGGGAACGAAATGTTTATGGTGCCGGAAAAGCTGCTTTTCCCACGCTCAAAGCAACCGAAAAAAAGGTTTCAAGCGCATCGAATATCATTGGGCGTTTTCGGGGAGAGCGAGTGTATGTGTGCTCCCCCATGCAAGCAAATGTGTGTATGTGTGTTTGATAAAATCCATTTCAAACTTTAGTTACTGAGCAGTAGTAAGTCGGTAGTACAAAAAACTGACCGATAAACGTTAGCAAAACAGTCAGCAAAACGTTTTTGTGTGCAAGTGTTTGTTTAATGAAGTAAAAGGTAAGTTACGGTAAAGTTACTCAATCAAAAAACCCGAAACACTGGAAGCTTATTTATAAATAGCCTTTAAATCAAGCCCTTTTGTTGGACAGCTCGCACGCCCGGCTTAATCCTTGAGCCTGGCTTTCAATAAAGTAAGTTTTATCCCATTTTGCGTTACAAACTACCAAACGGATCGAAACATGAGTTGATTAGCGTTGGTTGCACGATTATAGCAAAAAACAGGCTTCTTAAAGCGGTTGAGTGGAAAGTTTATGTTTTCAACCAACTTTTAATTGCATACTACCTGCCCCGGGGCGTCTATTATTATAGCAAGAAAATTAGCCTGCTTAAAAAACACTTAAACGCGCCCGTACCTAAGGCTATTGGAGTTTTATGTTTTTCTTCTCAAAACTAACGTACTTACTAAGTTGAAAGTTTTATTGGAGCTAATTCTCGGGTGCTTACCTGTGAAAAGAAAAAGAAAATCTTTATTAATGAACGATGTCCAGAAGGCTAGTAACTTGAGTCGGCGTATAATGGGAGTACAGGAGTCACAGGACATAAAAATGTCTAAATTTTGCCACAAAATACCATGTGCTCGTGACCACCAAACACGGCTAAACGTGTGCAACTTGATGGCTTACGAGTGTGACCTTTCTACCGGGACGCGGGCTATTATATTAGAAGACTCCTCCCCGGTTGTTACCTTGCGAGATCCAGGCGAGATTGGCGCCAGCCGGTCGGCAACCAACGGTTCAAACCACCAGCGGGCATCCGGTATTATTGAGGTTAAATTTTTAATCACTTCCACCTCACGGGCATCCTTACACCATGCGGGAGACCCACCACCTGGACGAGCAATCTGTTTTTTCCAAACCACAATCGCAATTCGAGCGGCAAAAAAAAAACGCACACACACCATGGATCCATGGGTGTGTGTTGGTGATTCGAGCGGCAAGAAAAAAGTATAATCATGTAAAACATTTTTATCGATACCAGAAAACACGATCACACGTACATTCGCTGCAGGGTGTACCGGGAAAAGGCGTAGTAGCGACACGCAAAAATAACAGCAGCAAATGGCAAGGACTAACCGGGTTTGGTTGGGAACGAAAAACAAGAAATGCTCCCGCACTGGACACAGTATCCTCGGGAAGCTCCTGGTGGTCGTGTTGTAGTTGTAGTTTAACCTTACGCCTGCAAACCTGCAACCGAAGGTACGATGTTTTATGTGTTCTCCCATCCACCCCCAACGTTTGGTGACATGTGCCGTGTACAGTGTGTCCCAGGTACACTAACCCGGAGAAAAGCGCCTGACCCCCGTTATTGCCCCATCTCCAACCAATGTCTCTTTTTGTCCCACTTTAATAACTGCCTTTTAAATACAGACCAGAGAGTTGGTGGGCTTTATTACTCGAGTAAACCACCATTTTGGGAAGGTAGCTGGTACGTGTCGTGCACTGGATTATATCACCACCAAAAAAAGGACTCTTCGGAGAGTTGCTCCAACAGTAGAAAAATGTAGGCACACGTACACGACCAGCAGCGAGGAATGTGTTTCATACGCGGTTCAACCACATATAGCACCGCTATATCTAGCGTAATCTTTGCTCCCGGGGTGTGATCTGGACGACGTGATTTCTCACCGGATGACGCCCAAGCGTGTGTGTGTGTGTGTGTTTTTACGACTATTCTATGACGTTGCCGACTCCCTACTACTCGCGCTGTGGTTTAACCTTCCCAGGTTTCCAAAATTTCTCAAAGCCTCGTGAAAATCTGCCAGTTAATGAGTAGCGGCAATGAAGTGGTAAAGCGAGCGACCCAAAACCCCGGGTTTTTTAGGTCACGACTTCCCTCGCTGCCCGTACGTCACGTGGTGATTTATCTTACCGAAGGGTTCTGATATATCTCCGGCTCCCTAAACTTCTGTCACCTTTTTCCACGATGACGTTCCGGTGCGTTAATGTGTCGTGTGTGTGTGCGTGTGTGCGGGTATGTAGGATCCCTTAAAACCTGATGACATCGTCTAAATGAGGTACCTTTCCCTGGCAACCGACCTTACCTTTCCACCGTACCAGTGTGGTAGCATCGATTGGAGAAGTTTAATTAACTGGATGCTAAATTGACACGGTGGTCCTCTCGGCTATCTCTGTGCTACGTTTTTGGACCAGTTTGGGTTGGGTTTTTATTAGATTTCGCAAAAATACGCACAAAACAAGACGAGTTTGTCTTGCAAACAGCTAAAAGACAACAGCCAAAAAAGGAGAAAAATCCTTTTACACATAGACACACATAGACATTCGGGGTGCAGTAAAAGGGCCCGTAAAGAAAATGGAAAAGCGGGTTAATTGATTAAATTCTTCTGCCCTGCTGTCCTGCTGACGTACGCGTCCTGCGTCCTACAACTAGACGTGCTGACGGCTACAAGATATCGTACGGACACTGGCGTCGATTTATCGCCGGCTTCAATGGCTGGCAGCAGGATGGACGCTGATCGATTTACTAATCGTCACGGAAACGCATTTTGGCGCACCCAACAGTTTGATGTATCAGTGCTTCGGTTGAATCTAATCGATACAGGAACAGTTGGATCAGACATCTATAGACCTTGACACACGGACGACTGTACGAATGCGTTCTACCGCAATGCATAATTTCTTCCACCGTAATCTAGATGGATGAAGCAGCCGAGAACTCTACAGAAAGAAAAACGACCACACCACATCATCAAGCATTCTTTTGCAGCACCAGCATACTGATTATTCAATACACTCTGCACACACAAAAAAGATAAACCACCTTCTATCACTCTAATCCCTCTCCAAAGTCATCATTTTATCATCATGCAGTACGCGGTAACGCCACACTCCACGACGTGCCGAGTCGCGGTTTTGCATTGCTGGCAGGTTTTATCACATTCCGAGCGTCAGCAACACTCCCGGAATGCTCCCGACCAGCAAGACATGTGTAGACATATATCTGCCGGTAAAATTCAAACGCCACACTCGGGCTGGATTACGCCGAAAGAACCTACCCAGCAATAGACGACAAAACCGAATGCTGCATTCCAACAACGGCGAAAAAATGACTCTCCTCGTCCAGAAGTCGCGTGTGTAAGGAGCAGTGAGAGAAAAAATCATATTTCCATCTGTCACGAAACACACTTCGGGAACTTCGGGTGGAGAGGTTCCGCAAGGAGCAGAGAAAGCGAAAACTGCACAACACACAGTCATGTCTGCTATTCAAACTGTTTCCAATTTTTTGTGTGTGTTTTTGTTACCTCTGGAGTTCCCGAACCACATACAGCAGACAGCAGACTTTTTTGCCTTCCTTTCACTAGATGATTTCGAATAGTCAGTTTTACGGTTTTATGAATAAACTTGGGATTTGGCCCGCTGTTAGATATTCTTGTCACCTTCGCAAGCTCTTGGTAGCGTGGTAAGAACCTTCCACCGAGCACAAGTAGTGTGAGCGAAGGTATCCAGGCCGGTACCTCATTTATCTTTACCGCAGTATGGCAAAATGTTGGTCCCAAAAAGGAAACCCGCAACAAATCTTCGCCTCGTAGGTAGAGCTCCCGGTCGCAACCTTCCAGATGTGACCGAAAGTGTCAGGAAGTCACTTTCCCTGTAGCAAGGATCTCCGCTCGGACACGTCCCACCCGGGCAGCCGGTACCGGTTAAGAAATGGTGCAATATTGCTGCTTTATTCGTGACATTTTTCCTGCGAAAGCTGAGTAGCAATACGGCTACTTGCACACAAAAACGTGCCGGAGGGATATGTCCCAAGTACTTCCGGTGTGATGTCAAGCGCCACGGTAAATACGGTGAGCTGAGAACAAGAAACGGCAGGTGTGATGATTAATGGAAAACGCGACAAACACGTGCGCTGTTGCTGTGAAATGTCAAAATGTTGCAGACGGCCACTGTTCCGGTGTGGGCAATGGTGGAAAAACTTCGTTTTTTTTTGTAGCGCCACGCGCTTTTCCAACTGTCCACACAAGCTGACGGTCGGTTTTGGGGGGAGAGAGCAGAGAATTTCCAGACTGCAGGTTGACAACTTTCGAACAAATTAAGCTCGAAACAGGTATATCTGAAGAAGTTGGAATGATTCTTTTTTAGCATTCTCTCTTTAGGGATTGAAAAGAAAGAAAATCTCTTATCCTGACAAATGATTCCCAGACTCTCCAGGATCATAATATACTCGTTATCCTTAAACTACCCATAAGCATCATCTCCTCTCGAAACCCAATGTCGGCATGTGGATGACGTTTAATTACTCACATTTAACATATAATTATTCAAGTGTCAAAACACATCTCCAGCTTCTACTAGCCGAATTCCTGATGCCTGCACAAAACCACAAACGATCCTACCTCTCCTTCCCATCCATCGCACACAATATGTCAACCCAGGACCAGGAGGGCACATTTTAATCGAAATCTAATCAACCGTTACATGCCACCGCCATTGCGATGTACAAACATGCCACGGTATAAAAGCCGCCGTAGGCCTACGTTCGTTTTCGGTAGGTAATCGAGAAAATGGATGGTTCGCCCGACCGCAAGAAAATGTACCCCGAAACCGCACATCCGGAATACGAATGCGCTCGTACGGTGTACCATCCTTAGGTACTATACCCTCTGGTCTGGCAAAATGGGTGATTTCGTCCGAAAGTACCTCAATGCGACACGTTTTGTCCATGCTTGACAGCACCTTCGGTAGATACGGCATAGTCACTATTCTGGAGGATGGCCTCCAGCAATTCTGGGTTACAAGCAGCAACATGGTTGCGTCGTTGCATCACGCTTGAAATGCGAATTATTAGGCAAAAAGGTACGCGTATGACAATAACGTAAATCGTGTCCAATGACCGATACCAACCGAACCCGGTCAGGTCTTTTGCGCCCCCGAAAAACCTCAGGCTCACAGTGGTTCAGTGTGACTTCCGCCAACGCGCACTATCGTACGGTCATCGGGAACGGTACTGTTTCGGTCCCACAGGAATCAAAAATCAAGCGCAATACGATATCGGACCTCCGCAAAAGACGACCGAACCACTCGAAGTCGGTCACACTGGATGCTTTTTTGGTGCTCCTATCGATGTACAAATGATTTGACAGTTGGCGCAACGGTACGTGCGTTCGTGGTACCGGTTCGCCTACTTTCTGGCCGTGTGTTCGAGCAATGCACTCGATACGCAAAGCTGCCGCAACCGAGCTGGACGCTGTTCAACAACCGATCGAATCGTTTCCTTCCTACACAAATCCGTCACCATGAAACTGGGCTGATGATGAGTCAGGTTGAATTCTACCGCCTTTTACCCAGGTTCCCAAGAAGTTTTTGTTTTTTGGAAAGCTGGACGTTTATTGACCTCCAGCTACGATCGAGCAACGTTGCAAAACTAACAACAACCACCACCAAAAAAAAAACCTGCCACTGTTGCAATGTCCTTATACGTCAAGAATCTGGGGACAACGACCGACGAAAGCTTCATGATATGGCGCGTGTTTGTGAGGGTGGGTGGACCACCGCTCACGACTACAACGACCACACACACACACAACCAGGGTGAAATGTGCCATCATGGATGACGGGTTCTAGGTAAACAATTTCCCCAAGTTACCTTCCAACAATCGAACGCTTTGACACCTCCGCAATGTCGTAAACGTTGTGCTGTTTGCTTTGCGTGCCGAAAAATGCGAAAGAATTGATTATGGGCCTCGGAATGGTGAATGCTAGTTCCGGCTAGATGGTTTAGCATGGTAATAAAATAGTTTTCACAGTTCGCTTATCACCAAAGAATTGTTGGTTGTTCTAACAGAACGGCACACATTGTACTGCACATTTGTCAACACCATCAGGCAGATGGTGAGATAAACATTGTCAACTGAGGTCTTTGTATCTCGGAATATTGTAATGCATCAGTTTATTGTCATTTAATGTGCACGTTAATATATTCTTCTAGGCTTCGTGTGAGATGTCGTTTGAGTGATTATGGCATTAGCGATAGATCACGTCATCTGTGAGAAGTTTTCTTTAGTGATCGGTTACTTATGAGGATCAACTGGCTGTAGCAACAGCTTTAACTTCACTAATATAAAAAAGTTGTGTACTGTGAACCAAATCTTGGATCCTATGCTGACTTAAGCTTCGAAATTTGAAGCCATTTATGTCAAATGATTTACAAGTCAAAGCATTTGAACCTAAGCAGATAAACTCATCCCGAACCATTTGACAGTTGACATACCATTTTAGTTGTCACAATAGTTGTCTTGTTTAGTGCGTCAACAGTACTTCAAGAATAAGACAGCATAGGACTACACGACAGAGTAAAATATATATCCAGACAATATAAACTATTTTACAGTTATAACTTAACATAAATACTTTGTTTATATTTCCAGATCACCGGTGACATGAGCTGTCCTTGCCAAAAAGCCGCCAATGATGCCAATGTTTTTGGCGCTGACTAGTTTTGCCCGTCAGTTTGTAAGGAGAACTAGTAGCGTTTTAGCCATCAAACACATACCAAAAAATGGCCCAGGTCATCTTAGCCCACATAAGCTCCACATTGAGGATTATTGCAAGGAATTATCAAGAACTCTTTCAAGAATTCTGATAGAACATAAGACCACTAAATTTAGATATAAAAACTAATATAATGTTGAATAAATGGATCAACGTAAACAGAGCTCTCAGAGTCTTGATAAGACTTCGATTTGCTATTGTAATGTCTCGTAAAAAAAAATCTCGTCTAAGATAAAAAATAGGTGGAAAAGACTTATCGTAAGCAAAAAAAAAGAAGTCCACCCCTACCCCCAGTCAACCACACAGCACAACAAAACCCTACCAATCGTAAATCCCAATCGACATCAATTGAATTCCTTCAAATCCCACCCCAGATATGAAACCTCAAATCGATGTACTTTCTCGCCAATGTTGCAGCAATACCGGGCATGCTCCTCTTCCCGTAGTTTCGCCCGTAACTTCGCTGGCGCAAAAATCTGGCTGCAAGGAAGTGAACGAGCCCAACTTTCCCGCGAACTCTCGAACCCAAGGGAAATGGCGCCCGAAGCCCGATACGTGTATGAAATCAAACCGAACGTACAAACCATCTCGCATCAATCTCGTGCCGCCTTCCGTGCCTGTATCGTAAGAAAACCTCATAAAATTTATCTTCAAATCCACCACCATCTTGCCATCCGTCTGTGTTCCGTTGGTGGGTCCTCAGATATCTTGTGCCGCGCGTACCATATCATGTCGCGCTTAAACGTCTGCAGAATCTTACACCAGAGACGTACAATCACACCCCTCACGAAAAGCGAACGGTATCCGGTATGATATGGGAAACGCTCGTAAGCTCGCGAGGAAATCGGAAATCGAGACAAATAACTTTTCCTGCGAGACAAAACTTTATCACCTGTGAAAAGTTGACACAAAATAGCATTCATCATAGCTTGCAGGAATGGTGTGCCGCAGCCGCACAATTATATCGCGTTACGCTTTCGGGGGAAATTGCTTCCGGAAAACTGATCCCGTACGCGCCGGCGGTGGAGTAGATCGAGCACGCTAAAGTTTAATGATTCATGACTGTGTGTCTTTAGCGTGTTGAGAGTGGGAACAAAGTGGGAGGAAAAGGTGTCAGATCCGTTCTCGACTACTTCGCCCATCGGCAAGACAATTCGCCGTTGTAATTACTTTGGAAAATATTTGCACCACCATCTTGGTGGTATTTCGATGAGGAATTCCATTGGCGCGTAAAGTGCGATGAGCCGTTGTCGTCAGCTGACAGCAACCGAGCAGCAGGTGGTGGCAAATCGCTTTATTGAGTTAAGCGACAGCGAGCGAGTTTGGGTTTATTGCCATTGTGCTGTTAAGTTGAGAGAAGTGCAACCCGATAGATCCCGTACCGTGAAGTTGATGACATTGAAATCGAGCTCTGCCGGTGTAGGAATGGTGTGAGCTGGAAGTGAAAAGTCATCACCGCATCGGTACAAGCTGGGGAAAAAGTTCGCATTCTTGACATTCCATTCGCCGATTGACGATGAATTAAAAGCGCAGCCCAGACACCGATACGCATAATAGGGTCACGGAACTTTACGCAAAAGGTGGGGATATTGTTTGATTTATTGTCGAAGAGTTGAGGTCATGATAAGGTGGTCGTCAAGGAAGAGAAAATGCGAAGATGTGCCCAGCTTCATGAAGACAGTCTTCAAGGCCGAGATTTACAAACAGTCTGGCAGAGAGATAACAGTGCCGGGATGGAGTCTCGCACAAAGGCCAAGGAGCGTAACAGAAAACATTGCATGATAAAAAGTTTCCCATTCAGTCAACTTTTCCCGCCTTTTGGAAAACAAGTTGCAGAGGGAGGAAAAATCGCGAGAGAGAGAGAGCCATGCGAATGTTTTCCAACCATCAACTAATAACTCACAGATAACGTGAGTCAAAGTATTCTCGTCTGCGCGCCACCCTACTCCATCGCTTCTTTGCTTAATGTTCCGCCATTTTCCGTTGGTTCTTTCTTGCAACATTTTCCAAACCCGAAGGTCGATAGAATCTGGTTGACATCTTTTGCTTCATTCGCCCGAACAAAACGCACGCTCATCCTTACTTGATTGCTTCGCACAGACATTATCCCAGGGAGTTCCGGTTAAATTGTGTGCTTTTTCACTTGCACTCTTACTCCCGTACTCTGGAGGGTAATTGTAAAAAATGGAAATTAAAATATGCTTACGTTTCATGCTCCGACAACGGACTCCTCACTGCAGCCCCCCTACCAACACGCCTCGTTGTGTGTCGTGAAAGTTTGAATGTGGTGCACCGAGGCGGAAAATCAAGTAATTACTCTTCGAAAATCCCGGATGCACATTCCGTCATCGTCGCTGCCACAGGCCCGGAAATGGTGTGGGCATGGTTGTGTTGGCGTGCAGCATAAGTTGATCTGGATCCCGACTTCTTCAGACCACCTCCAAAACATCCTCCAATAAACGAAAGGAACGCTAGAACACCTTCACTAGGCTGGTTCTGGGTTCAAGAAATTCGAGGACCTGCTCCCCAAAGGACCCGTTAAAGCTATTCCCATTTCAACCTTTTTTCTTTAACCCCCCGAAAATGAGTTCTAGCTGCCACTTTAAACTCCGCAAGACAACCTCACTCACAGCGGCAAAACAAACCGAGCATAGAGTTCGGGTGGGTCAGGATGTCCATACAACATCCACAGAGATAGCCGGAGCAGTAGGAACGAACACGAAGTGCACCACATTCCGGCTGTCATTCGAACCAGCTTGCAAGCGTTTCCGTTTCCCCGAGTTCCGTTTACACAAAGTCTTACGATGAACTTCAACCGAATCCTCGTTGCCGAAGAAGTTCACCGACAGGAAAGACATCGAGACAGATTTTGCCCATTGTTCGGGGACGCTTCAGTTGCATGCTTACGGACACGGCTCTCTTCGGGACAATTTAAATTGAACCAAACCAAGCCCAACCAAACTGTCTTGCACGAGTGTCTACTTTCATCATCAGGCTCTTCTGTTGGGTTTGAATGGTTTCCTTTGCGCGTTGGAAGTGTCTTTTTGATTGTTAATTTTCCGTTAAAGCCCACCTTTGTTTCGGAACGGATTCTGATGTCTTCTGATGAGCGAGAATATTTGGAGGACAAATTTAAAGCGAAAACTATCCAGAAAACACTCAGAACATCTTCACGGCCATCTCGTGTCGGTCTGCCCAGAGAAGTAAAACTGAACGTGAACCTCGGGCGAACGCAAAAGAAAGGTGCCGGAAACAAAAATTTGCCTTTTTACGAACGAATGGAAGCCGTTCCATGTTCGAATTTTCATCCGTCGGGGCGTACCCTTCCCAATATTCTTGTTTGGACGAGCTGGACCAAAACGAAGCGGAATCTACCAAAGTCGATTGCATCCGATTTTTCCATTTCAATCTATATTGAGCACGTCGGCAGTGGCCTTCCAATCAGTCCCGTCCAACCAATCGAACTAAATGGTCGCAACTCTACCATCTCTCGATTGCGACCGTAGTATTCGATGGGAACCGTCCGAAAAACGAACTTCTTGCATCTTCTTCCAGGACACGTTCCAAACCGGAGGAGACTCAGGCAAAAAGAAACTTCCCCAAACAACAAAAAATCGGCACAAAATGAAACGAAAACTTTGCTTCAAAACTTAATTTGTCCACTGAGAGTGGAATCGGACCTCCGGCAGCCAACCAGACCCACTGTTGCCTCAGTGTCCAACTTCGCCTCTGGAGAAGGAATGGCGATTCTAATCAATTGAAGTTGAAACTAGGGAGGCATTCGAATGACACAAGCAGAATCAAGAACACGATTGGGTTCCAATTGAATAGGAAGTCTATTTCTTCTCTCGCTTCGTCGTTTTTTTGTGACCTCTTTCGAGAAGATGAGCTTGGATCATTCCAGTAAGAACACAAAGGATTCTTACCGAGCGCGCTAGAAATGGACACGGTTTATATAGCATCCACTTGCCAAGTTCCGCGCTGACTTCGTCGGCAACTGGCGGTCGTTGGAAACAATTGTTATTCCATTCAATCGGAAAGAAAAGGAAGTAGGTTGCCCGGATTGCAGCCCAGGTTCTCGCTGTCGGCTCAGGAACGACGCGAATCAACGCTTTGAATAACGATGAATAACGCGAGGGATTGAGGGTTACAAAATGGGCGAATAAAGGCGCTCACATAACTGCTGCCCGATTGTATTACGATTGTGTCTCTGGCATTCCATTCAAAGTGATTCTTGTGTCAACGCTGTGCATAATTAGTCACCTCACCATACAGCTCTCAGGCCTCCCAGATGGGGGATGGCTTTTTCCACCTACCGTTTCACTTTCATTCAACTTCACTCGTCGCGTCACTCACAGACTGGAACTACCCCCAAAAAACACCCTGCGAATGACATTTATAGGGCACACACAGTGTGCACAACCGCACCACACAGCACCATAAAAACAAAAGATGCTATCGAACGGACGGACCCGAAAAAATAATGTATTTCAGGTGTGTTTATTTGTGTGCAGGTGAGGCCATTTGCTACTTTAAATCAAATGCATAAAATGAAAGCTAATTTATGTGTGTTGGGCTGCTTTGAAATGAGGCACGTCCTCCACATCGCAGACCACCGGATGCTAGCCCAGTAGAACCCAGCGAGACCAAATCCATGGTCAAATTAAATGAAAGAACGACCTGTATACACCTGGTCGAATGACACAAGCAGAATCAAGAACACGATTGGGTTCCAATTGAATAGGAAGTCTATTTCTTCTCTCGCTTCGTCGTTTTTTTGTGACCTCTTTCGAGAAGATGAGCTTGGATCATTCCAGTAAGAACACAAAGGATTCTTACCGAGCGCGCTAGAAATGGACACGGTTTATATAGCATCCACTTGCCAAGTTCCGCGCTGACTTCGTCGGCAACTGGCGGTCGTTGGAAACAATTGTTATTCCATTCAATCGGAAAGAAAAGGAAGTAGGTTGCCCGGATTGCAGCCCAGGTTCTCGCTGTCGGCTCAGGAACGACGCGAATCAACGCTTTGAATAACGATGAATAACGCGAGGGATTGAGGGTTACAAAATGGGCGAATAAAGGCGCTCACATAACTGCTGCCCGATTGTATTACGATTGTGTCTCTGGCATTCCATTCAAAGTGATTCTTGTGTCAACGCTGTGCATAATTAGTCACCTCACCATACAGCTCTCAGGCCTCCCAGATGGGGGATGGCTTTTTCCACCTAACGTTTCACTTTCATTCAACTTCACTCGTCGCGTCACTCACAGACTGGAACTACCCCCAAAAAACACCCTGCGAATGACATTTATAGGGCACACACAGTGTGCACAACCGCACCACACAGCACCATAAAAACAAAAGATGCTATCGAACGGACGGACCCGAAAAAATAATGTATTTCAGGTGTGTTTATTTGTGTGCAGGTGAGGCCATTTGCTACTTTAAATCAAATGCATAAAATGAAAGCTAATTTATGTGTGTTGGGCTGCTTTGAAATGAGGCACGTCCTCCACATCGCAGACCACCGGATGCTAGCCCAGTAGAACCCAGCGCCACCAAATCCATGGTCAAATTAAATGAAAGAGCGACCTGTATACACCTGGCAGCATTGTTTGGATGTGAGTGTTTTCGTTTTTTCTCTGTTCTTTTGTTAGAGTATTGACATTGCCACAAGGAGACGCGATGCAAATGAAGTTGTTTTTAGCATAATTAAAGCGTCTGATTTTAGCACGCTCAATGTGGTGAGATTGAAACGCGGCTTGTAATTTTTGTGTTTTGATTAAAACATTTACAGTTCTAGGAAAATTACATATTACCGGAAACGGGATTGGTGAAAGTAACACGAAAAGTGAAAACTATTTTCACGTGACTTGTTGGAGTAAATTTGTGTCGAAAATTGTGTAGACCGGATGTGAGAGTTACCTGTAAAGAGATGAAAAATGAAAGGGAACCGTTAGCGATGCGTTCGAATTCAATTTCGTAATGTATTATGTGATAACATAAATGAGGAGAAAACGATTCATTCTTACTGTTGCAGAGAAAAACTATTTTTACGCCACAAGGTATGCAATATGCATTTCAAAGTGATACATTTCTGGTACGTGGTAGTTTAAAATTTAGATAGACTTTTTTTGCAATAATCCGCATTCTACAAATATTGTATTCCAAATATGAGAAAACAAGACGATATTCCTGGTTTGCTCTTAACTCATAAAATTGTCTCAAATGTGTTGATCTTTTTTATTGTTTTCAAAGCTCAAATTTTCGTATTTTTATTATGTTGCACTGTTAAATTGATACTTCATTTGATGTTTTTGTTAAAAAAAGAAGGTTTTTGCTAGAGTATTTAGATTGTTCTTATCTTTTTTCTACTTCGTTCTATCATTATCCTTTAATGTCATGTCTTTTGTAAAAGTATAGAAGCAATTTCATATGTTTTTTGTTAAACTTTAACTTACAATTTAGTAGTAAACACGATCGATTGTCTTTCTTTAACCTAACTTTAAGAATTTCATTTTGTGGTGGTTTGAGTGCCAGAAAATGATTTTCTACGACATTTTCTATTAATAAAAGAGATGTTTCTGTCCTTAAAACAGGATACTGTGTGCAGATGCATTGGAATTGCATATTTGTAGGCGAATGTAAAACAGACGACTGTTTCATTTGTAATACTAGGTTATAAAAGGATGATAGTGAAAGAAGTCATAATTATGAAAAAGAGCATTCTGTTAAACAATTTTCTATTAAGGCGAATGTTGTGCAGCTTATAGGAATAACGATTGCATCCTTCCCGAAGCAAACCTACCCATACAAAACATCCACCATGTTTTTTGTAGTAAAATTGCAATTAAATCATAGCCCCGTACCGAAAAAGGCAGCATTTGGGAAAATTAATCCAATCCATCCAAACCTACTTGACCGAGAAATGACTCGGTTCGCGTGCCCGACAGCCAGGCCAGGCTCCAGCCCTACTATGAAGGTATTTAAGTGCTTGAACAGATGCGGAACTTTATTCTCGGTCGGTATTTTTTGTTTTGTGATATCTGTCGGCAGCCACTTTGCTCGGCGATATCAAAACACTGCCAGCGAACCATTTTCATGCCCTTCGTTAACTGCATTTTCCAGCAGCGTGTGTCCTAGGGAACAGGCAAAAAAAAATTATCCAAAAAAACACCGGGAAGCATGCGAAACATTTTTATTTTCCCTGTTATCATCCCAACTCCGGTTTACCGCCCGTGCGCTCTCCCATTCTCTCTAATCCCATTACAAGTCATGCGAATCGGGTGAGTGTAGACACACGGCATGGCAACATAAAATAAAAGAAACATCAACGATGAACATAACAAACAAACGAAAAAAACGAAACATCTTCCCCATCGATGTTTTCCCATTGCAAAGCCGCAACATAACATTCCAATGTACACAGAAATAAAAACGGACACAAATACATAAACCTTTTGTCAGGGAGACTGAAAGAGCAACAAAAAACACACTGTAAAAAAACCGAATGTAAAAAGGTAACGCACTCACACACACATCGCGTTACCAAATCTCTTTTTCCGGGAGCAAAAAGGGCACACATTCACCTTCCGGAAAATTCAATCCAATCCCCTCCCTGTTGGAAAATCGGACGGTTTTCCTTTTTGACCGTTCCCAGGAGTGAGCTAAGTGTGTGCTCTCTCGCATACGCAAAAAAGTAAACCATACCGAACGTACGCACTAGAGAATACACAAACACAAAGGATGGTGGCCAACAGTGTAGGAGACTTTGAAAAGATCTCCCGGTATGCAAAAACCCGGAGCACCGAAGGATCCCAAAACGTGTACAGTAACGGTCGGAATTATTGCCATTGAACCGCAACAAATGAGATTATGTTCAATTTAATTTGTTGTTTTAAATTTGCTCTCCGTTTGCTGGGACGCCATGCTGGCGGCGGCAGAGAGTAGCAGAAGGATGATGATTACATTAGGATCCACCTACCCGATACATGCATTAGGCGGCTGTATCCTGGTCACGGCACCAAATATGCGTTCCCTAGCTCAACAATAACCTAGAACCAGAAAACTGTGTACACAATTTTTGTTGAAGTAGGATTAAATTGTAAACCTATTATTTGTTGGGAAGGTAGATAGGGATATGGATGGTTGCGAGGTATACAGGACATGAGCGAAAGAGAGCGAGAGAATGTGTAATCTTTTCCCCTATGTTGGCTTATGAAGCTGAAAGTTTAAGCAATTCGTACAGGGTTTCAATTTTCAAACACTTACAATCACTTTCAAATCACAACATGCCCACAGTAGCATCGTGTGGAGGCTGTGAGATTACACTCACTGGGTCCTGTTGTTCCGTTTAAAATTGCGATAACCTGATGCTACCCTGTCTGCCGGCCAGAAAAGGGGATTGATGCATTCACACAAAACTTCAGTTCAATCGGAATAAACGTAATCCCGGTCGCGTAATATGCGTCCATGCCGGACCTATTCCTCGGACCCAACACAGCCAGTGTTTCAAACTCAATTTAACACCAAAAAACACATTTTCTGTCGAGGGATTTGGGAACCTCGTTGCGAAAGGGGAGTTTTGATTTCCAACCATCCGTTTCCATCCACCGCGCACTTGGAAATGAATTCCTTTCGCATCGATGAAGCCAACGTGTTTCCATCATCGCTCCCACATGCCTGGAACGGGATGACTGTTTTTGCTGTTGCCGTCCAGTTACGTCCGGACAAAGTTGTTGCAAACAGTTGCTCGTGCGGAGAGTTTTGCAGCCGGCCAAAAGCCCCACTCGGTGTAATTCCTCGGATTTCATTAAAGGCTTTACGTATCGGGAGTCGGCAGCAGCTTGTGTGACAGGTGAGCATTACGAATTCCTTCTGGTGCCCGGAAGTTGTGACCTGCGCGACATTCCACACCCCCCCCACACTAGAGGAGAGAGAAATGCTAGAAAAAATGTCCTAGAATTCAGATAGGGTTTCGACGACCTTCCGAACACACACACACACACACACAGTTTCCAACCCGACGGCAATGTCTGGTGTTTGGTCGAGATAGTGGTTACAGTATGTGCGGTTGTATCTCGACATTTGGAGTTGAAACCACTCGAAAGGACAACATTTCCAACCGGTTGAACCAGTTTGTGTGGAAAACCTGCCGACCGGTGGGATGGGATGCGCGCATCACGGGATGGAAAAAAGGTTTCGCTCAACCCAGGGGCTTGTACAAGTGGTCCCCCCCACCCCCTGTCACGATCGGGAGTTGGGAGATGAGATAGGCGCGCTTTTTGGTACAAAAGCAGAGCACTTAATTAATTTGTCCGGGCTGATGGACGATGTGAAGGTGAAGATTGTTAGGGCCTAACGGTTGCCAGGAAAATTCATATTTCTCACAGTGGGGTCGGTGCTCGATTCTGCCTCACGAGTTATGTCATACGGATCCCATCGAGGCGCAGGAAAAACAAGAAATTATAAACTAAGTGCAATTTAAATGCAAAAGCACATAACATTGCGCTCGGTTGTCCCTGGGCGAGGCGAAGAGTTGCGATGATGCTGAACAGCTGCACTGCACGACCCCAAAACAAGACTCTGCAGTAGTAGAAGAGGACCAAGAAAAAAACGAAGATGCAAAACAGTCTGGTTGCATCGCAAAAGGAAAATATTTGATTAAAAATTATGCAAAACAGCACTGCCGGTAGGGTTCAAGTGGGAAGGCGCCTGAAAGGAAGTTGTTTGTATAGGAGGGACAGTGCGCTAGGAATAATTCACAAGACGAAACAATGACACCAATACTGGGGAAAGCGAATGCAGTGCAGTAGTAGCATCATCATCATGATCACCACCATCAACGCTTAGGGCATCTCTTACGGGGCTCATCTTGCTGTGCAAGGACACCGAAATGTTTACCATCGTCTCCTGGAGCACTCTCGAAGCGATATTCCATGTTACGTACACACACACACACACACAGAAGTGCGCAAATAGCAAACACGTGCCCACACAAACACACACGCGGAGAGAGACAAACCTTTTTACTATTACATCCTGTCCATTCCCATGTGAACAAAATGGAATGATGGGTTAGGAAATGGGATTGAAAAATGATGCACTACATAAAACAAGCCCCAAGACCCGGTATATGACGCTTTTCGGAGAACACTATCCGGGCAGGGACGAAGAAGAAAATGGGAAGCAAGAGATAGAGGAGCCCATAGTCTGCTTCTTATAGTGCGACGTATGTGGTTTGCGTGTGACCCTCAACACACTCCGGCACTGTATCCTGGTCACGGCACCAGCAAGTCAGCAGTGGATTACGAAACGATGGCGATGGCCGAGGGTGAGGTCGGCTCGCTCAAGTACATAGTTTTGCTCTTTACTCAATGATTGAATTGGTTCGGTTTGTCCGGCACTCACATCAGTGTAAAGGGTCGTACCTAACTAAAGAAAAAAAAAACACCCAACCAGGCCCCCCAGTATCTGAACCCCTTTTACCGTCGGTCCGTAACGGAAAAAGGGATCCCCGAGTCGATAAAACAAGAGCCCCCCGAGTACGTACGTGATGGAATGAATTCCTTGCTGTTGTCCCGGTGAAGGAACCGGCCACCGGTTTTTCTTACATAACCTCACGTTTCCCCCGGTTTGGTGAAAAGTGCCAACATTTGCGAACCGACTTAATTCACCTCACAAAAGAGCGTGCTCAATCAGTGGCGTGTGATGTTCCGGCTGGCAAAACTGACCGGCAAAAGGGGATAGTGATGTAACCCCGGTTTCGACAAAGCGTCCGATTGAATCGCACCAAAATGTGCTATGAAGATGCGTGCAGTGGGAATAATCGAGAGGAACTTGGTAGAATCCTGGAACGAAATGCCTCAATGCAGTTGCGATAATGGACACAATATGGAGGAAGGAAACAGTAAACTATTTACTTTCGAGTTGGTAACTGCTCAAGATGCATACCGCCCTGATAGCCTTTAATCGATCGAGGAGTGTTTATTTTGCGATTACCCGACCCGATACCGAACTTCCAGGTTAAAGTTTACTACGCACGCAAATATTAAACTCCAGTAATAAAAAATAACAACCTCCTACCGGGAACTCTAGACACACCAAACAAATTTCCTCTTGGCTAGCTCAAGCCACAAATTGGAAACAAACAATCAGCTAAACAATCGCACAACTACAACTACTGATTATTAAGCATAATCGTAAGCTCATTGGCGAACCTCGTGCAACCAAAACTGGGGGGTGTGTGTGTGTGTCTGAGCGTGCTTTGTTTGCTTTTTCGGTGGAACGCACCAGCAAACCTTGAATAGCTCGCCCGCATTTATACCTGGACGGATTGAACGCCTTGGCGCACCTATATATCTATCGGCGAAAACGGTGCGAGCTTCATTACAATTTACACTGCGCGTCAAATACGCGATTCCTCGGCCTCCTATTTATCAACTCCGAACCCCCATCAGGAGACCTAGAATTGGTGAGCCCGAACGATGTAAACTCAACCACGTATCCCAAGGATACATACACGTCTGTATGTCTGCTCCGGTCGTTGACGATCCTCGCGCGCCGTGTCATCGGCACTGTTTGCTGAGTAAATTGTCCCCACCACTACCAACACCGCTAACACACACACACCCACCCCCCTTCCGGCATAGTCCTGGGGCAGGAACTTTCGGAAATTAACTCCCAAAACCCGTTCGACCCCGTCAGTTGTTTGCTTAATTAATTAAACCGAATCGAACCAGCGGACCCGGCCCGGGGTTCACCTTATTACCCTAGCCCCGGCGTTCCAAAGCCTGCCAGGATGGGAAGGATGACAACAACAAAAAAAAAGATGGAGGTGTATGATTTGCTTGCACGACCTAATTTCGACGCGTCAAACACTGCGACACTGGGATATTGGAACGTAAAGCAGACAGCACACGAGCGCAGCGCTTAATCAGCGCTGATGACGAGCGACATTAAACTCCCACGTTGGGGCCGGTAACGAATAAAAAAAACCCACCCTGTGCTCTGTTAGAAGAATCGCGAGTAGAATTCCAAATGCACGTATAACGAACGCTGTCTTTGCTGTTGCCAAGCAGAAAGTACGCGTGTGTCGACATGGAAATGATAATGAAATTTGGTACACAACACACACACAATCAAAAGATTCTCGGCAAAATTGACGACAAGTGTTGGGATGTGCTGCACAAAGAGTCTTGCCAGCCTGTACACACCTTTCACGAGCCAAGCATTTACAATCAGAAGACAATTAGCGTGTGTACCCTGGCAGGATATTCTTCCAGCCACCGTTAACGAGCTTCAAAGCGACGGTGAAAGCAAAGGTAGATCATCGATTAAAATGTTGCGCCTTCAGTTAATTAGCGCCCGGTAAGGGAGAAATTAATTGCTCATCGTCTCATCAGTGCTAAGGAGATTAAGGTGTAATGCACGCTCCATGGCACCCAGTCGCCCAGTAAGACGTCACAGCCCAAAGAAGCAAGCGGAAAGAGTTCACAGAGTTCTCCCACCGATGAAGAAGTTCCTGCT
>KZ061594.1:280484-302972 GCA_002091835.1 Anopheles maculatus | reverse complement strand
ATGTTTGAATTGTGCATTGTAGGTTTAAGTAAGTGGAAAAGAACAGTGGTAGGTTAATAGATTGCTGGCAAGCAGTCATAGTAAACCAATAAACAACTCTAATGGAAAAAATAGGAGAAAAAATATGAAATTCGTGTAAATAGAATAAAACGTAAAAAAAAAGTAACAGAAGCCAATGGGTGCAAACTTATAAAATGATGAAGTAGCAAAGTAGAAAGGAAAGAATACAAGAAAAACCAAAAAATTATAACTGAACGATTATCTTTAGTCAACTAAAAATAAAATTACACACAATCAAACATTCCTTACGCTAAGAGAAATAAAGAAGAAGAAAAAGACGAAAAAAATAACAAGCAGCATTAAATTAATTTGATATAGAAAATATTTAGAAAAAAAACTAACGAAGTTCAAATGAAGAGAAATAAAAAAGAGAAAAGTAAATCAAACAAATAAGAGTAAAATAAAAAGAATGAAGATAATAAAGAGAGGGAATAAAAGCAATATCGAAGCACAAAAATCTTTATAAAAAACTCAACATGACTATAAATAAATTTAAAAAAAAATCTAAATTTTATATTGAAATTTAACGAAAACATCGTACTTGAACTAATAGAGAAAACAAAACTTTCTTTGCCAAAAAGAAAAGCAAATTTCAAATAAAGCAACATGAAGTCGCTTTATCAATCTTTAAAAAAAACATGTAAAATTGAACACAAAAAATTATGAAATTATGAAAATGAGTTTTGTAAAATCATTAAAAATAATAGAAAAATGGATACAACGATTGAGAAGAAGAAGCGACAAATATTACTAGAATAAATTAAAGTATTTAACATGAAAGATAACCCTAACGAACCCTAAAATAAACAAACAAAATTTCATAAATTGTTTAAAGCAATTAAAACAGGAAATCATCTAAATTGGAAAACAAAGAAAGAAACTGAAAGAATAGAACTAATATAATATAATTAGACGGAAGTAAAAAAAAAAACATTTAAGAATAACAATATATTCGAAAACGACCCAAAAGCTGATTAATACGAGAAAAAATTAAAGAAAAATAAATAAAACAATAAAAATCGTAAATCTGAAAATAAAAACACACCATGAACGACGCATTAGAAGATCAAAGGCATGTTCAATAAACATTCCACTAATTGTACTAAACCCTTCTGAACGTTTCAAAATCCAAAAGCGTAGGCCTCCCATACTCAATTGCACACCAATCAACCAATCGAACTAAGAACGGTCTGCATCATGCAACGATTCATTACGAGCAAACTGTGCTTCAGCAGCGACAACCCTACAAATATCACAAGTGGGGGCCAGAATCAAACCACCACCGACACAATGGATTACTTGCAATATGGAAAATATTACGCCTGCCGGAATCGCTGCAACCCCAAAATCACTTATCAATTATGTGCACCCGGGTAGCCGACCGAGACCGAGAAGCCGGTGGATTAAAAATGGTGCACAACCACCCAACATCGAGCAAACTGTGTGACGGTAGTAAGTATGCGATTGCAAACGACACAAATGGACACGGTTCAGCGTAACCGTAACCTTCTGCACTTGACTCGCGTACGATTTGCCGGCTTTGTTTTTCAACTGCACGGGGCTCTTTGCTCGATTTCACTTGTTTTGCTGGATGTCGCCCGGGCGCGTTTGATCCTTGAAAAAGTCGCCCAAAACATCGTCCGCAAGTGGAAGTCATGGAACAGGAAATGGGTGGAGAGATTTGCTGGAAATATCGACTCCGAAACATAACGTGTGTGCGCTTCGGTAGGCGAACATGTTGTTCCACACGTCGAACGGTTCGATACAAACAAAAAAGAAAAGCGAGGAAACCCTCGCATCGAATCAAACGCCCATACGTTCAAAGGGGACACTCAATCCATGACATCAGCGGGCACACACAAACGCACCGAGTAACAGTGTGTGCAATCCTTTTTAATATACCGTGCCGTGGAAGGCGGGAAAGTGTTCGGGCTGGGTGGATTTTTCGGTTTTAATTCCACTCACACACACACACACACACACACACCCACAGCACTAACACAGAGCGTGTCATGCTTTTCGTCGAGCGTATCGGCGTGGAAAAGCATTACCATCCATCGGATGCGTATGTTGAAATATTCACCTCACACACATACATACACACCCCCCAAAATACACACATATTTCACCATTTCAGCATACCAATACAGCGATCCGTGTGCGCGAATGTCCGGAAGTGGGACACCAACCGGAACCGAGCGTCACAAAACCTCCCTCCCCTCCAGAGGCACCATGCGTCTCCATCTTGTTGCCACCCATCTGCCTCCCCAAAGCTGCCGCAAAACGCAAGGATACAAGTAAAGCGGCATCGGAAGGTGTTAGACGGAGGTCATGACTGACAGGAGTTCTCGCCCATTCTGCCTCGGTTTTCAAAACATTCGTGCTCGTCAAAAAACCGGCTCCTAACATATGCCAACACTATGCGCACACACACACAGACATGCCTCAAATTCAAATCGGAAGTCGTATCCATTTCCCAACGTGTGTGCTTCCCATCACCAATTTCCACGGAAGAAACGGGGTATTGATTTTTGGTCCGAACTGTTTTAGAGCGTCCTGGTTGAAGCAGTCAGAACGGGAAGGCTCGGTACATATCGATTGACAGAAGTGGGGTAGGAGCATGATTAAATTTATCCCAAAAACGGTTATTGAATTGAAGCCAGGAGCATGATTAAATTTATCCCAAAAACGGTTATTGAATTGAAGCCGATGCTTCCGGAGCTCGGAAATTCGGTAGGCAAACTGCTACTGCTGACCGATTTACTGTCCCTAGAACTGACCTGCAGTAGCTACGATGGGATGGAATTGAGCCACGGGAAAAATATTCTGGCACCAGGTTACCGGAAATGAATGTGAGAGACTACCAAATTCCAGCATGGACGTGATCCGGATTCTGGGCCTTTTTTTTGTTGGTCCAACTGTGAAACGTACACCGCGCTATTACTCTGACAAGATTAGCTGCACCGGAGCTGTACCGTGGCTAGTCCGCGTGCCTTCCTTTTCATGCTCATTTTACGCTCTAATTAACTCCAGCATCCGAACATGATGAAGCTAAATGTTTGTTCAGGAGAAGGCTGTTTTTACTTCTCCCAACATATCCGGAACAACTTCATTGACTAACCAACGGCTGAATGGAAGAGTCAATTACTGCACAGTTGGAACACGGCACACTCGAAGTTGCTTTAGCTCCAGGAAAAGAACATCAGTAATTATTTAATCAATTCGAAAACATGTGCCGAAACTATGTTCAACATTCCGGTAAGCCTCGATGTCACTGGGAAGCCTCCTTTAAAAGCTATCCTCCAGAGGTATTGGGCAACTTTTTTTAACTCCTCTCAATTTTCACATATCGGATCCAGCATTCCAAGTCTAGCGTACGGTAAAGAAGGACAGCAAGGTCTCTTCATCCTCTGGTTCCTAATTTTGGAATTATTATAATGCAAAAACTTTGCCACCTCGATTTTACGGTCTACGGTGTTTTAGGTCTGGTGTTCGTGGCGATACCTCCCATTATCTCGACATGAGGTTCGGACATGTTATTGGATGCCTTTTCCTGGTGGCATATACACACTCGCTCACACAAAACTGTCTGCCTAAAGGGAAAAAAAGGTCTCCCGAAGCACGTTGTCGGATAGTTACTGTTTTAGGTGGTTTAGGACCAACGGAGACTTCATCTTGGATATCGTCCAAAAATGTTTCACATTTGGAACAAGCTATTGGAGTGGGATTTGAGCATCGAAAAGCATATTTTGAATGTCATTGGTTAGAAGTCGCCTGAATTCTAGAACACGTATTATAGAGATGACCTTTAAAGACTTCCCTGTGTGTAAGGCATCTAGCCTATCCTTGACAGGGATTACAGGATTATGAAGCAAATCGGCGTACAGTGTCCTACCTACCTTAATACTGTCGTAGCACGCGGTCACGCGTCCGTTTTGTACTTCGACGTTTGCCGGCGGATGTGCGAACTTGCACTCGGTGTCCGGGCGCGAGCATTTGTTGCGCTGGTACTCCCGGCATACCTCCAGCTGCAGCCAGCGCGAATCCTTGCCGTTCAGTAGGTTGGTCATGTTTACCATAGCGGCCATAGCGTGTCGCTCAGGCGAATCGGAACACTAAAACCACGGATCACAAACGAACAACAAACCACTCCCCGGAGGACGGTTTTGTCTAGCAGAAGACCGGATGCTGATCGAGAGGCTACGGATGCGGTGGTGGTACCAAACGTTTGGAATCACCGGAGAAACCTCGTGCGGGCTACTATAATTTCTATACGTATCACAACTCACAACTAACTCACACGCTGCACACTACACGTGATCGCTTCCCGACTCTCGTCTACGATGACTTGACTTGGTAGGTGGTAGGGAATTCCCTGTTCTTTAGGATTTCTTTACTTCTTTTCTGCACAACAAACACTTTTGCACGCTTCTGACACTTGCTCTTCCAGTGACCTAACACCCACTTTCTTGAACGGAACTGTATTGTACCACACGATCGCTGCTGTTAGCCACACATACACACACAAAACTGCTGGATGCTTCAAGCACAACTACACACCACAACGAAATGGCAAATCTTGCGCTTCGCAATAAACACTACGACAACATCAAACACTGCCACACACGTACACACTTCCACCGAGTTTCTAGTGATTGACCACCGATGGGCTGATGACGCTCACGCACTCTCGCTGCCGGTGGCAGGCTCACTGGTGAAGCTGACTAGAGGCTGGGGCGGCTTGGGCGCATATGTGAAGCGTTAAAGCAAGAAGGCGCTGTGGATTGTTTCGAGGAAAATTTCTTTTTAGAAGGGAGAGCTTTTTTTTCTTGGAGCGCTTTACGGCAGGCTTTCGGCGACGAGCGCGCACTAGGAGGACATCTAGCAGGTGAACAACAGTGAGTGCGGTTCTGTGTTTTTTTTTTCTTAGTGGATGTGGATGGGTTTGGATAAGAGAGTGTGTTGGTGTGTGAGGATGTGTCTCTGAGTGTGTGTGGTTTTTTAATTATTATTGTTGTGGGTAACAGAAAATATAGAGAAAGGACGATGAATGCGGAAAAGCTGCGCAACCTTAGAATTTCTGGCAAGCAGTTCTGGGCGACAGGGATAGGACGGCGATGCTCTTTCTCTAAATGCGCGCACACACACACACGCGGACACACGCGATTGATCGGTACTGCCTGAAAGAAGAAGGAGAAAAAGGGAAGAAGATTCATTAGTAAACAATACATACACAACAAATACATCTAAAATGGCTTTCAAATCGCATGATGCCTCCGATATGTAACTGCTCCATAGAAACACAATTGTTCACAGATGTGCTATAAAATTATTTTACCACACACTTTAACGACACGCAAGCGTTACAAACAGCGATAGCCAATAAAAAAATATAAACCCTTCAAAATATTGAATATTCCAAACGAACGTATCCCCAATACACACTAGCAGACGACTAGAACCTTAGAATCTAGGTTCCACAAAAAAATAATAAAGCGATTCACGGACATCACACCACCGCGACACGCAGCGCGACAGAGCAGCAATGTGACAAGCCAGCAAATCGTCATAAATAATAAAAAGCGTCATTTAGCATGATCGTAAAATCCGTAAGCTTCCAGAGCAGGGCATGAATATGAAATTATGTGTCGCTACAACATTACGCACCGAGACGACCGAAGCACCGATCGTTTAGAATATACGGTTGGGTATGGGTCGGTTGATTTATATGTTTTTATTTGTCACCGTAATTTGTCTTCACTCCGTTTCACGCGTTTTTTTTTGCGTGAGTCTGTGCGTCATGTGCGTAATGATTCGAATAATTTGAAGTATTTTTTATTCCCCGGATGCTTCTCTCGCCTAATGGTGCAGATAGTCAGGACTTGAAGATCGCTTGGAATATAGAATCTGTAGGCTAAATTTAGATTGTTGGAGATTGAGCCCAAGTATAAAATTAAACATATCAAAGCAATGGCAGAGTTTCTTCGACACCTCCAGAGTCACAAGGAATCAGGATAAGAGCTAACGTAAAGCAAACATTCAAACTACAAACTTCGTGTCATTTTTCCACAGTCACCAATAACATGTTTGAGTTGGGATGGGATTGAAATACACACCAGAACGAACACCAGAACCAGAACAACTTCCCACGAGCAACATCCAACACCGGACATCCATCCAAGAGCTTCCCTCCAAAGTCTATACGCCATCCTTGCACAGTGACACGTTCGAGACATTAAATTCAAACCAAACGCTAGCCAAACGAGCAGAAAACTGCTGATTTAGTTGCTGCCAACGTTTGTTTATTCCTCCGCACAGTTGACCTCACACGTGGGGAGAGGTTTTTCTACTTTTCCCTTTTGCATTTTTTATTCTGCTTCCTGTTTTCACACCGTTCACTACCGATACTGTCCGGTGATGATGTGGATGATGATGCAACCAGGGTTAACCGAGTAGAGGAAACAACGCAACACATGGTGGAGGATGCAACCTATCGCTGCAACGTCCTCGTGGATGCATCTCGACACAGTACAGCACACAAGATCAATGTTTGTTTGATCGACGTTGGCTGCTGTTGGGAAGTCCACAATGAATAAACTACAAAAAAACAACCACGGCTCTCTCTCTTTCGTTCTCTCTCCACGATTGGACATCCCGATCAACCCGTGGTGTGTTTGCGGGAGCAAAAGAGAGTTGTATTTTTAATTAAGTTCAATTAAGAAAGTTCAACTTCGGATCTGCTCCAACAACACGGCCAAGCTGAGCGCAATTCCCTTGGACGTGTATGTGCTCTGTTCCAGTTTTTTGTTCTCTTTTCGTGACTTCATACAGCACGGCCGCAAGTTTGAGCCGCGGGTGTTTAGATTGGAGATGATCTTTATTTCTTTATTGCAAACACCACAGCCAAACGGGGGACAATCGTGATTTAATTGGTTTTCCGCTGTGGCATTAAATTGTATTTCTACGGCTTTCCTTTTTGATACAAACGTACTTCAAGAGCATTGTGCTTCGTGCTTGTTATGATGGTTTGATTTTAGAAAACACTTTAATAAGTTTGTGATCATAAATTCTACGCAAGAACACGTGATTATCTCAACTGCAGTGGGCAGCGAATTACCTCAGAAAAACCGCAACTTCAAGAACCACAAATCAGTAACGCAACCGGATCTAGCAAAACCATCAAGAACGAACTATGATTACGCTTGCTTAAAAATGACCTCACCGTTTGTCCTAAAATGGCAATATAACGCTCTACCCTGTAACAGTAATGACAGCTTCAACACACCCACTGCTGCAATGCTCGAAATTGCAAGTCTCTCCGGGCAGAGATTGAAGTAGAGGAGATGTATAATTTGTGGCGAAATTACTTCATTGCGCCATTCCCGATGAGGGTGCAACGATCCGCGAAACAAAACGGTACCCAAAGTAACGACTAACGCACCATTGAACGGTAGGCAACTGCAGCAAATACCCAGGCTGACCCAGACATTTAAGGGTTGTGCATTAAATGACCGTTAAAAGCATGCCGCCCGGCATCGATTAATAAGCTTTAAGGAGTGATCCCGGTGTACCTGCTAAAATAAATCCCTTTGTTTATTGCAGGGTTGGAAAATTGCATATGGAAGAGATGTATAGAGCTGAGGACTTCGGAATATAACCCCCTTTAAAAATCGGTACACACGCCAAGGGAAAAGTAAACTATTCCGCATATGTGTTTCTGTGGATTAGATCATACAAGATCGTTGTATACTGTGAATGTGTGTGTGTGAGTGTGGTGTGTTAGTGTGCTAGAACCAGTGTGCTTAAACCTCCGGCTCGTTTTGTACCCGTGTTGCGGGTGTTGCGCCGAATGTAGGTTATGTTTATTTATTCGATACACGCAATATCCCAGGAATTGGAACTCTAACCCATCGACCACATGGCTGGACATAGGATAGCGCACGCAGTGCCATATGTTTTACTAATGAGACGCAACGCTCTCGCTTTCTCTCTCCCTCTCGCTCTTCCAGAATGTTGGATGTTGAAACAAGTTCGGTTAGTTAATTCTATTTTTCAGATATTACTTAAATTCAGATATTCTTAAAATAAGATCTGCTAGACATCTCAACTACGCAATGGAATTTGGAGAAGGATTAGACACTTCCTTGATGACAAACTCTCACCAAAACCCACCAATAATCCACTCCACTCGAACTTCAAATATCCCAAGGTACTGTTCACTGCAACCTCACACTTTGGCGCCCACACAAACTGGGCAAAGATTCTCGGCAGAAGCACACGGCTGTATGCGTGGCGCACGTAAATATTGTGTTAATAATTTGTAATTGAGTGACCATGAACCGGGTCTGCTTCTTCGTCCACAGCCCGACATTGCCGCAGCTCCCTATGGGAATCGTTCTGTGTACGTTCTGTGTGTGTGCTTTATAGGCTTGTACATACATATAGTCCCTCACCAGACCGGCTGTTTAGTTGCTGATGATCGATCACCCACAGACCCGCCCAGGGGTAAAAGCGAATAAAATGCAAATATTTACTTCATTCATAAACATTACATACACACTGCCCCGTGTCGTACAATGTTGCGCTAGCATTAGCTAGACCGGGTGGAAACAAAGCAAAAACGCATTAAAACGTTTGATTTAGTGACGAAGGCTTTCGCTAAATCACACTCGCCAATCTTTTTTTCCTTTCTTCTGTTGTGCAGCTTCCATTTCTTGTACCGAGAGTTGCTGGCACTGATTCATCTTCGTCATGCGTTTGAGATTCTTTCAAGAAACCACACCAAAAAATCCCCTTCCAGAGCAGATTGCGAGAACAACGAAAAAAAAATCACCGATTGGACACTTTGAACACGCTTGATAGGCGCTCGCCACCCCTCAGTAAACCAAACGAACCGTGCCTAATGGATGCACTTTTTTCGGTGGGGGGTGCATGTTACGATGCACGCGTGTATGCAGCCAGACACCGAGTGCATCACCATCATTAAAAGATGCACCCATTTTGCACTTCATTAAAGATTTTCACCCAGCGGCACCCAGCGTGAGGGTGAGCAAGCAATTGCGTGTGGATTTGTGCGTTAAGCGAAGTGTGCGCTACAAAGTGATTAGTATGTAGCGTGCATTGTTTATCTAGAGGGTTTGGGGTTGCTTCTGTGTTGGTTTTATTTATCACCGCGCGTAAAACAATATTTTCAAGCGATAATTTTGATAGCTGAGCTTATTGGTACGTAAGTAAGAGGAGCTGGCCGAGCTGATGGACGATACCGTTTTGCGGAAAATGTGATTGTTTTTCTTGCGATTATTAATATTTCATTCACTGCGTGCATTTATTTATTCGTCAGCTGTTGGGCATGCTTTCGAATGTTTAAATAAAACATTTTTCGTGCAATGTTTGTGAAAGCTTTAACGATTATTATCATCATTTGGTTTACAAGACTTACATCAGCAATGCATCAGGCCAATTTATTTTATTGCAAACACATTGCCTGATTGAGCGCCTAAAATTATGCAAAATTATGTTTTGCTCGACCAGCTCAGAGTATATGATATCAGTTTTGTCCCATCGATCAATTTTGGTTAAATTTTATACGATTTTAGTTATAACTATCAAAATGACTCAGTTTTTTAATAGTTTTGCTGTATAAAATCCAGAAAACACTGTAGCTTGAAATAATTGCTAATAACACGATTATGATAATGTTTAGTGTATAGGTCCTCTCAACATTAGTGAACCTACAAAACTCTCCAGAAGGTTTCATCAAAATAAATTCATTATTTAAATGCTTAAACTAAGCTAACAATTGAATGTATTTGCTTATTTATGATTTATGATATAATTTAAGCGTCCGAATGATCATTTTAGTTGAATTTATAATTTTTAAGATTTGTATAATATCGAATTATCTACGACATCTACGAATTATCTACGAATAAACACAGACTAAAGTACTTGTTTATGTAAATCGAAAAATAGAGTATTAACTGGAGGAAGACACTTAAGCACCATGTAATAAATTAAGTAATAATTTCCAACAAAATCGGTTTACTCCATTTTCAGCACCACTAAAGGCTCTCCATAAATTGATCGTTCATACACCAACCTTCGTCACGCCTTCTTCCTTGCGTTCGAGTACCCTTCCTTTAGTGCCACAAAAAGGTCGCCAGTTCAAGGTTGTAGACCTCTTAAATGTGTGGCGTGGCACTCACTCATTCCAGTGGGTGGGATCTTACTAAAAGTGCTACGGATTCGAGAGCCTAGCAAAAACAAAAAAACAAAGCAAAACTAATCCACCCACAGCATATACAACAATCGAGTCCGCACACATGACCGCGACCTACCAACCGTTCGTGGGACGCACGGTGTTTAAGCTCACGCGTGCTCTTACATGCAAATAGCGCTGACGCGTTCACGGTCATCGCACCAGAAATGGTAATTAATAGCAGCGTAAACCACCGTACAGGAAAATGACGAATCAACGACCATCCTATACACAAATCAAGATCGAGTTGAAAGTGCGTTTCCTTCTGTTTCTCGAGACGCGTGAAAAAAAAACGAATGGCTTATTTCCTGGTCCAGCGGCTAGTACTAATGAACTGGAAAACTTGCCCAAAACTTCGCCCCAAAAACCAACCCAAGAGTGACACACCCGGGCAGGTTTTGCTTGGGTAATATCTTTCTCCATAACGTAACATCTTCTCTTCCAGCCATAAATTGGGATCTATTCTTTTTGGCCACCGTAATCTCAATGGCCAGGCTTTTTTGCTATTTCGAGATGGAAACTTTCTTAACCCGAGCAACAAAAAAACAGGGAAACTAAATACACCAAAGTTCGGGTGGAGAGTTCTCCTTCGGACCTTCGTAATCTTTTTTTTTCTTTCGTTGCTCTGCTCGCGTGAGGATATTTTAGAAGAAAAGAACAACCAAATCAACCATCAACCATGGACACCCTTTTTTCCCGGTTACCAGGCCAGAAGAACAGCTACGGTACAACTTTTTCGTGCGATTGGAATGAATTCATCGCCCTGGAAGGAAGACCCAGACGTGGAGGCCATCACTTCTTGTATCACCTCACGCTAGATGAGCCTTTATGTGGGCACTTCTTCTATAGTTTTTTTTACGTGTTGTATCCTCTTCCGACAGTGCACAGTGTGGCTTAATTCGAATACAAATCATTCACTTCCTTCGCTCGCGGCGTCCTCAGCTCCTTTCTCTCATCCGACATTCCACAGTCACTTCACGGTACGGGGCAGGAAAAAAAAAACTTTTTCCGTGGGCACATTTCCGCAATCCCGGCAGCTTGCAAAGTCCGAAATAAAAGACAATCCCAACCATCGCCAACTTCAGCAGGCGCCTGGAACGTGGGCACGTGAAGTGGTGAAGCGAGTTCCTGCTTTATCTACCCACCTTCACTTTGCTGAACCTTTCTTCAACCTTGATTGCCAACGTTTTGCCCAGAATTTGCTTGGATCTTGGAGATCCTAAAGTCTGCGAAAAAAACGAAACACTCCCCGGATCCCCGGGAGCCACTGACAGCTAACGAAACAGCTTTAACGCTGACTGCGGACTTTAACTTCACTCTTTCTTCTTTCGTTTCGTTCGCTGTCCCCTTTTTCAATGAGATAAGTCGTTTCTTGCCGAAGGTAACACAAGTCGAATCATTTCCCGTTGGCTACCGCACAAAGAATGGCACTGACCAGGACGAACTCACAGGCACAAAAAAGGAGAGACACACACCGAACTAGCACAAAGCGATGGCAACATGTTGTCGGGCGCGTGGCAAGCGAGCGTCTTAGAATCCTTTTGCTTCGCACCGGGCATCAGCAGCCGAGAAGTTTGTCCGTGTGTGCAGAAACCTGAAAGGACGGAATAACCCGAAGCTCACAAAAAAGAAGCAACCGAAACAGATAAAATTTTGGAGATTGTAGAATTTTTATCGACCGATCTTAACCGGCCGCACGTTGCGCTCTTGCCGTTAGGAAAAACCCTGGGGAAGAAACGACCCAGGAAGATTGTCCCCCACATACACAGACACATACAGGCCCTGATCCGTTCCTTCCAGTTCGCCAACTTCGAATGCCACCATTTGGAAGACATTTATAGTGATTTCTTGCCGGATTTAGTTTGGGTGCTAGCCACGAAGGTCCTGCAGATGTTGTAAAATGCCTGAGCATGAGACACGGAAGCTTGCCCTGGCCGAAGCCCAATGTCCGGGAGCTCCAAGAATTGTTTGGACCATCGAGTGCAGCCAACTGCATACACTGGCGAAGATATTTCTCACCTGACTCTACTCTATCGCACACAGACACGGCACACAGAAGTAGCAACAAAAGGTGTTCTCAGCAATCTCGGCAGTGCCCGGGATTAAAGGTGCCGCAGCAGGGGCACTTGAAATCCCATGTCCATGTCCGGTTCGTGGTGTAATCGGTTTTATGTGGATTTTTCTTTCTCCCAACCGATGCTTCTTAGTTTGTTTTTGGGACAGCAGTTTGGGCGGAGTTCATTCGGATGGAAACAATCGAATAGTTTTATTTGATCCTCGTCGCCTTTCGTTCCGTACTGCTTGGTTCTTGGTTGGTGTGTGGCGAGCGAACCACTGAGACAGTCTGTTGCATGTCTTTGGAGGGTGAAGAGCTCTAGCCAGACTATCCATAGGTTTGCTTTCCACTCCATTTAGTTTTATGTCCCAATATCGAATTTGTCATAGGAGCATTTAAAGTATCGTCCTATTTCTCGCTACCGTATGAAGAGAGATCCTCGTGAGATACTTCTGGTCTATCACTTTGGAGGCTTTTGTTTGGACGGGTTCATGTTCTTGATAGTTGGTCAAGAAGGGTAGGTCGTCGGAAATAAAAACAGAATCGTTCCAAACTTCTTGACCCTTTAACAGCAAGGGAGTGATCCCAAGGGGAAGCATTCAGAAGCGCTTTATCCTCCCCATAATTCGCCGATCCTTTGTTTGTCAATCCATTAGAGTTCGAATCCGTGGTTAAGGGTAGGTTACGCATTCAAATTAGACACAAACTCAGTCAACCTACCTTTAATTCGCCATACTTTACCATCTAATGCTCCAAAAAAGACTTTATGTATTTTTCGCTACTCAACAAAGACAGAGAGGGAGAGACCTTAACGTCCACAATTACTTTGCTCCAAATTCCACGGAAAACCTTCCAGGAAGTCCTCTCTTTCTATGTGTTTGTGTGTATTACAGTGAGGTTTTGTTTGTCTTGCGTATTGGCAATATCTACCATGTGTACTTGGCTCCAACTTCACCTTCTGGGTGGTTCTCCTTCTCCCTATGGTACCTCTGTACTGCTTGTTGATTTTTTTCTCGATCGATTTTTCCCATTTTTCGTGCATCGTTTTTTTGTTTTTTTGAACAACTCCCCACTCACCAGCTCCAAAACTCGTCGCCATTGAGGCGCGTTAATTGGATTACTTGATTACACGCACTTTTCTGAGCGTCTTTTGTTTGTGTACGCATTCTTCGCCGCCGTCGGATTTGATTCCAAAATTCGAGTGGATGGTTTTGTGCGTGTGTGTGTGTGTGTGTGTGTTTGTGTGGAGCCTTTTTGCTTCGAATGATTTCGCCATCAATTCAACGAAACAACGAGCGACAAAAAATAGAGCAAGTTGTCAGACCACCCGTCAGGGTGTTTCTGGATCGTAGTGACGCAGAGCCCGCAGAGCCTGAGGATGGCTACTAAACTCCGGTTTCCTGCTGCGTCCGTTGGATTATTGGTTACGATTTTTGCCCAAGGAGCTTCTGCGACCAGGCGCCTCTGCTGTTACATCTCAATGGGACGCTTTTTGGGTGCGTGATCGAGCCCCCGAATCAAGAACGGGGAACCGTAAATATCGTAAAGTCTGATGGAAAAACAACTCCGTCCGTTTGAGGAGGGCGATATCGCTATCGCTTGGGAACTACAACAGCAAAAAATGTAAACCACGCGGACAAGACTTTATCATCCTCGTCGGAGGAGAGAGAAAGAGAGATAGATAAAGAGAGAGAGAGAGAAATAAACACAGCCGGCAAAGCTCACACGGTATGCGACGTTCTTGTGCGATGATGATTGAATAATTCATTATTTTTTATGTGCGAACCTCGTACCCATACACACCACCCGAGGACTGTTGGAAGTCACGGTGGGCCTTGTTTTTCGGGAGTTCCGTACGCTTCGGTGACCAATCGCTGCGGAAGGAAGCCACCGGAGTTCCAGACGGAAATTATTCCACTTTTCGCTTGAACGCGCACTCTCCTCTCTCCTGCTCTCTCTCTCTCTCCTATCCTTCACAGTGGAAAAGAAAATCCTAAGACATAGTTAACAGCTCGATTTGCCGGCACGGATGAACTGACTGGCCGGATTGACTTGACTGGCTTTTGACTCGGCTGGCTGGCTGACGGATGAACTGCCCGCTAACAAGCAACCACGTCTTGTGGCGAAAATCTTGTCCCATCCGAAACAAACAGACACACATACACACACCCACACGCACACGCTAATTAAAGCCGTACAAAATTAATGAAGGGTGGAAAATCCGGTTCTCGCCTTTTTATCGGCCAAACTTTCCAACAACTAGGGGGCCTCTCCGGGTTGAAAAGAGGTTCCAATTTTCCTCACGATTGATCACGTTTCACGGGCGTGTGGTGCGTGCGTGAGTGAGCCGACAGTCTACACAAGTGACGCAACATTTGACGCAAAAACACCTACCAATCATTAAGCCCTCAAACTTCAAGGCTCTTTACTATCTCCTGTGGGGGCAGCTATTCTTCGCCAAGTGACGAATGATTTCTAGACATTAATTTACTCCCTATTATTCTTTGCCTCTTTGCCAAACAGGACTTTCTCGTTTCTCGTGCGGCATGTTTGTATCTCGCCGGGCCTAACGCCCAACTGTGCTCAATGCTTTAGCTCAACTAGCAGTGAAAGCAATAACAACCAACACAATGCATTATTTATTGACCTCAACACGCGAACTAACCGATATCCAATTCCGACGCTCCTACAATTGCCATTTCGACTTTTTTATCGCGCCGCCACGCCGGAGATCTGCTTGCCGAGCGTACGAATCCTAAACGAACCTTCTTCTCGTCTAAACATACGATCTTTGTTTTCTTTCACTTGAAGTTTTACGTCTTTCCGTCGCTCGAAATGACCCAATTCCAGCGTCCCCTATCTCGAGACTGCTTGCTACTGCTCCCTGTACAAGGGGAGCCGGAAAAACTGTCAGTGTTCCAACACCCAAAACCTCGATTTCTTAGGACGTCGCTTCCAATGCTGCGGCTGCGGTTGTATATCTTGCAATGAAAATGTTTCTGTTTTCGCCATTAATTTCGTTATCTAGCTCCAAATATCGAAACGTGACTGCATAAATTACCGTCGACAGCTTGCCCCATTCCTTCCCCGCTTGCTTTCCCTGTGGTTTACACCCGGACCGTACCGTTGTAACGGCCGAAAAACTACGCCACTAACGCTACGGCTGTGCAATAATGTGCAATGTTGGGTGTGCGATTTCAAACCCTCGAAAAGCGAGCACGAAAAAAAAAAGGCAACGAAGAAATGGCTGGCTTTCGTTTGCTGGCTTAGCGCCGCGGCTACGTCTTCGGCAAGCAGGGAGACACCCCAATGTCAACTTCCCTGTGGCTTTTTCGGATCGATAGCGTTGGCGCGCCGTAATGGCGACAGCTGACAGTGTGCACACAATCGCGGACACGCACACACATATTCGTACACCACGTGCTGGGCACGACACGATACTCGACTGCGGATGGCAATCTGCCATCGGATCTTTCGGATCTCCCCAACATAGACGAAGCCTCTCGGACGCTAACGACGCAGTACGCCGAGTATGTGAGGTTAGGTGCTCTCTATAACGAAATCGAATTCGGATGGATGTAATTTCTTCCCGCCGTCATCAGAAACCTTGGAGCGTCGACTGCTCGTTGGGCCACAGCTGTGTAACAAGAGATCCCCATTACTGGATTGAAGGTGCTCGAATCTCTGGCACTCTGGTTGCTTTCACTTTTACCTCTCTCGCCCAGGCCATAGCCAACGTGTGTCCAATGTTTGATTACATGGCTTTGTTCTCGGGCAGGCGAAAAGGTTACAATTGCTCATCATCGTCCAGCACCGAGAGGTAATCTTTATAGACGAAGTTGGATAACTCCCACTGGGTTAGACGTATATGGTCGTTCGTCCATGAACATGAACAGCTGTTTGACATTACAAGTTTCTGCAACAAAACATCGGTATCGGTATGGTTCCAACACAACGCTCTTAATTTCCCATTTTCTACTTCAAATTATTGTGCGTCTTTAGGATGTAGACTTAATTAAAATAATTAAAGTCTTTTTTCTTACATTGGCGATGTCTTCTTCAACGTTTCTTCAAATTCTTTACCAGAATTCCCAAGGACCTTAGATAGCGAATTGCGTCTGAGTAGAGCAGTGAAAGTGAGCGCTTCTGCCGTGCTGGTGGAAAACTCCACTACGTCAGAGGTACGCCACACGCCGCCAGAAATTATGTGACGACAGGTGGCAGCTCCATACGGCCCCATTTGCCCATAACTCACGCACCATTCCTTCCCATAGTGTACAAGTGGGCGTAGATAATGACTATCCCTATTGGCTTCCTGTGTGTCAACGGTCGAACGGCCACCGGGTAATGAATCGAGTCGCTCGGTAAAAATACACCCAAAGTCACCGACCAACACCAACATCCACCAACCACGCCTGTTCATAATCTGGTGAGCATTGTAGACAGATTACCGGCAGGTTCATCGGGTTCGTCATAACGCAAGAAAGACTCGACCAAGGAATTGGTATTTTATTTATAGTAAGCCCAACACCTTGGAAAAGAGCAAATATTACGCACGCGATCAAAATTATGAGCGTTCAGGGTTTTCCCCCACGTTCTTACCTCCACCCGTCATCTGAAATGTCAACCCCCGAAAGTCTCTAACCGTGCCGTCATTTGGCTCATCGTTTCGTGTTTTCCGCCGCTGTAGTGAGTGTGACACATCTTGGGGACATTAATACGGGTGGATACATTTTGTGCAAAATTCCAATGTCCTAGTGATGCGCTTTTTTCTTTCGTTGGATGCAAAATGGCTTATTAATGTTCACCATGTCACCGAGCACAGGAAGCTTGATGTGGAGGAGGTGTCTTTAAGAAAAAATAATCAAAATCACTGCACATCACTTGGCATCTACTGGCGAGAGCGCAGTTTGTACGATCTTTCAACGGCATTACTTTGAATCTATCGGCTAGACAGGGCCGGTGGGTTCTTCTGGCTCAAGATCTAGATGAATGAAATTAATTAATCAACCACGGGCCGGTGCAGATCGCCTGCAGAAAACTTTCAAGCTGACGTCAATTCTGGATCATCATCAAGTCAAGGTTTCTCAAAAGCCGGTACGAAATTGGGAGAGTGAAAACGAAAAAAAAAACACACCAGAAACACATTCACAGCATCAGCTATCGCTTATTAATGAGACATCCATGTACGACAGGTCACTTTCGTGTCCCGACGTCCGGCTAAACTACCGCCCATCTCCGCTAGAGGGCGCTCGTACGATTCGCACACGCAACCGACGACAGCTGGCACATTGATCATTATCATTTCAGCGAGTAGCGTTCGGACCTCCCGCTTTCAGATTTCGCTTGACCATCTTGGCATCTCGCTACCAACCGACTGCACTGTGCCGCGCGAGTTGGCAAACGAAACGGAAATAATTTATTGCAAAGGCGTGTGAACTAGATTGCAATCGGACGCGAGCACGATAAATATAAACTGTGGTACACCAGCAGCAGCACCAGCAGTACCAGCATCAGGTTCGGCGACTTTCGTATGTGCACACAACACATCCAAACTATCGCCCGAGCTCTAATGTAATGGATGGTTAAAATTGAAAACAGCAAACAACTTCCAGTGTCCGTACACACGGCGTACACCGAGCCTGTGTCGATTTTCTCCTTTCTGTGTTGCTTCTTCTTTCTAAGCCACGTCTAACACACGCCATTCTATGCTCCTAACGCTCGGCAGTAACAGCGATACCCACGGGGTGATCCCGGTGATCCGGAGATACAGCAAGAAAAGAATGGCGTTTCGTTCAAGACCATCCTCCCCACGTGCTGTGGCATTCAATGCGATCGATTCGCAGTTCATTTAATTTGAAATTACTTAATTCGACGATTTATGCGTTCTATCTCGGGTTCGCCCAGGGTAGTCCCAGCGAGGACACCATGGACAACGTTTCCTTTTCTCTATTCCAAAGCATTCTAGTACAAAAAAAAACACACCCACATATAAAGACGGTCGATAGGAAAGGGCGAAAAACAGAAACCCACCCGACCAATCCGTTCGTGTGCTAGAAAAGAAGTTGTTGACGGTGTTGAAAGAAAGATGGAATTCAATTTTCCACCGGCTCTCCGCGAACTGTTACGCGGTGTTTCTTTTTCGCATTTTGGCCTTTCACAAGAAAAACGACCACTTGCGAATAACGAAGAAATGTTGGCCGGTTTCGGTTGGGGTTTGTTTCACCAGTTTGGTACGGAGGGGTTTTGTTTTTCACGTTGAGTTTCAACTTTATTTTTACCACTTTTGAAGATGAATTTGTTTTGTGCTTTTGTGTAGAATGCTTAGGATTTGTTTTTGGTTTGAAAAATTGCTTTTTTATGTTTACTTTTTAAGTTAGAAACATTTCCGTAGGTGTGAAATCATTTCACCAAAGATTTCATATGAATAGGCATACTATCACTACCAAAAACACATCTTCATGTAATAAATAGGCACTTTTGTATAAAGTTTGCAATAAAGGGCAAGACTATGTAGAGGCAACTTGCTGTGATTGAAAGTCTTATCTAATTTATAAGTATACAATTCTTTTAAAATAGTAAACAAAACTAACTGATGATTAGTTGATGTAGCCCGGAAAATTAGATTAAAAAAAGAATAATCCTTGTTTAGAGCTGTATACCTTCACACAAGACGGCGTTTAACGTAGTGTTTAAATGGCACGTGAAAATAGTGAAACATTTATTTCTACTTTAGGAACGAAAATATCTACAACAATTTATAGTTACAGATTTATAGTTTATAATTTCAGAGTTACGATCAACGGATAATGGATTATTAGATTATTAGTGGATCTTTGCAATCATATAATGGAATATTGCAAACAGTTAAGGGAGATTTGCAACTCGGTTGTGAAACATTACAACCAGTTGTAGAATTTGTGTCAATCAATTGAGCCTCCCCTGTTAAACTGTCAAATGATAAAACGTCAATGATAAATATGATTCACATTTGAGTTTGGAAAATAACATGAAAATTTATTAGAAACGTTGTTAGATTGTGATTCTAACACTGTTTTAACACTTCGTACTACGAGTTTATTTTCTTTGCATCAGCTAATGAGAGATTTCAAAATATAATTGCAAAATTCCATAACGAGCCTGTAATAATCCTCTATCCGTTTGAAACATTCCACTAAATGATTCGAAAGTAATATTACATAGATCACAAGCCTGTACAACTTTAATGTATCCTCAAAATCTTGATTTACTTTCTTGATAAAGAATTCTGTAAACCATCCGTTGAATGTCAATGTTGTGCCTTGTACTTCAACTAACCATTCCCATTCCCACTTTTACACTTCGTTTGTCTCCTCTATACAGTAAACCTCATCTTCTTAACAATTTACTCCAAATGACTCCCGACACCGAAGCACAGAAAAAACAGCATACCCATCTCACGCCATTACGAAGATGAAAATGTAACGCAACATAAATCATTCTTCTGCACCGAAGCAAGAGCAGAACAAGAAGCGAACAGCCAAACCTCCCAGCAGGAAGACCGAACTCAATAAAACACCAAATCACTGCGCGCCTTTACACCAACGTCAGGCTGCTGCATCTTGCTGGGTCGTGAAAGCCAGCGCCACTATTACCCATCAATTATTCCATCTCATTGCGCGCACAAATAGGGATCATTAGGCGTGCTTCCACGGCATATTTAGCAGCGCTCCGTGTGAGGGTGTAGGCGCAATGATAAATCTATCACCGGTGGTCCATAAAATGCCCATTGTCGAATGGGCCCTCCGCACAAATAGGTGTTATCTCCGTGTATTGCAACGAGTCTTTTAAAATCCTTAGCATTCGATTAAAATTCTCAATCACTCACCAACAGCTAACAAAGGAAGTCACTGTTTCAACACGCGACCACAACCAAACCGTTGCATGTGACCTTTTTTTTTAGATAATGCACGTCAAACCACCACACTGGTGCTGTCTGTCGGTGTGTCCTCACCTGCAAATAGAGGGAAAATAAACACATTAGCATACATGAAATAAAAAATCACATTTAAACGGGTAACGGGCGATAAAGTTTTCTAGAACAACTCGCTAGCGCTAGGTTTGACAAAACGGTGGAAAGGGTGATTGGGTGAAGGTGAAGTACATTGAAAAAAATCAGAATGGCATACTGGCGCAGTGAAACGCTAGACAACCAACCAACCAACCAAGCTAGTTAAATCGAGCACGCGAAAGCTTCGCAAACACGCTCGGCCGAATCAGTTTTCGGTTTCTTCATCGACACGATGCTCCAATTTTTGCAAGCGCCCCCTTGCGGACAAATCGGAAAATCGTGTCAATAGTAATCGCATGCAAACCGATACATAGCCACACATACACCGACATACCGATCCGCCTTCAACCACCGCAAAGTCGTGAGTCGGCTGGTCTTAGAAAAGTGAAAGACTTTATAAAAGGGTAGACGACAAGCGTGTACACGGGATTGCCACTCCTTAGAAGGCAATTGGTCAAACCCCGAAAGGGATCGTTAGATTGCAAGCTGAACCGGTTTTCCCGGCCTGGTGGTCGTGTCGGAGTAAAAGCCTCCCTCATCGAGTCCGCCCGATCAAGGCACAGTAAAAGGTCATACAATGAGGTGAAAGCCTTCCTAGAGCCTGTGTACCTGTGTGGACTGTGCGGTAGTACTACTTACCGCCAACAACTACTGCTGGCCGATATCACATTACAACAATCACACGTCCAGTCCCGAGACTCAAATGAACCATTTAACGAGAGGAAGGTCATGATTTCTCTAACCTTTTTTACACGCTTGACCAAACCCTAGCTTAGTGAACAAGCTTACTTGAGGCGAGAGAGAAAAAACGGAAACAAATCACTCAAGATGTCTTTTTACGCTTTTGCAAGACATCCGGAGAAGGAAAAACTAGTTTGGAAAACAATTCGAAGAATAGCCTGGCTAAGGTTGGAGACAAGAATAAGCCCTCACGCCAGGCGAAGCGATCCTTATCGGTTCCCTAGAGAGCAGGGCAGCGCTAGAAAGACTCTGCGGAAAAACCATTCCAACGTATGGCCCATACACTGGACGGCTATTTTTCTAACAGTTTCCGCCCTTGTTTGGAACTTCGCTTCCAAACAGAATCGTTTGCGTTAGCTGTTTGTAAAATGTTTCAAGAAAAAAACAGTTGCTACAGCAAAGCCTGATAAGAAGCTCAGCGAAATCTAGCCCGGAAAATGTGGTGAGAATGTAGACACACCCATACACACCAACCCAAAACAACAACAACACTCGGGCAAGATTTCGTATCCATTTGCAAGCTTAAATTGATTTATGCTGGGATTTAGTTTCATCGAAACAAATTGATAGCGAAACGGCTGCTTCGTTTCCGATCTTTCTGCATGGTTTTTTTGTTGTTGTCCACCGCCATTCAACGTGAAAAACATGGCTGCTATATCCCGATGTTCCTCGGTCACCGAGAGCTGCCCGGGAGGGGTTTGAAAAATGAGGATACGAAAACGGGTGAAAAATACAGCTCCATGGCCGTCTACGCCTCCCAACCTTCTACGATGTGGGAAAACGTTGTTGGGACTGGGTAAGTCGAGCAGCACGTGAAAGATAAGTTTTTGACCAGCTTCATCTCGTTGACATGAGCCGAAGAGAGTGAGAGAGAGAGTAAACAGGAGCGAGAGAAGTGAAGCCGAAAAGCGATTCCAAAGCGCTTCATTTGCATGTTATTACTATTACTCTAGACGAGGCCATCAGGAGCGTGGGGCGAACTTCAGGCTTCAGGCTTCCCAACAACCCTACCAACGATGATGATGAGGTTGGTTTTTGTGATCACTTTCCATGCTTACAGACACAAGCACACACACACACACCAACAAGGCAAAGCTGCAACTGCACCGTGTTCGGTTGCCTCCGGAAGATGCAAAAATCTCAGCGTCCGGGTATTTGCCCGCCAGCCCACCATTTGAAGGCGTGAAAATCGGTGCTGTAAAACAAGACCACAGCGAACGTAGTGCGGCGCACTGCTTGACGATGCTTTAAAGAAAATTGCATCCTTTAAGAAGCGTTTCCTTCCTTGTCGGGCGGATGCACTGTTGAATAAATTAGCACACT
>KZ061594.1:231892-270462 GCA_002091835.1 Anopheles maculatus | reverse complement strand
GAGGTTTTACATGTCAACAAAGGATGATGTCGACGATTTTTGAAACACCATCTCGGTCTGCAAACGAGCAAACAAAACTGCGATCCCCGTTTTGTGCCGTCGAGGAAACAACTCCACCGAGCAAGCAGAAAGTCACGAATGGGTAGTGAAGCTCGGGCAGTGAACATGAAACAGTAAGCTTACACAAGCGCGAACAATATGGAACAGCAATAATCACTACGGCAAACTCGGTGCCGGGATACTACTACCACCGCCACCACTACTGTTACTACGCCTGACAGATGGAGTAGTGCCTCCAACTACCAAAGTGAAAGAGCCCGAAGGAAAATGTCGATAGGAAATGGCGTATAATTGTTCTGACATTTTGCCCGAAGAACAGTATGCGCTCAGGTATCTCCACCTGAGGGGTGGACTTTGTGGGAGCGTGAATTTGCAAAACTGGGTTAAATCATACAAAACCCATTCGGTACGTCGAAGGCGCCAACTTCAAACGGGTTAAAGGATGGGAGTTCTCAAATGGTTGCGCTCCGGATGTCACCAGCCCCATGCAGCCTGTGCGTCAGTTGTGCTACAGCGAGTACCACTACTTGACTACTGTTAGATGGGCTTTAGTGAAGAGAAAGTTTAACAAACGGACTAAGCGCCCATAAGGTGGGCGGGCAGCCCGGTCCCAGTGATGATTCGTCATCGTACACCATCCGGGCGAGAGTAAATAGCTCGGGTGGCATTGTTAGCAGGAAGGCTCGTCGTTGTTCGGTGTATTGTGCCGTGTCATCTGTCCCAAGAAAAGCCCGTGTGGCTCCGCGCATTACAAGACGCATTCGTGATTCGTGAAAAGGGGAACAAGGTACACAATGCGGCGAGGTCCCGGCAGGGTAAGAATGTCGTTTTGTCGCAATTCATCGTCTAACGTTGTACCTTAAGATCTAGGTCAAAAAGTCTACAAAAGTCTACGGAGCTGCGGTAATTGAGGAACAACACACAAAAAACCGAGAGGCATAAATTTGATTTCTTCGCATCAATTCTTAATGCACCAAGGCGTACGGAAGATAACTGTCAAAATCGGTGTAATTTATAAACAAGAAACCGATTCCCGTGACCATTTCCGAATTGGGTACTGTACCTTTCGCACACCAAATATGGTATCCCACTGGGGCGGTGGGACATTTGAATGTATTGTGGCACCCCGAAAAAACTGTGTACCATCAATCGTGGGATCAGGAATTGGGCGCCAAAACCCATTACAAGTTCTTGGGGAGCTTTTCGTCGTGTAATAATTCTTTCGCTTCCAGCGTTCCGGAGTTTCCAAGTCTCATTACCACCGTTTAAAGAATGCTAAAATCAGACTCTGTTCTTTCCCTCTTTCTCTCTCTTTCTATTTCTCTCTCTCTCTCTCTCTCTCTCTCGGCATCTGAATCAGTTTAAACAACAACCGATTTGCATAGTATTCCATTAACCAGACGTTGCGCGCTGAGTGTTTATTCAATTCTCCGCCGTCCGCCGTGTGTCCCCCCACCCAACTTATGCTAATGCTTCTTCAACTCCCTTTCCCTTGCTTTTCATCACCCTCTCTCTCTCTCCACATTTTTAAAACCCTTCTTTATCCCATTTTGCTCGTTTAAATATAAGCAAAACCATTCTAAACGCTTGTGCTGAATGGGTCGCCACAAATCGATCGCCGTTTGCGAATTATTTGCCATACTAGCACGGTGTTGGTGTTAGTCAACAGCTCGTGAATCTAGCAAACATGCGAACGGAAAGAGTGGCTTCAAAACACGTCATTTGTTTGATTTCCTGCACGGCACACACCCTCTCACACACCCATCAGCGCCCATTTGGGATCTGCGAACCCATGGGATATTGGTGCGGGAACATGAATATCCGCAGAGGCTCACACACGAGGTTCCACGCAGCGTATAGGACCACGTCAAGAACTTAGGGGGCGCCTGCCAAAGTGTTTTGGCGTGGCGAAGGTTTGTTTGAGGGCTGGTCAGGCTAGACCTAGTGGTTGGGTTGGGTACCGATACGACCCCTTTCGTGCCATAGTTATCGGTTCAACAGCACCAAACAGCTGAAGGTCCCGGTTGCGTGCTGCGTGTGCTAATTACCCCCGTGTATCGTATGATTCATTTGGAACTTACTCCGGACACACGTTATCTTGTTACGGAGGCGAACGTCCAAAACGGGCCTACATCCAGCAGTAACGTAATTGGAAACAATAGGAGCAAAGTGCAATTGTGCGCCAACAGATTTTCATTTGCAAGAAGCAAAAAAAAACCCACCTCAACTCCCTCAGTACCAATCAAGCTATCTTTCAATCAAAAAGACCAATGAGTGCATCAACGGACGATTCGATTCGATCAACGGATCGGTCAGACCGTGGTGTGTCCCTGTCATCTGCAGCTCTTGCTGAGGCCTATACACAGCCAGCTCCGAACGGAGAGATAATAAAACCGAGTAAGCCAACAACAACCCACTCACACAATCGTTCTTTTACGTTTATAGTCATCGGGGTTGAGTGCTGCAGATGACTGGAATGGCTCTCAATCTAAGTGCGAAAACAAAAGGCTGGGCTGGTACGGAATGGAGAGCCGTCTTTCGCATCGCAAGCTGACGATGAAGTTTTAATGTAGCAAAAAACAACAACAAAAATCTGTAAAAGCCTGCCATTACAGCACTCGCACTGACTGGCACTGACTGTCCCCTCATGTAGATGATACAGTTACTAGTTCTTTTGTTCAGTCGAAAAAAAAAGCTCAGTCCTCAGTATAAGAATTATCCACTCGCCGACCAGACACGCCACCATCGCTCCTAATGTAAAGAATCGATCTTTACAATTCATTTCCTTCACCTAAAATCTGTGGCAAATCCTGGGAGTCGGCAGCGACATATTTGTAGCGCCATGTGCTACAGTCGTCCAACAATGGGCGCTCCGTTCGCTCCCGATTAGCTCCCAGTCGGAGGGAGCGAGCGGAGGTTTTACATGTCAACAAAGGATGATGTCGACGATTTTTGAAACACCATCTCGGTCTGCAAACGAGCAAACAAAACTGCGATCCCCGTTTTGTGCCGTCGAGGAAACAACTCCACCGAGCAAGCAGAAAGTCACGAACGGGTAGTGAAGCTCGGGCAGTGAACATGAAACAGTAAGCTTACACAAGCGCGAACAATATGGAACAGCAATAATCACTACGGCAAACTCGGTGCCGGGATACTACTACCACCGCCACCACTACTGTTACTACGCCTGACAGATGGAGTAGTGCCTCCAACTACCAAAGTGAAAGAGCCCGAAGGAAAATGTCGATAGGAAATGGCGTATAATTGTTCTGACATTTTGCCCGAAGAACAGTATGCGCTCAGGTATCTCCACCTGAGGGGTGGGCTTTGTGGGAGCGTGAATTTGCAAAACTGGGTTAAATCATACAAAACCCATTCGGTACGTCGAAGGCGCCAACTTCAAACGGGTAAAAGGATGAGAGTTCTCAAATGGTTGAGCTCCGGATGTCACCAGCCTCGTATTGCCTCTGCGTCAGTTGTGCTACAGCGAGTACCCCTACTTGACTACTGTTAGATGGGCTTTAGTGAAGAGAAAGTTTAACAAACGGACTAAGCGCCCATAAGGTGGGCGGACAACCCGGTCCCAGTTATGATTCGTCATCGTACACCATCCGGGCGAGAGTAAATAGCTCGGGTGGCATTGTTAGCAGGAAGGCTCGTCGTTGTTCGGTGTATTGTGCCGTGTCATCTGTCCCAAGAAAAGCCCGTGTGGCTCCGCGCATTACAAGACGCATTCGTGATTCGTGAAAAGGGGAACAAGGTACACAATGCGGCGAGGTCCCGGCAGGGTAAGAATGTCGTTTTGTCGCAATTCATCGTCTAACGTTGTACCTTAAGATCTAGGTCAAAAAGTCTACAAAAGTCTACGGAGCTGCGGTAATTGAGGAACAACACACAAAAAACCGAGAGGCATAAATTTGATTTCTTCGCATCAATTCTTAATGCACCAAGGCGTACGGAAGATAACTGTCAAAATCGGTGTAATTTATAAACAAGAAACCGATTCCCGTGACCATTTCCGAATTGGGTACTGTACCTTTCGCACACCAAATATGGTATCCCACTGGGGCGGTGGGACATTTGAATGTATTGTGGCACCCCGAAAAAACTGTGTACCATCAATCGTGGGATCAGGAATTGGGCGCCAAAACCCATTACAAGTTCTTGGGGAGCTTTTCGTCGTGTAATAATTCTTTCGCTTCCAGCGTTCCGGAGTTTCCAAGTCTCATTACCACCGTTTAAAGAATGCTAAAATCAGACTCTGTTCTTTCCCTCTTTCTCTCTCTTTCTATTTCTCTCTCTCTCTCTCTCTCTCTCTCGGCATCTGAATCAGTTTAAACAACAACCGATTTGCATAGTATTCCATTAACCAGACGTTGCGCGCTGAGTGTTTATTCAATTCTCCGCCGTCCACCGTGTGTCCCCCAACCCAACTTATGCTAATGCTTCTTCAACTCCCTTTTCCCTTGCTTTACATCACCCCCCCTCTCCACATTTTTAAAACCCTTCTTTATCCCATTTTGCTCGTTTCAATATAAGCAAAACCATTCTAAACGCTTGTGCTGAATGGGTCGCCACAAATCGATCGCCGTTTGCGAATTATTTGCCATACTAGCACGGTGTTGGTGTTAGTCAACAGCTCGTGAATCTAGCAAACATGCGAACGGAAAGAGGGGCTTTAAAACACGTCATTTGTTTGATTTCCTGCACGGCACACACCCTCTCACACACCCATCAGCGCCCATTTGGGATCTGCGAACCCATGGGATATTGGTGCGGGAACATGAATATCCGCAGAGGCTCACACACGAGGTTCCACGCAGCGTATAGGACCACGTCAAGAACTTAGGGGGCGCCTGCCAAAGTGTTTTGGCGTGGCGAAGGTTTGTTTGAGGGCTGGTCAGGCTAGACCTAGTGGTGGGAAAGAGAGAGAGAAGGCGCACGCGTAAATGCGTGACACAAAATTGAAATATAAATAAAACAACATATCGATAAGGATATCCTCCTTGAAGTCCACCAATGATGCAATGGGTCTTCCTACAAAAAAAGAGAACCCCTTGCACAACAACTTCTTCAAACAAACAAATGTCTTAATGCTAATCTACCTTCGCCGCCAAGAAGCGCAGATGATATTTACGTTAAGATCAAGAGATCCTCCACAGCTGGTTCGTTTATCCATTCGTTCCCATTAAAACCACAGCTCCAAAAACAAAACTTCCAAAAAGGCGCAAACGCAATCACTTTCGCCCACGGTGCCGTTCGAACGCCATAATTGGAGTTGTGCTCCACTAACTTTGCGCCGCTCCCCAGCAGAAAAACAAAAACCTGAGACACGCAATAGAGCGAAGAAAATAGCTGCATCACGCTAGAAATGGTCCTGCGAATATCGATGAATGTCTGAAGAGGTTCGTTCGTTCCCTCTCCAAAACAGTGCAGCTCCGAACCTCCGAAGGTGTAGGATGGCTTGGTTATTTATGCTGCTGACTTCTAGCATTAATCATGCCGAAAATTGAACGCCAACCAACCGACAGCCGAAGGACGGAAGACGCCAACCGAACGCAGACAGGTGTGCGTGGGCCGTGCAACCCGCTAATAGCACCCGGCGGATGATCAATGGATCGTTTCGAGCCGTACCCAAAACAGACAGCAACGTTTATGCGGTAATGTGTCTCTGACGCCCTATTTCCTTGAAGCTTTAGGTTTTCCGGTAGGCGTTGGTACTACTCCTACAGCTTTATTTTTCTCTGCAACGTAGGTAAACAAAAACAACGATCACCTTCGTCGTAAGATGGTAATTGATCCCGAGATCTTCCTGTGGATATGTGTGGCTTATGGGAAGAGTGTGTGATATATAGCACACCTCAAGGTAAGAACCCACCTGAACCACCGAGTTTTGATTGCTGCACCCGTACAGACAATTATACACCGTCCTCTAATCAATCACCACGAAACAATGTGACGACGGTGTCCCTTTAACTTCAACCAGCCAACTTCAGTGCCGCTTTTAAAACCCTTCCGAAGGGTGTTGGTTGTGCACCTTCGTGTAGCGTGGTTAGTGCAAACGCAGTTAGCAGCGAGACATAAATTAAAGTTAGCCAACCGGAACCGGTACACAGGCAAGTAGAAAGGGTTTCGGGTTGTTATTTCGCTTCTTGAAAACTCACACTGTAAACTTGAGGAAATTGTCACTCTCTCGAAAGAAAATGCCACATGCAGTCGTAGCGCCGCCAGTTCTATACACCGGTGAAGGTTATTCGGCTTACGATTGGATTCGCTCGATTGTCAATAAGCCTCGCGTGTGAGGATGCATGCAGATGAGGAAAAAACAGTTTTTCCATCAAGCTAAGCTCGGACAAACTCGACGAACAATCTTCTGTACCTCGGTAAACACAAACAGTCGGCACACGGTATTGGTGCAATAATAAGCATTGTAAATGAATGGTAATTAAATTTGCATGAAAACATATTGAAAATATATGTTAATGTGTTTTGACGGCGCGTACACAACCTTCACACAGCAACAACAGTGTTCCCGCTCGTCGGTCGGTAACATCGGTTTTCCAAACGCTGTACGGGCGGGAAACAAAACAAAACTACTTACATCCACCGACGTTGACAGACGAAAACAATGGATAAAAGCCTTTGCCATGTCCCCCAACTCGTTAAGACCTTCTTTTTTGCCGAAAGCGAACTAGAAGGCATTAAGAAGAGCATTCTGAGTTTGGGAAGTACGTTGACAGCGCGAGCAACGCAATCGATTTTCCATCCATTGATTTTTGTCGTCTCGAAGCGGGCTTCCGAAATCGTGCATAGTTAAAAAGTTTCACTATAATTGATTCTTGAAATGTGACTTTTGGAAAATGGGTTTAGTTTTCTTTAAAGCAATGGCTTTTTCTTCTCGCACACATCGTCCGTCGTCTGGAAGATTTGGCCGTTACTATAGAGAGTTTGGAGATTTCGAAGCAGCGAAAAAGCGGATCAAAATGCCCAATTTGCTGAATGAGTATTGAAGTTGTTTAATGAACACGAACAAAAGGGTTTGAGGGTGTGCCATAATTGGAAAAACTTCTCTCTCCTAGTACAACATTCCGGGCTCGAAAGTTGGAATAAATGGTTTGTGGATTATGGGATAATATTTGTGTTGCATCGATAAAACACGGTTGAAGAAGAAATAAAGGTTGAGAGAATTGAACCCTTATTCCTATCGATCAGCAGTCGAACGCTCTCTTATATACGCTATCCAGTCTCCCAGCTTGTGATCCGCTCAAACTCGACCTGTTTCAACGTTTCAACGCTTTAAACAGTCCCGAAAAAATCACTCAAACTCCACTCTTTATTTGACGAATCAAATCAATCCTTCGCCCAAAATTAAATTTGCTTTTGGGACAAACAAAAAAACAAAACTTCAAAATCAAGTGACAATATACTATTACAAACATCCACACAAGCCACACAAGCGTGTGTAGGAAGAATCTAATTGCTTGTTCAAATTGCACCATTGATGGTACGCCCGGAACAAGTCCGAAAGAAAGCGTTTTCCGTCACCAAAAAAAAGTCAAAACATAAAACTAAAACTAAATCAAAACCACCGGCCACAGGCATGAAACTCAATTCGTGCAATTTGCACGTGTGTGTGTATCGCCGTGTGTGCATAACGCTTTTGAATGTCTGCAAGTGTGGTTGGAAAATCACACCCATCAACTCCCCGGTCCACTCCCGTACGAAGCTGAACTCTCTCGCTGTGGAAACTGTGGAAAGCGAAAGGGAAGAAAAAGCGGAAAAATTTATATAAACCTACCCCAAAACAAATTCACCCGCCTCCCATTTCACACACACTCGCACGCCCCTCTTGTTGTGACATTGTGGTCACAACTTTTTGCACATTCTACAGCGCTCGGGACACATTCGACACCGGGTCAAACGTTTGCATCCATCAAAATGACTGCCAGGGAACTGGGGTGGAGTTAGCTGAGGGGGGAGCGAACGATTTTTCCGACACCGTTTTGACTTTCATTTTTCGAACAGCAAACGACAAACAACAAACAAACTCTGGCTTTTGCACGGTGGTGTCCGGTTTTCGGGTGCCAGGCCTGATGATGTTGCTGATGATCGTAAGCTGATGCTGCTACATGCAACGAGCAGATAGCAGCAGTAGCCGATCTGTAATTCAAATTAGACTCCATGCAAAAGCGAAACTGGTTGGTGTACAGTGACGTGCACACACACACACACACACTGCAACTACATATTTTTAACCCCCAACACAAATACGGACGACTTCGGATGGTGATGCTCACCATCTCAACACCAAATCACCAAACGGAGGTGGTTGGTGCAAAGATTACAATACGGTGCACTTATTTTGGGCCATCGTCCAACGGTTGGGTCAGTTCCAACGAACCTGGCGAAGGCGAAAAGTGCCAAAATTTGCTCAAAAACTTGGTCACCGAACTTGTATTGAATATGGAGCATCCTTAACAAGGAATAGACCAACCGCCGAGCGACACTAGACACTTCGGGTTGGGTTGGGAAACAATTTTACTTTTTAATTCTAGACCATCCCCTTTTTGTCCGGATGCCGAATATCTTTACATCCCTTTCCAGCGGGTAGAACGCCATTTACTTGTGTCCTTAATTTCGTAGCGAGTTGTTCGGGTTCCTGTCAACAGAAAAACAGCAAACGCAAAAAACAGACATCCCATATCCGGTGATTTGGTGGTGCTGCTGAAGCTTTACCGATATTCAGAAGAAAAAAAATGGCAAAGACTTGGCTGCCCAAGATATCGATCCGGGCAGAAATCGAAGTCTTCTTTTTCGGGACAAACGAGCTTCATGATGACAGACGTGGTTGGAAGTTTATACATGTAAGTAAAGCTGAGGTCGAGAGCTAAAAAAGCAACAAGAAATGTACAAACTGCTGAATCGAGAAGTTCCAGCACATTTGTAACCCCTTTTACTGGGCAGGACTTGCAGCTAAAGACAGCGTCCTGGAACTTCTTGGAATCGGTTGGTGTTAGCACATCCGAGGAATCCGAAAAATGTCACGTAATTTATTGTGCTGCTGGAGCGCGCGCACACAGCCCAAAATTTATCGTTTTCCAGTTTTTTTTTTGTTTTCCCGAGCCATACAGTGGGCCGGGCCAAACCTTACCGTGTGTTCCCAAGATATACCCTTCGTTGACGTAATAAATGAAGAAGGATCTCACACGCGCACACACCCAGCTAGCTGAAATGTGATGTCTTTCTGGTTCCCTCCTCATCTATTAATCGTCTAGATGGCGGACCCCTTCCAAACAGGGTATCAAAATGCCTTGAAGGACTGCTAGCGAGTGGAAAAAGCGGGCCAATCGTCCCGTTTAAAGTTGAGAAGCACCTCAAGCGATTTCGGAAGGGTCCCCCTGCATCGGTAACGCTCTAACAGGGCGTGTTCATATGGGTGTTTGGGTGAGTTCAAGGACGTCGCCAGCTTCATTGACGTCCGTCGGCAGTACTTATAGCCCCTGCGGCTATCATACATGTACATGTACGCAATGTGCAAATGAACTGTACGAAAAAACAATAGATTTTGCATTCTAATAAGAAAGAGGGCACGGACAAAAACACAATCCACACACCCTTGGGTTAGAGAATCGTTGGCAACTGCTACTCCCAACTCAAACAAAACAAAGCAACTAACACTGGAGCAGTAGCGGAGCAATAAGAACCCTTTTTATGTTGTCCTATTTTCAACATTTTTAGAAACAATGCCTTCCGGCTGCAGGATCGAAAAGTCCTTCCGGATATCACAGCCGTACGCACCGCTACGTACGCAGGTTCACGTCAATCAAACGGCAGTAAAACAAGAAATGACGTACGCATGCAATAGAGCAGTTTGCAGTACTCAATTGAGGGAGTCAATAGCACGGGTAAACGACGCACACTTTTTACACTTCAAGCGTTCTCACGTCCCGTAGGATACGCGTGATAATGCAAATATTGAATCGAACAGTCGGAGTGTGTGATAAATTATTCAAATCTCGTTCCTGCTTTAACTTCACGCACAGAGCGTTCGCTTTAAAACTTAAGAAAACCGCTGTCAAAGCAACAAAACACTGGCGAACATATGGTGAACGGTGAACCGCGCTTTAAATCCTTGATCCGCTTTTCTTGGAAGGATCCAACCCGTCTCCACAGTTTGTTGGTCACAGATGGTTTTTCGCCCGTACTCCAAACGCTGACCACCAACACTACTGATCCTTCGCTATTTGGAACATATTTGGAGCACTCATGCGAGACTTGAGGAGGGCAAAAATTTCATAAACCCCTTCCGTGCCGTACCATCTCTCCTTCCGGTCTCGCCACAGCTCGTGGTTCATTGAGCTTTACCGAGTGCAGTACTTGTGCTAACCATCATCACCATCGTCATCAGCTTTCCCGTGCTGTTTCGGGCTGAGTGCCTCCCTCAGGCTCGGGCACAGACCGAGGATATTGGAATAAATTTTGCACAAACATGCACTCCACGGTGCACTACGGGCTCGTTTTCTTCCAAACAGCGAACCCCGAAAGACAAACAACCCACCGTGAAACCTACCTCACAGAGAGGAAGGCAGAAGAATATTTTTCATTTTGTACAAAAAATTAAATTTCACCACTCTCCCGGGCACCGGTTTTCCGTTCGGGCTTGCGCCAGGGTAACAACTGTTAGACAACATAAATGTATTCATAGCGAACCTTCCACTTGCTGCTCCTCCGTATTCCTGTTTGTGGAGCACTGTCAGGATTTGGGGTTTTTCCGAGCTGGACAGACTTGAACCCGGCTCAAACCACGGCCAACCATCATATGATGTGGGAAAGGATCAGCGGATCAGCCGCTTATTAGCCCTTTTTTGTGTATGCTGTAGGTCTCTCCCCCGGAATGACAGCTACGATGATGTCGGGTGCCGAGAGCACTGCCAAGGCAGCTAAAGATCCTCCCGACTTTGTGTCAAACGAGGGCGAAATTCTCCAGAGTCAGCCCGTTTTTTTTGTCCCCCCTCGGAATGCCTAGTCGACCACGACGAATAGCTCCAACAGCTGGGTACTCCGTGTCCGTGTGCTTCCGGTGGAAGTGTCGGTGGAAGTTGCCATGAGGAAGAACGGCCCTGCTAAGACCCCTCCAGATATAGACTGCCTCCTTTCTATGGGTTGGTGTTGCGAGAGTTTTGAGAACTCCTGTTTCAAATTTGACTACCAACTTGTATTTGGCTGATTCGGGGCTGAGGGCAATGTTGCTCTCAGTGGATATGTTGCTGAGCCATCACAAACTCTTTGAATCTTCGACTTTGACTTTTATCCACTCCGCTCCACTGTCCAATCCTCATTCCCTTTCGGTTAGTCAAAAAACACACACACACACGAGACCCAGGATTTGATTATGCTGCTTCTGGCACGTTCTAATGCCTCGGAAAAACGTTCGGCTCCTGTTCATATTTAAACCGGAAAAAGGCATACCCCACGTCCACCAACTTCAGCTTCAGGACATCAGTAGCTAAGGGCATGAATGTGTGCTGTTCCCTTTTTTTTATAACTGTGGAACGTGTCTCAGTCCCAACAAGCGGTGGAGAGAAAGTGTTGAAGTTTAATTAGTGGTATAATGTTTTCATTAGGGATATAAAGTGACTATTTTTATGATACGGCAAAAACCTCATCGTGACGCATACCGGCTTTTTCCTTGCGATCGAGAGCACACATGTACGTGTACGTGTGCCATCATCACCAACCCCGGAGGTTCATAAGCCGGTGTTCATGAGCGCAGCTGGGGAGCGACGCTCGTTTGACCGTGACGGGCTCGGACACGGGTGGTCGCTAAATCGGTTTCGAAAATTTGTCGAGCAATATCGAGAGCAAAGTGGCGTACCTCGCCGTACCAGTTCCTTTCACCGGTGGCTGTGATCGGGAGTTCGGTTTTTCGGCTATCAGAAAATTGGAAATCGCTTTACGTTATCGTATTTATTAAATTGTATCGATAGGCGTTTTAAAAAGTCGCTCAAAAACATAGAAGTAAAAAAACGAGCAGTTTTAAGTGTAGTTTATTAATTGAAAGTAATGTGAATGGTATCCAGCAAAGCGTAGCAAGAGAGATTGAATGTAATAAAACGAAAGCTGGATAACAAATGTCAAATTTTTGTTTTGCAAGGAAATAAACACTTTATATAAACCTTTCAAAAAAAGGTTTTTATGCAGCAAATATTTGAAACAAATCTTCATACGTGAGGCAGTATTCATATTTTTTGCTTAAATCGATCAAACTTTCGAAAATTGTTGAAAAATATACAAGTAAGAAAACGAGTCCTTCAACAAAGAGTTTATAAATTGAAAGTTACTTGAATCGCCTTCAATAAAGCGTAGCAAAAGAGGTTGAATGTTGTAAAAAGGAAATTCAATAACTATTTATTAAGTTTTTATTTGCAATTTGAAAAAAATAACATAATAATGAGAAAATATGCCAATTTTTATTTAGAATCGATAAAGTGTAGCAAAACTTGATAGAAAACGTACTACTCAGGAACAAGCATTTTTTAGTTAAGTTTATAAATTGAAAGTTGCTTGTAAGGTCAACAATAAATCGTAGAAAACGTGATTGAATGACATAATAAGAACACTTTATAACAAATGACATCTTTTTGTAAAAAGAATTAAAAAAACCGAATAAAAAAAACAACTCTTTTAGATATTGTATCTGAGTATTTATCTTAACGTCTGGTAATTTATCTATTCGATACGTACACTACTTCTCCCATCATATACACTTAAACGTTGTTAATGATGATTTAAAAATTAATTTTTAAAACAGCTTAGCAATTATTTTAGGCACCATCAACCGCACGTGGATCAACACTTTTAAACAATTAAATCGAGTACACACCATCTAATGCTACGATTAAAACGAACCACCAGGTAACCATCATCCCCAACGCCGATATAATTGACTGTAATCAAATAATCATTAATTGTTAACCAATATACACCTCACCTTTTAACCATTAGCAGACGAAAATGAAGCGCCTCCTTGTGAAGGTACAGTGCGGCGGAACCGTTTTTTAAACTAGCCGAAATTATTATCCTCCTCCTCTCACACCCCATGAAGCGTCTCCCACTTGGGCTGTTCATAGTTTTCGTGGCAGATCGGTGCGGATTGGATCATTATAATTAAACCTTCATTCACCTTTAAGAGGTACCACCCTAGCCGCCTTTTGCTCGATTTATTGGTGCCTTCTTTCAAACGTTTCCTTTCCCATCTTCAACTGCTTATGAAAAGCATAACGTAACTGTCTGCCATCCCTTTGCCACGCTTTTCCTCCTTTTTGTTTAGCAAGCACAGAGAGAAAAACAGGTAAATGAAATGGTGCTTTTCGCGGTCGAGTGGAATCGATTGAAAAATCGATCAGTAAGTGTGTGTTTGTGTTTTGTGCACTATCGATTACAACACTACACACGTGCGTTACTTGCTTGCCTTTTTGCCCCACGTTCGGCAAAGCGAATGGTGTTTAGTTTTCTTGTTTTAGTTAAACGTAACCAGCACCAATTACAACAAGCACATCTAATTAATCAAGGCCTACAGTAACACGTTTTATTAAATTTCATTCGAGTTTTTTTGCTCACATTTTAGGTCCCTTCAAACTACTCAAAGAACAACAGTGAAAACCATGAAAAATGTACCTGATAACGATCCGGGTACTTCCATCCATCGTTGGCATAAAGAATGGTGGGGGGAACAAAGTATTATACGTCCGCCTCGAATCACCTTCCATTTCGCAATGAATGGAAAACCGAATGTTGGACCCGGGCGGAAATTAACGCTCCAACACTGGAAGCTCCAACAAAAAAAAAACCAGCGCCACTCACTTACACCTATTTTTGGGATATGGAACCACACCATTAACCGGTGGAACCTTTTATTGTTCGTGGAGGTTTTTCTGTTGTTGTTCGGGTGAGCCAAACACTCACAAAAAAACCCCCACATACAGTCTGTTTGGGCGGTAATAATCGTCACCTGTGAAAAGTTTGCTTCTCGCGCCCTGCTCTTCTTCGACGGGTTTCGCCCTTTTTTTTGGTTGGCTTCTATTTGTGAATGTTTTGGTGTGTTGTTAGTTCCACCCTACAGCCCTCCATCACACAACCTCACCACACAACCCCATTAACGTCAGATGACTCTCACTTTTAGATTGTTTTCCGCCCTGCTCTAGTGGTTGAGCCAACCAGTTTTTTGGTGGGAAATATTCTAGTCGAAATAAATGAACTTTCCCTTTCGTACATCCAGTTTTGGGAAAGGGAGGCCATTTTTCACTGATTTTTTTTTGGCAGTTGGATACTGTTTTGTGAGCCGATTTTGCAGGTATAATACTGCTTAGAGAATATGATCGATTTTACCAAACTTATTAGCTTTATGTTCGGTAAAATAGAACTACAATAACACAACATCATGTCCTTTTTTCAAGAAGATTAAAATAAACAAGAAACAAAACAATTAAATACTCACGACAGTACTACATCATAAGAAACGTGTAAAGTAGATAAAATAAATATGCAAAACAATCAACAAAATGAGTAAAATATAAAGAAGACAATAAAAATTAAATATAAAACATAAAATGGTATTGGTTTTGCTATATGATAGCAACAAGAACAAAGCAACATGCAATTTGATCATGAAGTAGATGAAATTTATAAATCGTGAGACACAGCATAATTCATAAATAGCTAAGAAATTTATGACTGTACAAAAAGTCAATAAGGTTACGAAAAAATTGAAATTTTCAATGTAAAAGTACACGAAAACATAAATTTATAACAAAATAATGAATAGAAAAAACAAAAAGATTATAAAAGGGATAAAATAAAGACGCTTTAACACCATTAAGATGTATAACATGTAAGGCGTAGGATAAAATGAGAATAGCTAAGAAATTAAAGGCAGCTATAGAGCAGAATTTTGAAAGGCATAAGCCATACTTCCATGTGAAACTAAGCAAATGTGAAACTGAGAATTCTTGAGTGAAATATATAGTCTCTCATTTGTATTAATTATTATTTTCCACATTCCACTATTTGTCAACCACTCCTTCAATTCAAAGTAAAAAACAAAATAAAAACAGAGCTTTTGCAAAGCCTTAATACCAAGGTCTAACAAACTGCGCCCCAAAAACCGGTTCATACACTAGTCTTCGCTCTTCAATATTTATTTATTTATTTATTTATTTATTTATTTATTAACAAAAAGTTATCTGGCCTAATGCGGCCTACATAACAATACATAATAGAACAAGAAACAGAAATCAATCAGAATATGAACAAACATTATCACAAAAAAGTTTTCTTTTAAAATTTACCACGCAGAATTATTTTAAGATTACTAACACTTGTACTGGGATCTACTGAGAAATTTAAGCTGTTGTACTCATTGGTTAATTTAAGTAAAGGTTCGTTCGCACCAATCTCTGTTAATCTAAATTCTGTGTAGAACAGTGGTCGGGGCCTTAAATACCTACTAGGAGCCTGATAATTAATTTTGCTAAGAATGTACGGGGCGTCGATTATTCCGGTGGTCAGCTTATGAAAAAAAATACACTGAGCCGTCATTCGTCTATGTTGCAGAGATTCCAGTCCGAATAAGAGGCACCTAGTACGATAGGAAGGGTACGATGCTTCACGGGACCACGGTAGAAGGTTAAATAGTTTACGAGTAAATTTTTTCTGTATGGATTCTAGTCTGTCTATTCGATATTGCTGAGATGGAGTCCAGATAATACTAGCGAATTCAAGTGTCGGTCTAACTATTGTGCAAAAGAGAGATTTTAAACTATTAGGGTCCCTAAAATCTTTACCAACGCGTAAAACAAAACCTAATAAACGGAAAGCTTTCGACATAATTAATTCGTAGTGATCTTGCAGTGTCAACCTACTATCAAGCAAAACTCCTAAATCGCGAACTACGTTGGTTCGAGGAATTGAAATTCCGTCTAGCTTATAGTCATATACGGTAGGTGATCTAATTCTGTAGAACGATATTACAGAACATTTATTGACGTTGACACTCATCAGGTTCGTAGAACACCACGTTAAAAAGACAGACAGACAGTTTTGAAGGACAGCACAGTCGTCAGGATCAGAAACAGGCATAAATATTTTCAAGTCGTCAGCATAAAGTAGTTTGAAGCAATCGGGAAGCACATTGACTATGTCGTTAATAAAGATTACAAACAACAGAGGTCCGAGAATGCTGCCTTGTGGTACTCCCGAAGCGTTGGTAAAAGGTGCGGATAACGATCCGTTGATTTTTACTAATATGCTGCGATTGGTTAAGTAACTGGAGATCCATTGGACTAAAGCTTGATTTACTCCGTATTATCCCGGCACAAACTCCCGCAACACACAACGCAAAACAAAACAACGACTCCCGGCACAGTGAAGTGTTTCAGTGGAGCAAACGGTACCGCCCGGTGGTGCAAAACCCGAAACCCACCCAAATGATCATTCCAGCGGAATATTGTACGTTTTCGCGAACTTTGAGTAAGCGAAGAAAAACAAAACGCGCGCCACAAAGCAACTTCCCAAACGCACAAGGTTAATCCAACCGTCAAACGGCAACCGAACCGTGTAGCCTCAAGCGAGGGGCTAAGCAATAGCATGACAAAGTGATTAACTGCTTCCCATAAAGGCTTTCGTTTTGAGCGGCAGCCTTCACCCGGTAGACACTAGTGTGTGATAAGCATCGGCAGGAAGCCAAGACTCCGAAACTGCAACTGTCTGGTGCGTGTGTGTGTGTGTGGGAGGCACTGAAAGACTTCAAGCACTTTAATTGACAATGCATCACCTTTGCCGGGTGGTGGAGGTGGTAGAGTTCGGAGGGTTCAGCGGGACACAATGGGCCTTTTTCTCACCGGCCATTCTAATCCGCAAACAAAACAACAAACCATCGTCAAAGTTCAATTTGTTTTGCCTTCAAGCACAAGGCAGGAGAGTGAAAAACACAGAATCAGTTAAGTTGATGTTCTTTTCAGGTTATGCGTCACTAAACTCCCTCATAACAAACTGACCGCTCGACCGACCCATTTTAAGTGACAAATAATCGTTCCGAAATGTGTTTTCAAATATCACTACTCATGACGAAGTTTGAAGGTTTGTTTCTTGTCTCCCGTACGCTCTAGCTACTCAAAAACTACTTGAAAGAAACAGTTGCAAAAAAACTTAAAAACCGAAATGAAACAATGAACAGCCACAACCGTTCGAAATTTAATACCTAGCGGGTTTTATGTTCATGTAACTGGGAGGCTTTAGGTTTTTTGTTTTGTTTTGCTGGAGTTGACGGCTAAAGGAGAATAAAAAACCGAAACCCCCAACCGGCTCGAAGCGAGCCAAACGACAACACAACACGGCACCACAACAAAACCTGATCAACCAACCCCAACACACAAAGAGAGTACGAGAGAGAGAGAGACATCGGAGTAAAGAGCGTGAGCAACATCCAAAAGGTGCAGTTTACGTCCACCCTGTGACGCCCAAAAGCCCAAACGTCACCAAGGAATGAATAATAATGAACATAAAATCAATCCGGACACCGAAAAGAAAACATGCGCGAGATGTCCAACTCGCTCAAAACACGCTCGGGACGGTGGACGAAGAAATAGGGGTTGGTTATAGGGGGTGACTTTTCATTCCGTCTGTGTAGCCCATTTCACCCTTCGCAACGGTACTGCCTCGGTAGGCTTGGGCTCTCAATTTTGTGCTCCGATTATGGAGTGAAACTACCGCTTTTGGCGTGGAAAGTCACCTTTAAGCCACGTGGAGGAGAAAGGAGTTTCGGTTCGATGATGGCTAAAGAGGGGATGAGAAGAAGGGAGGAAGAAGGTGAAAAAGAAGGGGTGTACGAGAAGCAATTCAGGTAAGTAAACTGCACGCTAACTAGATACCGGAAAGGAAATAAATCGACCAGCAGAAACGAAACGGCTAGTTTGGTTTAAAAGAAGCGAGAAAGGTTAACGTTTAATAATTGGCAATATTTGTGCAGAGCACATTACATTATAAAAAAATAAAAATAAACTAAGAACATTAAAACAAAACAAAATAAAAGGAAAGAATGAAAGGAGAAAGTGAAAGTAATAGTGATAAAAGGAGATAACGACCAATAAAACAAGCAGCAAGAGACAGACATGAAACGAAACAATTATAAAAAGAGTCATAAATCTTGCAATAATATTAACAGTTGCTTGGTGATTCTGGTTTTATCTTCTATTAACTCATATTTTTTTATAAAATTCTTTTCTGTATTGGTTTGTTTACTTGTACATTGTTATTTATACGGGTTTCTTCTTGATTTGATACATGTTATTTCTTCCTTTTTTGTTTTCAAAGTTGTTTGTAATTACTTTTATGTTTTTTTACTGTTTATACCACTTTTAATCTGTTTGTTTTGTTCATCTGATGCATACTACTTCTATAAAATTAAAGTTACTAATTTATAGATAATTTTACGTTTGTATAAGATTCCATATAGCGTAGTTAGAGCTATAAAATCGATGTTTTAGTATTAATTCAAAAATAAAACAGTTTTAGGAAGAAAAATCTCCAACACTTATCGAATTAAAATTCAACACACATTACTGAAAACGAGCACCCATACAATCTACCAAAGCATAAACACATATGAATGCATAAATCATAAGCCACTGCACACTGTAAGACGCATCAATCAAAGCGCATCGCTCCACATTCCAAAGGGCATTCTACGCGCACGAACCTGCTGCAAAGATCACCACCGAAATCAACTCCAAAAGTTCACACATCCCACCAAACACCCAACGTAAACCGGTGCCGTATGGTAAAACATTTAGGCCGAATCATACTTCTTCGCTTACGCTTACCACTCTCGACCAAAGCAAGCATGAACAGCATCAGAAAATCATTCAACAGCTAGCTCATAATTGACTTTCCCTTTAGTGTAGGGGAGTTAGCTCTCTCGCCCTCCATTACAAAGAACGAATCTTCGCAGCAAATATGTACCCACGAAAAACTGCCCTCCGTTTTAAACCACTGGCGTGTGCCACGCGCGTAGGTGGATTGGCATTTTCAAACGTTCTGGCTCTGGCTCATCTTTCGCTGTGTGTTTTTTGGAGGTTATATTAATTTAAAAATAAAAACACATCACCGAAAACTCGTGCCGCAATGTGCGGGCCCTGCTAAAAATAGTGTGACTGTGTGACTCCAAAGTAACGAGCGGGGATGCTGAGCGCAAGCACGACTCGAACGACGACGAGCAGGAAGAAATGTTTATGAATGTGGAACATTCTCACAGGCATCACGAAAATCTCGTGCGCACGCTGGTAGGCACGCTGGTATGCGTAATGTCTTGCAGGTCGAGATTTTGGCGCCTGCGCTCCAAAGACTTTGCGATGTTCTCTTCCTCATGCAAAACAACGCAAGACAGTTTTACTGAAACATGCCGCAAAGCAAAACGATATTCAGAATCAGCAGCAGCAGCAGCAAAAACCAGACATTACTCGATGCATGACATGTGTACGGAGCATGTGTATGCAACTCGTTCGGACGAAGCGCGAACACATGTTTGATTACGCAGCAACTCCCGCAACCTCTAAGCTACCCCCGTTTTATCACAAAACCTTACTGATTCCCGGCTTGCTTTGATCGATTCAAGCGGTTGAGGAAAAGTAAACCGCAAACGTGTGTGAGTGAGAGTGCTTTTTGCTCATATCGTTCGATATAAAAGATTTTTTGGAGAGAGACGGAGAGAGAGAGAGCGAAAAAGTGAGACTCAGCGCGTGTAAGATGATGCGTTTTGTTACTTGAAGACAAGAAAGAAGTGCGGGAGATGAAAGGAATGGTGTCTAAAGGGGAAAGGGAAAAAGAAAACAAATATTAAACCTCTTCCCCCCTTTGTATATCACACCAACACTATCAAAGCGCGCGCGCGCAAATAGGGGATGAATGCGTGCGCGTGCAACTCTCACCCTTAGGCGAAGCGCTTAGAAATTGCGCTCATAAAAGAATTCGCCCAACACAAACACACCACAGCGAAGGTGTGCACAGCATGCTGCCCTTTATACCACCCTTTTTCTAACACAGCACACACACACACACACACACACCTACACTCGTCACAAACCACCACAAACACACGGAGAAAAAAAGATGATTTATTTATCTTTCGCCGTTTTTGCGCGATGAGAAAACTCGATCTCATCTTCACCCGCTCGTGTGAGACGATCGTGTTTCTCACTCGCTCTCACCGCTCCACCGCCTAAAATGTCAAACGTGTGTGATGTTTGATACGCATCCGCCTCGACAAAATGGTTTTAAAAATGCATTAAACCGGCATTAAACCGAAAAGTTGCGAAGCGAAATGCGTTTTAGGTGAAATAAGCCGTCGGAAATGATCTAAATTCAACGCCATAAAATCGTTTCCTGGTGTGTGTGTGTGTGTGTGTGAGCCTGTGGTTGTGATACGAAGTTTTGCCTCGTTCCACACATTCTCGGCAAGCGTCGAAAAATGCCGGCGCGCATGACACGATAGTTTGAGGTTAATAGGGGGCCCCCAAAGCGTAAACACACATGCGCAGCAACTTCTGTCTTCGGTTTCTTAGAATCACCCGTTCGCTCGTGTGTTAGTGAAAGGGGTTTAGATTTCATGCTCGTAAAGCAAAACGAACAACAACAAAAAACTACCGTTTTCTTCACCCTTTTTTATTTTGGCAAATGCATTCTTCTCCAAACCCCACTCACCCGTACCGCCAACATCAACCCCTGTGCCGCACTGAGTTACTTCCAAGAAGCACGCACGAGTACAAGAGAAAGAGAGAGAGAGATCGCACGGATCAAGATGGTGGTAGGATAGCCGGTTGCGCACACACCGAGAAACACGCGTGACCAGGGATTGGCACAAAACACAAATGGCGACTGTAGTTTTGGGTTTTTTTTTCGGTACAGCAAACCCAGCTTATTATGCTCCATAAAGCAAAGAGCCAGACGAGATTGCCCAAAAACGGAACTAGTGTGACATTTGAGACTGGTTTGGTTCGGTTTTGGAGAAGAAGCGAAACAAGTTTGACATTGCAATTCACTGTGCAGAAGGTGAAACAGAAAGCAAAACGATTAATACAACGAAAAGTCTCTAATGTGCCGGTGTTTGTTTCTTTCCAATGCTCGTGTCTCGTGTACAACACGCTACATAAACCACGAACCATATAGCTATGCAGCCGCTATGTGCCGAACCGTGTGTAGGAGTGCGTGGTGACGAAAAATGGTTTATTATGTGCATTTTTTACTCACGCCTCACTGCCCCAAATAAATATTAAGAAAAAATAAACGCCATCTCTCTCGTTTTCCCTTCTATTCGCAAGACACCAAATACAGCACAACCACACACACACACGCAACGCAGCCCAATAAACGCGGTAAGGGCAAAGTAATAAGTAAACCTCGTAGAGAGCTGCATATATACCGGTATTCCAGTCTCTTTCTGTTCCTGGTTTTCTCTTGCTGGGCCGTTTGAATGTTTCATGCCTTCATGCACGGCCAAAGATCGCGTGGTTTGGACAATGTTGGGCGAAGAGGACGACGACGACGACGACGACATCCAAAACGATCTGCTCAAGAGTCAGCAACAAACGGTCTGCGCTTCGGTAGATCGTTTCTCGTCTTTCCTGGTCTCGCATACAGAAAACTATTCTTTGATTTGAGGTTGTTTTTGGGGAGAGTGATCGAAAGAGGAGCCTTAAGAGCATATGCGTCGCCAGTGTGGTTGTACTAAAGCGAGAGTGATAAAGGCAAGGGAGATAAAATTTTGGAGCCACAGTTTTATGTTGGAGCGCGTGTTTGAGTTTGGTTGAAGCTTCCAGCACATAATGTAGCTGTGATCGCACGATAATACTTGAAATGATTTCTGAATTAAAGCAGACTTTATAGAGTCTGGTACATATACCAACATGGAGTTTTTCTATACGCCTTTAAAACATGAGCTGAATATTCAAGTTTGCAAAATGTATAGAAACGAGGGTTAATCACAAATCAAGTTTCGATCCCAGAGAACCTGAGAGCAAACGATTACCTACGTTGTCCATTTACTGCTGACACTAATAGGCTCTCTCTTCAAAAAGAATTAAAACGCTTCAAATACTATGGGATTGCAAATATTTGCTATATTTAAAAGAATTTTAAGTTAAAATTTATATCTTCAATAATGCATTTTAAGTACAACACTAAATAGTAGGATCCATGTATGTGTTTCGAATTCTTGTGGCTTAAATGCTACTACTAACTCTCCGTTCAAGTTGACGGCATAAACTAGCCTGCGTCACAATCGTAATATTTTAATCGAGCAAATGGCATTATTTTAGTTCGTGTTCGTAGCTTCTTGAGCTTCTTTAGGAAGTCCAACTCATGTGACGAAAAGAATGTAATGTAATGATAACTATATAAACTGGGCTATATTGTCTCGATATACATTTTACACTATTATCTAGCCTTAAGTTGTGCTTCTTGCAAGATGTAGCACATTTATTCTGAGCTAAAATATGCAACTTTGTGATGCGCTTGGACTGGACTGGACTGGACTGTCCAAAAGTGTATCTATTGTCAAACGCTTCTTGGTGAGTGTGTCTGTTTCTGTTAAACTGATGTGACTGCTAGACTATTTGACAGAACACAGCTTAAAGTTATCAGATATTCAATCTTAAGTCGTCAGATATCTCAGTAATTTGTTCCTAAAGGAGGAAAGAGAACAGAGACTCTGAGATTGAAAGAGAAATGAAACTAAGAGATTCTGAATGCCTCAAATAAAGTTTTAAGGGCATCAATTAAACTCATCATGTGAAGCTTGGTAGATCTTGGTTTTACTCTTGATACGCCATTAACAATCAAAAATACATTGATATAAGACTCTCAAATGACGTATCAAAATAGAAATGTCTACCGCATATTAATAACAATTGCCAGCAATAGCTGATGACTCAAATTAAACTGCAAACATTGAAAAACCAACTCGCACGTGATACACATCCATCATTCAGACAAAACAGTCTGGCAGATAAAATGCATTTTCTTATCAAGGTTACCTCCCCCACAGCAAGTCAGAAAGGTTTGTGTGAAACCGGAAACAACACACCAACACAAACCCATAAATAACACACGCTCAGCGACGCACAACATTTACAGCGTCGTTATCGAAAAAAAACGTTTGTTGATAGCTGTTAATAATTTAGCGAGTGAAGTCGATAATGTTCTCTTATCGATTGCTCGATGTAAAATTAACTTAAAGTAAAGTAACAGCGCCATTAAACACATCATGAAGATATCGCTTTTATACTTTCATTTTAATTGATTTACCAATTTTTAAGAGCTATTTATTGAGCGTGATCTCAGAAAGTCGGATTCGGTGTTTTATTTCGCGTTTTAAAAACTGCATCCAAAAACTCTCACCTTCTTTCCCAGCCAGGGTCTTTTATTTCCAACTTAAAAAATGCAAGACCTCGTGGTTTTCCTTTTTGCTCACCCCCAATTGTGTTTGGTGATCAGTTTCAAGAGTCCGGTAACCGGTTATCCCCGGTGTATTGGCAACATACAGAGACGGAAAATAAGAGCAATTTCTTACCCCAAAATCACGCACACAGAAATGGAAGATCGGCCGGAATGCATTTACACCGAGCGAAAGAACCGGGTTTGATGAAAACCGGTCTTTGCGTTTGGTTCGAAAAACAGTGGTTTCCTTTCGCGTTGCGTTTTGCGCGGGCTTTTCGGTCCTGATTTGAGGTCTTCTTCCTGCAAATGACCCGGGCAGGACATAACAATCCTGTGGTGTGTTGAGGGTAAAGAGGAAACCAAGAGGGGGAAAGGAGTTTATTGTTCCCTTGCTTTTCTTTTCTCGATTTTCTCGCATTGCTTCGCTCCCAAAACTTTCAACGTCCGTATGTTTTATGTTGCCAAAAAAAACATTTTGCTGCTTAATTTGGGGTTTCCTATTTAGCTTCGTTTCGTTTTATTCTCTTATTCTCTTTCGCTGTGTGCGTGTCCTGAAGTTCCGTCCATCGGCGAGCATCGAAAAACCGGCTGGACACACAACAGCATCCTTCCCGGGCTCGCGAAATAAACATACACAAATTTTCGTCCATTCCCTTGCGCTGTCTGCTTTTCTTTTTGCCGTGACTTCATCTCGATCGTGTCCGACCTCTGATCCTTTTTTCACCCATTCCTTCCACACCTTTGTGTTTTTTTCTGTGTGAACACGAAGAGTGGACCCCCGTTTTTCGCTTTCAACAAAATCCTGCCACCAACATCGGGTTGTCTCCAAACCTTCGTTTGTCGTCCCACGTTAACTATCGACGGCGACGGGCAACATCAGGAAACCAGCACCACCACCAGACGGTGGACCTTAAAAACGAAACCAACAAAAAATGGCAGCATAAACGCAGACGCATCACCGACAAAAACCGGTGCTCCAGAAGGGATACTGCGGTTCGTGCAACCAGGTTGAAACCTACACACACACACCAAGAGAACCCGCGCCAACGGACTTGATTAATGGCCAACCGGGAGAGATAGCGACGATGCCATCGCAATTTTCGCACAAATGAACGACTGCGAAATTAACCGTACGAAAGGCTGGAGGTTGAGCAGGTACTGTTTTTCGTGGATCCATCCACCCAGGGATAATGATTATTTTTACCTTATATGGAATGGAGGAGCTTCGAAAGCCATCCCCATTCGAACCGTACCGATTGGCGAAGTGTGTAATGCATGAATCATAACGAACGTGGGCCACCAACAACAACAAAAAAACGCGCCATAAAATAAAACTATCCCGACAGTTTTCGGTCATTATTCATACGATTTTAAGGAGAGCTTGCGGTGCGGGTTCGTTTGCTCTTGTTTTTCTCCCCCCCTTTTAAACCCTCCAGAGGAAAGTTCATCGTTAAGTCAACGTTTATCCGTTGTTTTACATTTATCCGCTCGGACGGTGACAGATTTTTGGGGCCGAACTTTACGCTCGCCATCCGGCTGGTAATGGAAAGTGAAAGTCTGGTGCTAGAATTTTTCCCAGGCCAGGGCTTCAGGTTCCCGTTTGCTTTGTGTTGTCTAATAGAGGATTAAAATTGGGCAACATAATGCCCATTAATATGTTCTATTGCGGGACACAGTCTTGTATTTACAACAAAAAAAACCCTGGAGAAGTCCTCACAAAATGTCTGACATTAAACAAAACAAAACGCTACTAAGCGTAGTCAATTAATGTCCAGCGTTCGCATGTGAACACAAAACACTTTCCCATCAACAGCAAGTTTGCGTAAAGTTTCCGCAATTCTAATGAAAATGAAATCAGAAAGCGGAACCAAAGTCTCCCCCAAAAAAAAAAACAGTCAACTTTTACGCAAAAGATAATACCGAAACTGACAGGTGGCATGCCAACTTCCCATCTGGAAATCCGGCCCGTCCGGGCTGACCTTCAGATGGGTCACAGTGACACACAGAGTGTGTGTGTGTATGTCTAAATTATTGTGACAGATTGAGACTGTAACTTTATCCCGGGTGCCATTTCTATCGGTCACTTCTTCGCTCTGTGGCATGCGTCCAGCCCGTTGAATAATCAAAGCTGACGCGCGCGCCGCTATTCGGTGGATGTCATAACGCCTGTAAGGAAAATTGCAACGCAACGACTGATTCGCTCTATCTGCCACACTCTCTAGCTGGCTGTCGGTGCTTTCTGCGATTCCAAATAACCCCAGTGCAGACGGCACAATCCCTCCGGTCAATTAGTGTGATGGTTTTCTTGTGATGGCTAATAAAAGTGGCATGAAAATCGAATGGCCCGCAGCACTCTTAAGTGGACGAGTTGTCATTGCTAAGGTGATAAGTAGCAGCGTACCTGTTAATGGCTACGGAAAAGAGACACTCGAGCGCTCGGAGCTTAGTGCTCCGGAAGCGACAACCCACGCTTTTCCGTGCTACAGAACTAATCTCCGACGACGATGGGGACGCACAAAACCGGATGAAGCAACGCGAAATTAGGTCACCATTTTTTGAGGTTGTGGGAAATGATTAATCGTGAACCAATACACAGCTGGACGGTTTTTGGCATCATTAGTTGGGTAAATGTCTGTATTCCAATGGTCTAAAAATATTCATTCTCGCCCCATTTCGGTTGGTTAGATTTACATTTACATGTTCCGGTCAGGTCCGATCAGGTGTGATTAATACTGGCGAGCTGGAAAATTAAACATGGCGTGAGTTTTTTTTTTTTTTTTGCTGGCTGGGGCACACGTTTGATTGAGAGTTGATGTCTTGATCAATAATTTTGAAAGAGAAATAGAGGATGTTGAGTACAGCTTCCGACACATGACTTCCGGAAGATTCCTGAAGTGAAGTGTGTGAAGCATGCATCTATTTGAAAATAGACTTGGCTTGGGTAAGGAGTTTGAAGCTCCTTAAAAACTATATTGACGTGGCGATACCTGGGATGTCTAAAGAAATTGTCAGAATTCTATTTCAAGATAGCAAACAAGAATATACAAAGTCTTGAACACACCATTTCTGAGGCTAAGACTATCGAGTATTCGTAAGTAATGTATTATAAACAAATAAGCAATAGTTCCAGTAACCTCTCAGGGTTAATGAACATAGTCTCGGTCTAAAACACATGACATCTTCTTGATAGGAGATGTATCGCAATAAAAAGGAAGAGCTGCTGCAATTACATTTTATTACGAGAAACTAATCAAAGTTGCCAGCCTTCAACTAGACCATCAATATCGTTATTATGACTACCAGACTACCTAGCTAACTAACAGTTTTTTATTCGACAACGAGGACCAACGAAGCTATGAGCAAATAAATTTAGATTGAATGAAGGCGTTAAAGTATACAATTTAAAGGTAAAGACAAACGTCTTAGCAAAAGACGCCACTTGATCAAAATATGATATTTTGAAGTATTTATTCATTAACTCCTAGACTTTCCATACATTTTTTGAGCGGTAGATATTGAGATATCTTTGGATACCTGGAGCTATAGAAGTCTTGGAAACTCGATTTATCTTTTGATTTTTATGAAAACTACTGCTTCATTTACTGTTTCAGTAAATTAAATTTGCGTTCCAGCAGATATTCAACAACGTAAATTCTAGCTAGCTGTCCCAGCTCGTTCTCAGAATCGGTAAAACATCTAAAACCACGGCATCAAATCACCATGGCAAAACGTGTCTCGACGGAGACCTCGCGCCTAAACAAATAACAAAAAAAAACCCGCAGAATTGCATTCTCGCGCTAGACCGTCCACAGTCCAATCTAACTCACGGCTAACTTCGTCGGCTGGTAATCGGAAACCATGTACCGTCCGCGCCGGCTTTTCGAGGGCATAGCTCAGTTCCTGCTTCTAGCATTCCATCATCTCCTACATCATAAAACAAAACCCCTTTTTTACATCACACACGCATCACACACACACACGGCCAAGAATAGGAAATAAACAAAAGAATGAAACCACGCGGCTATAGGCACAACTACCGTTCTTTGTGTGACCCATCGGTTTTCAGTTTCATTTCCTTTAGTGTTTTCTAGTCTTGTGTCTTTCGTGCACCTTCTCTCCATCTCCATCTCCTCCCGCAACTCAGGCAGTCGGCCATCGCCAAAGCATGAGAACAGGGCCCGTAGTCTATGGCACAAAATGCGAGCGCATCGTGTTTGATTTCCCTTTCGTTTCGTCAGGCCCACAACAACCCTGTGTGTCTGTTCGTTTTCGCTAAACCGAGCTTCTCGTTGCTTTAGGTCGATTAAGCGCTGGAGAGGTTTTTTTGCTTCTTTCTTCGTCTTCAGAGCTCTGACTCCGATCCGGTTGTCGCATGGCGAGACGCTGGATTAGAAGAAACCCCCCGAAGAAGGCGACGTTGCGCGAAGGTTGGTGCCGAGATACCGGCGCGTAAATTCATCGCACTGCACTAAACCATACACACAAGAGACCGCAGCGTGGACCATTACACCTTCACACTGGCAATATCGAAAGGCGACGGCACCGGCATGATCCATTGCGTGAGTAGAGAGTGGTGAGCGACATGCGAGTTTTGTTGGGTGGTCAAAATCATTTACTTCCTTTGGGGGTTTTTTTGTTGTTGCTCCTTTCAAGTTCCCAGCTGACGGATGGCTGACGTAAACGCTGGCCGAAGGTGCAAGTTGGTGGCTAGAAGCCGTAGAAAAACAAACAAAAACCTTCCAATAGGAAGACACCAACACAACCCACAAAAACTACACCCTACTGACACCGGACACGGCAAGTCAAACAAAAAACGAAGGGCCTGAAGAAGTCTCGGCCGGACTTTGCGCGTCGGAAGAGTAAACAGAGCTGTTTATCACACACGCGGTGGTGTCACACAAACACACCGAAACGTACACCGATTATGAAGGCCCTCTCTAGTTGGGCCGCCATCGACGACTCGTTTCGTTGCGATGCATGCGGAATCATTTGTATATCCAAAAGGTTCGTCAGAAAACAGTTACCAAAACGGTTTACGATATGCCGGTTGATGGTTTTCGGCTCTATTGCTTTAGGTCATTTCTAATTCCACGGAGGCCATCGAGCACGGGATTTTATTTACCAAACCGAACCGACCGACCGGGTATCATAAAGCAACGCACTAAGACACGCTCCAAATACAGAGTCCAACATTCGCGGCACGATGTCTCAAGCTGACGACGAAACCGATCGATCGATTCGAATACGCAAACGGAGATAAATAAACAAGCGACACTTTACGTATTGGGTGCTCTATTTGTCTCGATGCTTTCAGCAACTATTGCTCAAAAAGGGGACAGCAAAAATTGCAAACTTTCCTTAATTTTCCGATACACTCTCACAATCACAAAAGGCGAAGGGCACATCGTTTTAATTGAACCACTTACCTGGATCGATGTTTTCACGATCGCTTGTTTTTGTTCCCGGCCGGTGATTTTCCAACTTTTTACTGCTTCCTTTCACACAAACACGCACACACGGGGACACTCGTACACACACAGCGAGACACGTGTGTAGTAAGGTTGATCCGATTTTCTTTCAGCACAGGCGTTGTGACCTGTGTGTGATGAACCTCGTTTTTCTGTTGCCGAATTTTCCGTTGTGGCGAACGCACCGAAACCGTGTTTTGCAAAACTGTTGTTGATTCGTTGTTGGTTCGGTAATTTTCTTCCTCGTTAGCTTTGTTGTTTTGTTTGCTTTTTTGTTGTAAATTACTGAACTTTTTTATTTGAAGCTTTTTTCTTCTTCTGCTTTTGGATGTTGTAATGCACTCACAGACGCTCGATTTTCACTTTGCTGCGACGTTAATCGACCGATTTAATTTTCACACGATATTACAGCTCTAGTAAGGAAACTTGGGAAAGAGTTGGGCGATATAATACGAGAACGAACAGCACAGTAAGGAAGATATTTTGACAGGATTTATTGATTTTAAACCATCTTCGAAATGTTGATTTCCGTAAGAAAATGTTCGTGGCTATGGCACAGAGACATAGAGCAAGGAGAACCGAGAAAGTTGGATAATAGACTTTAACTTTAAAGAGGTGCTGGTTCTAGCTTTCAGCACGTGTAATTTTGGAACAAATCCTAGGAGAGTTTTTTGCTATAATGATTTTAATAAACATCTAAAACTCTAGCATTTTTGTCTTAGTAATCAAGTAATTGGAACAAACGAATTACGTGATGTACGTTTTGGTCTATACATTGCAAGTTATTAATTAATAGTAGTTCCTCCATTGAATAAATCATTTTACCAATCAAATTCTACCAATTAAAATATATTTCAATCTAGAAAACTTAAAAAAAAGTCGATCGATTGAAGGAATTTTCTCCTCCAAAGTGGATAAAGAAAGAAAAACCAGCACGCGGGACAAATGACCGCGAAAACGGTTTTCTGAAGCATCAATTAATTCCCAGCACGACAAGGCTGTTAGGCGCGCTATGCGGTCACCAACTACCAGCTTACATTGGTAAGAGAAACTCAGCAAAACAAGTCTGCACAATTAAGACTCGTTTTGGCTCTAGTTGTAGTTAAATGGATTCTTCACAATTTGCTGCGTTATCTAAGGTTATCTGAATCATATATCAAAATAATGTTCACATAAATAAGTTTAAAAATTATTCTCAAACACTTAAGAGACACTGGGAGACGCGAGACTTCAGATGTAGAACTTGGTAGTTTCCCTTCCGACTAGAACGCTCAAGCTCCAAGTTTGTTTCACAGCAACACACACACAAACCGTGTTTGATTATCTTCGTCACCCAGTCAGCCCAGTATCATTGAGTCGAGCTCTCCTTGGATCTTATCAGACGCAGCGAAAATAAAATAAAAAACCCACGAGGGCACCTAGGAGAACCTAAACAAGCGACACCGGTGTGTTGTCGATGACTTATGAGAAAATATAAACTGAAACACACAGACACACAAGCACTGTGTCACATTTAGCGGCCGAGGAGAGTTGGTTTTGCCGCTATCTTCCACTGAACCGCACAACCGAACGGTGACGACTCTTTGCACAGCGATGATACGACGGTCACGACGGTCCCAACCCACATCGCCCCCGGTGTCGACCCCTCGTTCGCGTTTTACAGCTGTGGTCTATTATCTTGGCCCTTATGGTGGTGACGTAGTTTCCCTTCCGACTAGAACGCTCAAGCTCCAAGTTTGTTTCACAGCAACACACACACAAACCGTGTTTGATTATCTTCGTCACCCAGTCAGCCCAGTATCATTGAGTCGAGCTCTCCTTGGATCTTATCAGACGCAGCGAAAATAAAATAAAAAACCCACGAGGGCACCTAGGAGAACCTAAACAAGCGACACCGGTGTGTTGTCGATGACTTATGAGAAAATATAAACTGAAACACACAGACACACAAGCACTGTGTCACATTTAGCGGCCGAGGAGAGTTGGTTTTGCCGCTATCTTCCACTGAACCGCACAACCGAACGGTGACGACTCTTTGCACAGCGATGATACGACGGTCACGACGGTCCCAACCCACATCGCCCCCGGTGTCGACCCCTCGTTCGCGTTTTACAGCTGTGGTCTATTATCTTGGCCCTTATGGTGGTGACTGTGCGTTCGGGTGTGTTGACCGGTGCGCCTTACGCACACTGTGCCATTAAATTTTCACTTTTCTTCCGGTGTTCCCCAACGAAATCAGAGCTTAAAGTTGGGAGCAATGAGACACACACGCACGCACACACTTTTCACGCAAAAGATTTTCCATTTTCTTGCGGCATTCGCGCGCGCACACAAACACACACACACTTTTTCCTAGCTCTTGTGTCACACCAAACACGCTCTGGTTTTTTTTTTCGGACAGATTTTGCTAAGATCTCCGCGCGTGGTCCACGAGAAAAAAGCGTATCACACTCGGGAAAACTATTCCTCTACGTGGTACCCAAAATATCGGTTTCGTGTGATTTAATATGTTTCTTTTTTGAATTCCTGCTTCACTCTACTCAGCTTACATTAATAAGCAATAAGCGGCAAAAATTTCTGCGGGGATGCGAAACAGCGCGACCTTCCGTTAACGTTGTCGCTCGTAGAACTGAATGGAATGAATGTTTTCAACAGCCGACAGACCGACGATACACAGCCCCCGGTTTCGGTGGTGCGCAAAATGAACCACATTCATTCGCAAAACCCTCGACGATGAACACGCGGCGCACGGGTTCGGATCAATAAAATGTACGCCGAGCCCCGAACCCGAACTGCCGAACCGAACCGACCAAGGGTGGTTGGGTTGAGGGGTGGACAGGAGGTGGTGGAGTAACGGAGGGGTGACTTTTGTTACGATACCCGGTAAGGGTTGTAGCGAGAGAGAGAGCGCCACACGCAAACGAATTTTTCCCCTTTTCGGTAACTCAGTTTCATTCGATCTCTCAGTTGCAAGAAGCAACTCATTCTCGCTTTGTAAACCATCAACAACAAATAATAGAGTTCATTTTTTAAAAAACAAAATAATTTAATCGAATATTTAAATAACAGTCTGTAAAAAGTAACAAACAAACAGATGTGAAGTAAAATTTTGAAGTTTTCCGGCATTTTCTCTCACTAAAATGATTCCTCTCGTGAGTGTCAACCGTGTCTGAGTGCCATAAAATCTCTCCCCACTCTTCGGAAACCGCGGTACAATGAAACCACGTGCACGCAGCAGCAGCAGCAGCAGCAACCGGAACAGCGAGTCTGGAAAAACCGTTTTCCGCTATTCCGGATCGTACGAGCCGATGTTCGTACCGGAGCTGCCATCGGGTTTTGTGTCTGCTCGTCGTCGTCGCTGTACTGGTGGCGTCAGGTTTCTCTTGCGGCTTCGGTGAACGTCGGCGAAAATCACGCGATCCAGCGAGAGGAAAAGACACTTTCCACAGTTCCATTCCCGGACTTCATTATCCTGCGTCGCGATGGAAAAAGGCGAGAGTTTGCAGTTCGCTTTTGCTCGAGCTCGACCTGAGGAAATGGTCGTTTTTCGCCCTCGAGATATCGAAGCAAAGGAAAAAGCAAAAAAAAACGACGACACGACGATTTGTTCGACCTTTCCTTCCTCTTTTGTAACTCGTGTTTTTCCATGTAGTTTTTTTTTTTACAAAATACAAGAACTAGTTTTAACTTGCTAACCGCACACAAAAAAAGGATGAAAGACTAGTCTTCCTAGTCGAAGTGAGAACTGATGAGTTTAATAAAAATGACAGCAGTCCTCAGCGGCTATGAAAGGTACGAGAGCTTTTTTTTTCTCAGTTTCATTTCCCACCCCACAAAACTATGGTAATGTTGTACCCCCAGCTGTCTAGAAGCTGATAGTAATGAGCCACTATTTTCCCTACCCTAAACTGTTTCAATGTTGAGATAGGAAACCAACAAAAAAAACACAATTTTTATCTTCCTGTTCATCCTGTCAAGAAGCAAGTTCAATACTCTCAACATTGGGTGTTTCATTTTTTTCCTTTACTGCTTCTCATCTTATCAAACGTGGAAAAACTAGTTCCGCTGGTGGTCGCTCTATTTTGGAGGGAAAATAGTTCAACCGGTCAGGTTAGTTCAGGGTTCAGCGATGGGCTTGAACCGGAAAGGGCCGTCACATCAGCCCTTGTCTGGGAAACGGGCAAATCTTGATGCGAGTAGTGCAGCTGATGCTTTGAACAGCAGCAGAAATGAAAGGTCAAACTAGTGGAATGGTTTCAAAACAAGAGTGAAAATCATGCTTAAACATAGCAAAAGAAGTTGATGCTAAATTTTCTATACTTACTCAGGTGAACGATTCTAGACCGAGTTACAGATGAAATGGCTGTAAGAAACAAAAGTGAAAAAGAAACTATGAATATTTGAAAGTACGTATAATCATCTGCGCATTAATCTATTTTATGTCTTAAGAAAGATTATTACACTTTTTACACAAAGTAATTTAGTCTGATCATCATTTGAGGATAATTATTTTATTGACAGTGATTATTATTTATTTTTATACTATATAATTCTAATTGGGATGATTTAATTTCCTTTCAAATTCTTTTCAAAACTTACATTTTTTTCAAAAAACTATTAAAACAAACACTATTAAACATTTTGGTTTGAACAAATTTTAATTTTGTTAAATAACTAACAGAATGCAAATTTAACGTAAATAAAAAGCCAAACAAAAGATATAGAAAATAAGAAATGTAAGTCAAAGAAATAAATGAAACAACACAACCAATGACACTTAGTATAATCTCGAAGTGAAATACAAAATATAGAACAAATACAACGAAAGAAATATCTCAAAGAAAACAAACATATAAAAAAGAAATATAAGCAATAACAAAAAAAAATTAAACGTGGAATATAACAAATTATATAAATAACAAGGATAATTAAATTTTAATAACAATTTTAACACATAACTAATTATGTACAGATGTAAATTTTATAAAAACTTCTACTAGAGTGAGATAATGAAAATAATATAGAAATAAAATAGGAAAAAAAAAGGATTTGAAGAGTAAATAGGATGTAAAATAATCAGTAAAATAATAAACAACTAATTTAAAAATAATAATAAACAATACAACTAATAAAGCCAACCAAAACTTAACCTTCTTCTCATATAATTATTTGTCCACATTGTGCAAACGCTTAACTTATTGTAACGATGAGTCTGGCCAACGTTCCAAACAAACGAACGAATGCAAACAATTATCATAACGAGTCGCGAGGTCGCATCATCCACACCCAACACCAACACAGGAACAACCAAAGAACGCAGATAGCACCGGCACTTGTCGCTTTGGTAGCGAATTTAGTTCCACCGACAGTCAGCGCTCAGGATAAATATGGTCCACCCACTCGGCTACCAGCACCGAACCGAACCAGTACGCAACAATTAGCGCCGATTACGATCGGCTCCAAACTAGGCACGATAATGCTGCGTACTGTGATGATGGTCAGGAAAGATGTCGGAGGATCCCTCTGCCAGGTACCTGGCTCATTTACAGATATCATGCTCCACAACCAGCCTGCTTTCCTCGGTTGCAGCTTCCCTTCTAATGTTTCGCGTTTGTCGTCGAGGTTTGACGCAATTTTCCACTTTATGGCATCAATTTCACGCCACCTGCTCGGGGTAGCCGGTTGGTAGCCATAAAGGTAGAAGGGTGTGCATCAAGAGGACTGAACGAGGTGGGCAGGATATCGTTACCTTTTGTCCGAAACGACGGACAGACCTCAGCACCTCATCGACCCGTCTGCTTTGCGTAGCGTCGCATGCTGTTGTCCATTTTAATTTGCACCAAACAATCTTGTCCTTGAGAAATGGAACGACGCGTCCAAATCCTGGCCATAACTATTCTAGCGATGGATTTTCTCTTCCTAGTGTTGTTGTTCGCGGATGGAGAAGTCTTACAAAACGGCAGACTTCCAGAAAAAAATGGCAAGAAAATGCAAATCCCCTACGGTGTCTTATACCTCCACGATAGTCCAAATAAAAGACTTTGAAACTGTGCAAAAGCATGAGGCCCGATTGTTGTACCCCAGTTGGTTGCGTTGTCGTAGTTCTCCATTATCGGTTAATTCCTTTATCAATTTTTTAATCCCAACCCGTAAACCTGCCGACAAATCCGGACCACAGTTTCGGGGTTTTTTCCTTCCAAAATTTCGCACCCAAACCATCCCAACGGTTAGCTTAGGCAAAAGAAAAATGGAAAAAGTAACGCGCAAAGGAAAATTCTGTGTGTTGGTAATCAAAGATTCACATCATCACCGCACACACCAGAACCAGAATTCCAAAAGTCCCCATTTTCCCAGCTGACGGTAACGCTACATACCATCGAATGGGCAAAACAGAAATGGCAATCGGACGGGGAGGTTTCCACTTTGCTTTCCACAATTTCCCAACCCACGGCTTGACATCATCATCTGTGTCCGTTTGCGCGTATCTTTATTTGGCACACCGTTATCATCTATTTTCATCATTGTCGTCATGTTTATATTATCGTTGTCAATTTGTTGGTACCGTCAGGGTGGGGATGAGAGAAAATTTGATGTGAAAAAACAGTCAGGAAAATTGTTGTTTAATTTTTCTTATGAAAATAAAAAGGAACTCATTGAAGCTTATTTTAAAATTAACTTAAAACATTATAGTGGAAAAATTAACATCACAACAGTAGCGCGCACCACGAAGTACAGAATCAATCCAAGTCAAATCTTTCGACACAGGCTGCTAAACACATTCGTTAGCCTTCATGGTTCAGACGCAGGATACAACCGGAGACTGCTGTTTAACGAACGTTGCTCAACACACACACACAAACCAAACTTGAATAGGTGAGAATTTTCCCTCCCATCGTGTCCCGACTTCTGCAGTGAGAAAATTCTTCTCACTCGCCTCACTTAACTCCCTCAGTCACTCAGCTCAACTCTCACTTTCCAGTGAAATGAGGACTTCTTCGGCTAGTAACACGTTTCTTCCTGCGATCTCTTCGGCATTCGCACAGGCAAAAGGGACGATTTTTTTACACGAACATCTTCGTGCCACACACACACACATACACACAAACAAATACAAGCTCCCCATTAAACGGTACGCTTGTTGTATGCGTGCGGAAGTATTTTACTTCGCGCTACCTTCTCATTCTAGCGCATTTTCCTCTACACTCCTTATTCTATCTCTCGCTCACCGTTTCCTTCACAAGAAGCGGAAAAAAGGACAGCACGGACAAGCTTGGAAAAAAGCGATTTTTCCATTGCAAACAGAATGTGGAAAAATTCGGCATCTTCTCGTCCGGGGTGGCAATGGACGGGGATCGGGCAGCGGGTGGAAATGTAAAGGAATGAAACGAAGACGATTCCTCTGCGTAATCATTACCGGTGTGTGTGTGTGTGTGCGTCCGTTCCTTCTACCATTTTTCGTCGCTATCTTTTGGGTTCACTTGTTCACTTTGAGTCCCCGGAAAATTGCCCAAAGACGAACGTTGCCCCGTCTAGAGCGAAAGTCGGCGAAAGTGTGGTGTGAGGGCTGCTTTCTTCATTCCCATTTGCCGTGCATACCCGTGACGTGTTCAATGACTTTTGCCGTGGAAATCGATGTCTCACTATTTATCGATATGTCTTCTGACAGACAGGAGGGCACACACACACACACAAAAAAACCCTCCAACGAACTGAGCATGTGTCTATGGATGGGATGGATGATGGCATTCAAAGCGTTTTAGGTGAATATTGTGAACCTGAGAAGAATATTATGCACCGGTTGCATCGTTGACCGCACCAGGGTTTTTTGAGAGTCAATTTATTGAATGCCGAAATGTATAGAAGTGCGGCTAATATTTTATTTCAAACGTGTTTGGCGATAAATAAAAGAAACTTTACATAAAATTTGCTTAAAGTAGAAAAATAAGAAAAACATAATAAGAAAACTAAAGTAAACAAAAAAAATGAAAATAGGAAAAAAGGTCTAAAGTAAAGAGAAATAACACTAGCAATGAACTACAAAATTAACTATAACAACGATGTAACAACTGAATTACGGACTATAACATCAACAGTTATATCGAAATTCAAAAAACACTAACTAAAAAGAACGAAAAAGAAAAACCAAATTAAGATAAACAATGTTGATTAACCTTTAAAATAATAACAAAACTGTGAATTTGAATGAACATTAGTATTCTTAAATCCGTATTTTAAAAGTATTGAAGATATTAATAAGAGATGTACGACTCATTCTATTAAAAAGAACAGGAAAAGTATAAAAACAAAACTAATATTTTTGTCTCTAAAACACCAAGACATTTAAACAAGACTCAAAAAATATAAACAATCCTGAACAGAACTAAACGAACACCTGTTTATTGAGAGTTAAAAATGAACGAAATGAAATAGTTAAAACTTAGGTTCTAGTAAGCTGTACATAATCACTAAAACAGCACACAATAAATACGTATATTCGAAAACACTAAGGTTTATTTAATTTAACATGTTAACCTTATTAAATATAAATATTAAGTTAACAATTTTTGTAAAAATGTATAATGTAAATGTATAAAATAAAGAAAAAAACATAAAACAATTCAGTAACACGAGAATTGAACTGAGAAAATTGGCGTAACTATCGACAAAATGCTAAAAACCTTTCAAGATATGTTTTAAACAGAAGAAGTGACATGAGAGGCGTAAAAAATGAACAAGCGCAGATAAACAGTTTTTAAAGAGTGTTTAATTACTTTTCATGTGTGTTTGATTATTCTTACAGCTTCTTGCATAATAAATTTTAAATAACTCTTTTGTTTCTTTTATTAATTCTCAGAAAACAGGTGTTGAAATAGTTCTGAAAGAAACTATATTAGGATATCAGCAATATTAATAAGAAAACATGTATAGAACAAATAGGTTTAGGTTAATGAAAATTTTCTGATTGAAATAAACAGGAACACATGAAGGATAAACAACAAATCTTACAAATTATCTCATAATAGAATAAAGACACAACATCAACAATACGAGACAACAGAAACAATAGACAACAGACGTAAAAATTAATAGCTCCACGTATCGTTTCATGCGGGAAAAAAAATTAAAAACCGTCATAAAAAGACGTCCACATTATAGCAGTGCTGCAGATAATGTCCCCAGAATGAGACATAAATATTCAAACGATAATTTCCCATTTCGAAAAAAAAAAACCCCGAAACCAATACCATCCACCATCGGCATTTGGCGCAACCCAGTGGCACCATATGCGACCATATCACACAAAAAAGGGAAAACAATAGACAGAAAACCCGACACTTTCGTTTTTTGTTGGTTGTTGTCCTGCGATACGTGCCTCAATTTTCCAACCACCAGGCGCACTAGTGGAAAACTTAAGCCTTCGCTCATAATGTACTAGTGGTGGCGTCCGTTAAGCTCCTCATTTTCTCCTCTTAGCTAGTGGTGCGCGTTTGCCAGTCGCGGATGTGGAAACAAAATGCGCCCAAGAAGATGAGGCCAAACACGGAACATTCGCAA
>KZ061594.1:170498-231661 GCA_002091835.1 Anopheles maculatus | reverse complement strand
TAGCAGAAGCTTACCACAGGATCGAGCATGCGGCACTGAACCTCGGGTTGGAGATCAACGAGGCAAAAACCAAAATGATGGTGGCACCACCAGCGGCCCTGCTAACAAACACTGATTTACGCAGGGGTGATGTACAGATAGGTGATCGCACCTTCGAGGTCGTCCAAAACTTCACCTATCTGGGTTCAAAAGTCAGCACCGACAACAACATAGACGTTGAGTTGCGCGCAAGGGTGCTGGCTGCCAACCGGTCATACTACAGCCTGAGGAAACTTCTCCACTCAAAATACCTGTCGCGACGGACGAAGCTGGGACTGTACAAAACCTTTATAGTCCCAGTACTCACATACGCCTCTGAGACATGGACTTTGTCCAAAACTGACAAAACCCTCTTAGCCGCGTTCGAGAGGAAGATGCTCAGAAGGATCAGAAGGAAAAGGACCCAGTCCGTAAAGTCCTTTTAGGCCGTTAACATGGACAGAGGAGGCGTGGTAGGCCCAAACTGAGATGGAGTGATGGCGTAGATGCGTCCGCCAGAACAGCCGGGATAATTGATTGGCAGACGACGGCGCTAGACCGTGAGCGGTATCGAGGATTGTTGCAGAAAGCCAAGACCGCGAAGCGGTTGTAGCGCCTGTTAAGTATGTAATTAAGTAAGCTTGATAGTCAGTGGCGTTAGAGACGGTCCAGTCGAGTTGACTGACCAGACTGACTGACGTTCAGGCCATCTTCCCGTACGCATACAACTACGTGTAACATCAGGTCAAGAAAGCCAGAAACAGTAGGGCGAACCCTCTTGAGGTTACAGAGGCAGATGAAAAGAACAGAAACAGAGTGAAACTCCTGACTGATGTGATCGTGCAGACTTTTTTAGCCAGTTTACCAACAAGAAGCCTTATCGAATGATAAACTTAAACAGACAAAAACGTCAGCATATGACCTTTACTTTGTTTAGTCCTATAAAAATAGATAACCCACATTTGAAGAGCACAGCCAAAGTTCAGTCGCGGTTTGAACTAAGATCAGACTCTATTAGATCAAATCACAAGATAATTACAACTTCTACTTTGCTTAAATCTCATTTGCCTTATAGTTGTTGAGAACTTTAAAAAAACACGTTTTAGTTGACAAATAAAAGGTTAGCACTATGCTAGACTCACCGCGATAAAAAACAAATCTTTAAATGCGCCAAAAAAAGCTAAAAAGTCTAAAACGGACAATAAACACTTAAACTCAAGAAAAAAACATTCCCTGAGCAACATAAGTGCATCATTAAATATTTCCAATTACTGCTCGAGCTGGAAAAGGATGTTCTCCAGTTCTTTATTAACCCAGTGACCCCATTCTGTGGTCAAGATGAAAATTAAACAAAGAAAATTAGGTTTCATTGAAGCCCCGAGTACGGATTTTCTCGACGACATTCAGTTAAATATTTAAGCGGACAAGAAAAAAAACCCAATCCGCTGGCCATCCAGATCGGGACAGTGGATCGTTTCGATTGCGTCCACAACCACACAAACACACCCACTAATACACAATCGACAACAAGCAGCAGTTCGCTTGCAAGTGACAGCAAGCTTTCCACGAACTGGAATGCCATTTTCGCACAATTTGCTTGACTTTGCCCCGTCCTCATTGAAATTGGAGCCCCCATCCCCACAACCCCCCCCACAGCCAGCTTTTCATTTGACGGACAGGATGGTTTTCCTCAAGAATGTTCCACTTGCCAGATTTTTTTCCGCCCACCAGCGCCCTCAACACTATCCGCTTGTCCTTACGTTTTTGCGCTTTTCACAACTGCTGAAACCATTTCGAGCTTAGCTTTCCTTAAACTGCTCACAATCCGATCTCGTCTGTGTTTTTCTTTTCGCTTTCGCTCTCCTTCCGCGAACATTGATAACAAGCATCTAAAGAAAAGTCAGATAAAAATCGATTACGAATAAGCTGCGGAAGGCCCGAATGCAGCTAGCACGAGCCCTGCGGCACACTGTACAAGGTAAAGCACAAACCTCAAGCCAGCCAGCAAAAAAAACACAAGCCAAATATAGGAAGGAAAGGGCAAAACGCGTGAAAAAAACGCTTCCGAAGCATACCATCAATGGAAAAACTCACCGCCGAATGGACGAATAGAAGGGTTCGGTGGGCGAAAAGCAACAAAAAAAAAACGCACAGTGCTTGGGGTGCGCTTACCGATTTCTGGTGCGGGCGCGCGATGGAAATAAATAAATTGAAATCTATTATTTCTGTACTCAGCGAAAATCGTTTGCCTTTTACTGGCAACGATGGTACTTACTCCATTTATTTCATTTTTTTTTTGTTCGATGCTTTTCCTAGGCGCTTTCTTTTTCTTCCGAACACGGTGGGAAAAGCTCCTGCCGAGAGAGAGAGAGAGAGCGAGAGAGAGAGAGCTAAGAGCTATATCGACTCGATCGTACCGAACAAGACGTAAGCGTTAGCATCCTTTGGTGTGTGTGTTTTTTTTTTGTCAGGATAAAGATAAAGAAAAGCGGCTGGCAGGGGAAAATGGGAAATGGAAAGAAACATTCCCACAAGCAGCATGACTCTGACTGACGAACCATTGCCAGTATACCATACCACCAACGCCAATCGGTCTTGATCTCTTTGCACAACTCTTCTCTTTTTTTTTTGGAACTGTGTGTCTTGCTTATCCCGATGGAATTCTTCCTGCCTAATAATGTGGTAGCGTCGGTGTTTTCCGGTGTTTCGTTCTTCAACCATTTTCCGGAAGCGTTTAATCGCCCATAAAAGCAGTGCAGGGACAAAGGTGTTAGACATTTTTTTATGCAATTTGTTTCCAAAATAAACGGGTGTAGACGAACTTGGTTAGTTTGTTGAGTTTTGTGCATATTTGTATTTGTTAATTTTTAAACACAATTTAATTTTTTTTTGTTGATTTTCAAACAAATAATTATTTATGTATTTTGTGCCTAGCTTCGTAAAGTTTTATTAGAAAGCGTTAAAAAATATGTTTGGAATTTGTTAACAACACCTGCCTGTGTCAGCAAGATCGCAGAGGGCCATCTAATGGCTTCGAGGACCTTCTTCATTGAGTAATTCTGAACAGTGGCGGATCAAACCAATTCGGGGCCCTAGGCTGTAAGGCCCTAATAATTTTTGCTGTCGGCAGCTCGGTTGACCGGGGGAGGGGGGGTGGTAAAGCCCCTTGTGCAGAAAGGGGGCTCCAGAAAAAGCCCCTGTACTCGAGGCCCCTGCAAACTATAAGGATTGATAATGAGGAGGCCCCATACAAGCTGTGTTTTAAGGACGTGAGTGGGGGGAGGGGAGGGAGGGTGGATGCTGAAAATCTTCGTATTCCGGGGCCCCTAAAACGACAGGGCCCAAGGCGGCCGCCTACTCCGCCCACCGTTTGATCCGCCACTGATTCTGAATCCTGACGTACGGTGATGTCAAAAACATCTTTGCTTTGTGGCTCCTCCTACGCATGGGAAGCTTACCAAAGGATTGAGCAAAACTAAAGAATTAGTACTAAACTAAACCTCGGGTTGGAGATAAATATCTACAAAAATTGATGGACTGCATCAGGGAAGATGTGCCGATAGGTGATTGTACCTTTGATGTCACATGCACTTAGAATTCATCTCCAAAATATCATCTATCCGGAGTCAGAAGTGATCCAGAGCGAGCTTCTTCAATCAAAATGTTTGTGGTACCCGACAAAGCTAGGACTTTATAGAATCTTTACAGTCCCAGTACTCACATAAACCTTTGAGGTACAGGCTTTGTCCAAAAGTCCCGAAGGCAAGAAATCCTGTTGACTTATATGTTTTGGCAATCAACTTCTTTCAACCGAGATCATTTTGACATCTCACTTCGTGTTCCAAAGGCTATTAAAGGGCAATGAAGGGCAATGAGTCGGTACAACGATAATCTTTTCCAGCTGTATCAAGCTGTACATTACTGCCATGGTGATGTTTTCACTAATCCTCAACAAATCACCAGGCTTCCAGTGTTCTGGTCATGTTATGAGAATTGCACCGGACAACCTGAAAGCGTGAATACATTTACCAGAATAACAGACGATGCCCCCAGACCGTGAGCGGTTTCGAGGACTAATTTTTTTTAAACATAAAGAACGGCCCTGTTGCTTGGAATTTAAGATATTATTTACATTAATAATGTGATGTTCCACTATCCAAATAATATCAAACTTATTTTTATCTTAAACTTTTTAATTGAAATTATTAAATGTTATATTTTTTAATGTTTTTTTCCCCTGCGTTATTTATTCTTAATATTTATAGGTCTCGGCTTACCATTCTAGGCTTTCCAACACTTAGTTAAACCCTTAGCCAGATACTTAACCTCACAATAAATTAATAAATAAAATCAAAATACTCACAATGATTTGAAACATTGGAAAAATTAATATAACATGAGATACAACCATAAACAATCATCTAATTCACTTGGGAATACTTATTAATATACATTTTCTCAGCATTTAACGCATAAATAGACATCATCACAAACCATATCCAAACAAAATCTCGTTTATTTTGATTTAAAACAAAACAAAAACACATTTAACATGCATTTTCTTAACCGAAATAAACCATTTATCGTTCCGCAGGCACAAAAACGATCAAACCGAAACAAAAAACCCAAATCCGAAACGAGCGAATAAAAGTGACACGCAAAAAATTCTTCCCGATACGTACCACACCATCGGCACTGGCTTGATTCCCAATTTGATTGCGATAATTTAAAATTGCGAAATAAATTTAATCCCATCGGAATACATTTATCGACGATGATTGGTTCGACCACACACACACACCCACACGAGCGCGCACGCGGTCATTCCTGCAGCTCACTCAGCTCAGGGATGAACGAGCTGAATGCAAGATTTCATGGTGAGGCGAATGTACAGCAACAACAACAAAAAAGCATCCCCAGACTCGTCCCCACCAGGTACCAGGTTTGGTATATTTTCTGTCATTTCGAATCGATTCCGATTGCGGAGTCAATTTGGAGTCACAAACCATATCCAAACAAAATCTCGTTTATTTTGATTTAAAACAAAACAAAAACACATTTAACATGCATTTTCTTAACCGAAATAAACCATTTATCGTTCCGCAGGCACAAAAACGATCAAACCGAAACAAAAAACCCAAATCCGAAACGAGCGAATAAAAGTGACACGCAAAAAATTCTTCCCGATACGTACCACACCATCGGCACTGGCTTGATTCCCAATTTGATTGCGATAATTTAAAATTGCGAAATAAATTTAATCCCATCGGAATACATTTATCGACGATGATTGGTTCGACCACACACACACACCCACACGAGCGCGCACGCGGTCATTCCTGCAGCTCACTCAGCTCAGGGATGAACGAGCTGAATGCAAGATTTCATGGTGAGGCGAATGTACAGCAACAACAACAAAAAAGCATCCCCAGACTCGTCCCCACCAGGTACCAGGTTTGGTATATTTTCTGTCATTTCGAATCGATTCCGATTGCGGAGTCAATTTGGAGTAAAAATTATCCTCTCTTCCCCATGTTCGTTACCATGTTCGTTGTGCGGGCGTCAAGCGATGATCCTTTCACGTACGACCCTTTCGTCTTTTCTTCGTCGACTCTCGGACTGGCTGGCGCAAGCATTTGGGGAATTAAATTCATTCCCTGTTAGAATGTTGCACCTGCTGCTTCTCCATGGCCTTCGCTTCCGTTGCTTTTCATTTAATCCTCCCAATCGGGGGCCTTACCAACATAAATCCTTTTTAAAACGAATCCTTAAGAGACAGAAAAACAACCAGCATCCTGGTGTTGCGGCAGAACCGGATCGTGTTGTGAGGTTAGGCGTAGTGCCTCCTAACATTGCCCGAGTGTGATTTCAATTCCAGATGAATTCCCCCATGTGGGATTCTACGGCGCACGAAGTTCGATTCCGACTGCAGGTGTTAATTAAGAAGTGACGTTCCTATTTATCCTACGCGTCACAGCTCGCAGGGCGGCACTCGAAATGGCGACACCTTTAGGTAATCACATCCTCATGCACATCCGTGCAGAGAACGCTACCGGCCAAGGCACGCTCGCCCTCGTTATCTGCGCTTTCAATCATCAGCCAAACACCTTCCGAATGTTCGTGCCAAGCTGAACGTGGAACGTGCCCGCGAGAAGCGATGGATTTATGCATGTTGCGATTTGCGATCTGCTACTACTGCTATTTGCACAAAAATCTATACCTCCCGCGAGACGGATTGCGCGATAAAGCTTGGGTTAAATTGGCAACAGGGAAACCCGGTTGGGAGGGGGGTAAAAGTAAACATTATACAAGCACATGGTGTGCTTGGGTGGAAAATCGTACCATGAGTGCATAACTCAATCGCGTTCGATTCGGCCCTCTATCGAAACACGATAAGTTGAAGGCAATCCATTTTCGTGCAAAGGTTGTTTCTGCCCTTTTTTCGCTCTCTCTGCTTCTTCTCACATCACCTGATCGGATGCTATTAACAAGCGTTGCTCTACGTTGATTGTTGGTGTGAATGGAGGAACCAAAGAAAAAAACGCCACACGAAGCAAAACATCGCTTGACACACATAATCTCCTGTCGACAGGATTCGGATAAACATCACAGACGGGTGATTCTGACTGGACGGGGGTGGTCTGTGTACTGCTTAGCATTTACAGCAGTCATTTTTATCTGACTATTTTCCAACACCGGCGAAAGAATTTGGCTGCATGCAAAGTGGCACTTATCGGTGTGATTGTAATGGTTTAGCAGCTGGCAAGTGTTGCTAGCATCAATTGTGTTTTGGTTTTATTAGCACACGATGATGTCATCGACATGATGGTTTGGATAGACAAGATTTAATTTAACCTAGCAATTCTAGCTGTTAATGTATAAAGATTTAACTCAATATACCATTCAATTATACTTTATTTTAATTGAACGGGCAGTAAAAGATAAAAAATATGCAATCATTTATTCAAATTACCTTAAAAAAATTGGAATTAGGATTTCATAAACTTGTGAGAACTTATACATAGCACAAAGCGATCAAAAGCAATTTTCTAACCAGTAGATTTATATCCTTTTCACTTTGTTTCACCAACATTTGTAAAAGTTTTTAAAGTTTTATTTGCATTTTTACGAATTTTTACGTAATATAAAAGGCAGTCTGTATTTGTTAAGCTGCTGTTGACATTATGAAGGTACAAGAAGAATGGGGATAACTCCCCAAAAACATATCAAAACTGTAATTTCACTGAACAACCATAGTCTTATAGGATATGAGCACATTACGAGCTAGAGAGCTAAAGATCACTTCGCATCAACACTTTATTGACAGCTTGAGTTAGCCGAAATGCTTGGACAGTAGATTTAAGAAACAGATGATCTTCGGCGGCCCGGTGGTGATGCGACAGCGGCGCCGGTCTTCACACGGCAGGACCGGGGTTCAAGTCTCATCTGGGCCGTTCCCCCATAGTGGGGTCTGACTATCCAACTATGCGGTAACAAAATATAAGTCTAGTAAGCCAGAAATGGCAGGCATGACCTTAAGAGGTCGTTAGGCCAAGAAAGAAGAAGCAGAAGACGAAGAAGAAGAAGGAGAAGAAGGAGAAGAAGAAGAAGAAGAAGAAGAAGAAGAAGAAGAAGAAGAAGAAGAAGAAGAAGAAGAAGAAGAAGAAGAAGAAGAAGAAGAAGAAGAAGAAGAAGAAGAAGAAGAAGAAGAAGAAGAAGAAGAAGAAGAAGAAGAAGAAGAAGAAGAAGAAGAAGAAGAAGAAGAAGAAGAAGAAGAAGAAGAAGAAGAAGAAGAAGAAGAAGAAGAAGAAGAAGAAGAAGAAGAAGAAGAAGAAGAAGAAGAAGAAGAAGAAGAAGAAGAAGAAGAAGAAGAAGAAGAAGAAGAAGAAGAAGAAGAAGAAGAAGAAGAAGAAGAAGAAGAAGAAGAAGAAGAAGAAGAAGAAGAAGAAGAAGAAGAAGAAGAAGAAGAAGAAGAAGAAGAAGAAGAAGAAGAAGAAGAAGAAGAAGAAGAAGAAGAAGAAGAAGAAGAAGAAGAAGAAGAAGAAGAAGAAGAAGAAGAAGAAGAAGAAGAAGAAGAAGAAGAAGAAGAAGAAGAAGAAGAAGAAGAAGAAGAAGAAGAAGAAGAAGAAGAAGAAGAAGAAGAAGAAGAAGAAGAAGAAGAAGAAGAAGAAGAAGAAGAAGAAGAAGAAGAAGAAGAAGAAGAAGAAGAAGAAGAAGAAGAAGAAGAAGAAGAAGAAGAAGAAGAAGAAGAAGAAGAAGAAGAAGAAGAAGAAGAAGAAGAAGAAGAAGAAGAAGAAGAAGAAGAAGAAGAAGAAGAAGAAGAAGAAGAAGAAGAAGAAGAAGAAGAAGAAGAAGAAGAAGAAGAAGAAGAAGAAGAAGAAGAAGAAGAAGAAGAAGAAGAAGAAGAAGAAGAAGAAGAAGAAGAAGAAGAAGAAGAAGAAGAAGAAGAAGAAGAAGAAGAAGAAGAAGAAGAAGAAGAAGAAGAAGAAGAAGAAGAAGAAGAAGAAGAAGAAGAAGAAGAAGAAGAAGAAGAAGAAGAAGAAGAAGAAGAAGAAGAAGAAGAAGAAGAAGAAGAAGAAGAAGAAGAAGAAGAAGAAGAAGAAGAAGAAGAAGAAGAAGAAGAAGAAGAAGAAGAAGAAGAAGAAGAAGAAGAAGAAGAAGAAGAAGAAGAAGAAGAAGAAGAAGAAGAAGAAGAAGAAGAAGAAGAAGAAGAAGAAGAAGAAGAAGAAGAAGAAGAAGAAGAAGAAGAAGAAGAAGAAGAAGAAGAAGAAGAAGAAGAAGAAGAAGAAGAAGAAGAAGAAGAAGAAGAAGAAGAAGAAGAAGAAGAAGAAGAAGAAGAAGAAGAAGAAGAAGAAGAAGAAGAAGAAGAAGAAGAAGAAGAAGAAGAAGAAGAAGAAGAAGAAGAAGAAGAAGAAGAAGAAGAAGAAGAAGAAGAAGAAGAAGAAGAAGAAGAAGAAGAAGAAGAAGAAGAAGAAGAAGAAGAAGAAGAAGAAGAAGAAGAAGAAGAAGAAGAAGAAGAAGAAGAAGAAGAAGAAGAAGAAGAAGAAGAAGAAGAAGAAGAAGAAGAAGAAGAAGAAGAAGAAGAAGAAGAAGAAGAAGAAGAAGAAGAAGAAGAAGAAGAAGAAGAAGAAGAAGAAGAAGAAGAAGAAGAAGAAGAAGAAGAAGAAGAAGAAGAAGAAGAAGAAGAAGAAGAAGAAGAAGAAGAAGAAGAAGAAGAAGAAGAAGAAGAAGAAGAAGAAGAAGAAGAAGAAGAAGAAGAAGAAGAAGAAGAAGAAGAAGAAGAAGAAGAAGAAGAAGAAGAAGAAGAAGAAGAAGAAGAAGAAGAAGAAGAAGAAGAAGAAGAAGAAGAAGAAGAAGAAGAAGAAGAAGAAGAAGAAGAAGAAGAAGAAGAAGAAGAAGAAGAAGAAGAAGAAGAAGAAGAAGAAGAAGAAGAAGAAGAAGAAGAAGAAGAAGAAGAAGAAGAAGAAGAAGAAGAAGAAGAAGAAGAAGAAGAAGAAGAAGAAGAAGAAGAAGAAGAAGAAGAAGAAGAAGAAGAAGAAGAAGAAGAAGAAGAAGAAGAAGAAGAAGAAGAAGAAGAAGAAGAAGAAGAAGAAGAAGAAGAAGAAGAAGAAGAAGAAGAAGAAGAAGAAGAAGAAGAAGAAGAAGAAGAAGAAGAAGAAGAAGAAGAAGAAGAAGAAGAAGAAGAAGAAGAAGAAGAAGAAGAAGAAGAAGAAGAAGAAGAAGAAGAAGAAGAAGAAGAAGAAGAAGAAGAAGAAGAAGAAGAAGAAGAAGAAGAAGAAGAAGAAGAAGAAGAAGAAGAAGAAGAAGAAGAAGAAGAAGAAGAAGAAGAAGAAGAAGAAGAAGAAGAAGAAGAAGAAGAAGAAGAAGAAGAAGAAGAAGAAGAAGAAGAAGAAGAAGAAGAAGAAGAAGAAGAAGAAGAAGAAGAAGAAGAAGAAGAAGAAGAAGAAGAAGAAGAAGAAGAAGAAGAAGAAGAAGAAGAAGAAGAAGAAGAAGAAGAAGAAGAAGAAGAAGAAGAAGAAGAAGAAGAAGAAGAAGAAGAAGAAGAAGAAGAAGAAGAAGAAGAAGAAGAAGAAGAAGAAGAAGAAGAAGAAGAAGAAGAAGAAGAAGAAGAAGAAGAAGAAGAAGAAGAAGAAGAAGAAGAAGAAGAAGAAGAAGAAGAAGAAGAAGAAGAAGAAGAAGAAGAAGAAGAAGAAGAAGAAGAAGAAGAAGAAGAAGAAGAAGAAGAAGAAGAAGAAGAAGAAGAAGAAGAAGAAGAAGAAGAAGAAGAAGAAGAAGAAGAAGAAGAAGAAGAAGAAGAAGAAGAAGAAGAAGAAGAAGAAGAAGAAGAAGAAGAAGAAGAAGAAGAAGAAGAAGAAGAAGAAGAAGAAGAAGAAGAAGAAGAAGAAGAAGAAGAAGAAGAAGAAGAAGAAGAAGAAGAAGAAGAAGAAGAAGAAGAAGAAGAAGAAGAAGAAGAAGAAGAAGAAGAAGAAGAAGAAGAAGAAGAAGAAGAAGAAGAAGAAGAAGAAGAAGAAGAAGAAGAAGAAGAAGAAGAAGAAGAAGAAGAAGAAGAAGAAGAAGAAGAAGAAGAAGAAGAAGAAGAAGAAGAAGAAGAAGAAGAAGAAGAAGAAGAAGAAGAAGAAGAAGAAGAAGAAGAAGAAGAAGAAGAAGAAGAAGAAGAAGAAGAAGAAGAAGAAGAAGAAGAAGAAGAAGAAGAAGAAGAAGAAGAAGAAGAAGAAGAAGAAGAAGAAGAAGAAGAAGAAGAAGAAGAAGAAGAAGAAGAAGAAGAAGAAGAAGAAGAAGAAGAAGAAGAAGAAGAAGAAGAAGAAGAAGAAGAAGAAGAAGAAGAAGAAGAAGAAGAAGAAGAAGAAGAAGAAGAAGAAGAAGAAGAAGAAGAAGAAGAAGAAGAAGAAGAAGAAGAAGAAGAAGAAGAAGAAGAAGAAGAAGAAGAAGAAGAAGAAGAAGAAGAAGAAGAAGAAGAAGAAGAAGAAGAAGAAGAAGAAGAAGAAGAAGAAGAAGAAGAAGAAGAAGAAGAAGAAGAAGAAGAAGAAGAAGAAGAAGAAGAAGAAGAAGAAGAAGAAGAAGAAGAAGAAGAAGAAGAAGAAGAAGAAGAAGAAGAAGAAGAAGAAGAAGAAGAAGAAGAAGAAGAAGAAGAAGAAGAAGAAGAAGAAGAAGAAGAAGAAGAAGAAGAAGAAGAAGAAGAAGAAGAAGAAGAAGAAGAAGAAGAAGAAGAAGAAGAAGAAGAAGAAGAAGAAGAAGAAGAAGAAGAAGAAGAAGAAGAAGAAGAAGAAGAAGAAGAAGAAGAAGAAGAAGAAGAAGAAGAAGAAGAAGAAGAAGAAGAAGAAGAAGAAGAAGAAGAAGAAGAAGAAGAAGAAGAAGAAGAAGAAGAAGAAGAAGAAGAAGAAGAAGAAGAAGAAGAAGAAGAAGAAGAAGAAGAAGAAGAAGAAGAAGAAGAAGAAGAAGAAGAAGAAGAAGAAGAAGAAGAAGAAGAAGAAGAAGAAGAAGAAGAAGAAGAAGAAGAAGAAGAAGAAGAAGAAGAAGAAGAAGAAGAAGAAGAAGAAGAAGAAGAAGAAGAAGAAGAAGAAGAAGAAGAAGAAGAAGAAGAAGAAGAAGAAGAAGAAGAAGAAGAAGAAGAAGAAGAAGAAGAAGAAGAAGAAGAAGAAGAAGAAGAAGAAGAAGAAGAAGAAGAAGAAGAAGAAGAAGAAGAAGAAGAAGAAGAAGAAGAAGAAGAAGAAGAAGAAGAAGAAGAAGAAGAAGAAGAAGAAGAAGAAGAAGAAGAAGAAGAAGAAGAAGAAGAAGAAGAAGAAGAAGAAGAAGAAGAAGAAGAAGAAGAAGAAGAAGAAGAAGAAGAAGAAGAAGAAGAAGAAGAAGAAGAAGAAGAAGAAGAAGAAGAAGAAGAAGAAGAAGAAGAAGAAGAAGAAGAAGAAGAAGAAGAAGAAGAAGAAGAAGAAGAAGAAGAAGAAGAAGAAGAAGAAGAAGAAGAAGAAGAAGAAGAAGAAGAAGAAGAAGAAGAAGAAGAAGAAGAAGAAGAAGAAGAAGAAGAAGAAGAAGAAGAAGAAGAAGAAGAAGAAGAAGAAGAAGAAGAAGAAGAAGAAGAAGAAGAAGAAGAAGAAGAAGAAGAAGAAGAAGAAGAAGAAGAAGAAGAAGAAGAAGAAGAAGAAGAAGAAGAAGAAGAAGAAGAAGAAGAAGAAGAAGAAGAAGAAGAAGAAGAAGAAGAAGAAGAAGAAGAAGAAGAAGAAGAAGAAGAAGAAGAAGAAGAAGAAGAAGAAGAAGAAGAAGAAGAAGAAGAAGAAGAAGAAGAAGAAGAAGAAGAAGAAGAAGAAGAAGAAGAAGAAGAAGAAGAAGAAGAAGAAGAAGAAGAAGAAGAAGAAGAAGAAGAAGAAGAAGAAGAAGAAGAAGAAGAAGAAGAAGAAGAAGAAGAAGAAGAAGAAGAAGAAGAAGAAGAAGAAGAAGAAGAAGAAGAAGAAGAAGAAGAAGAAGAAGAAGAAGAAGAAGAAGAAGAAGAAGAAGAAGAAGAAGAAGAAGAAGAAGAAGAAGAAGAAGAAGAAGAAGAAGAAGAAGAAGAAGAAGAAGAAGAAGAAGAAGAAGAAGAAGAAGAAGAAGAAGAAGAAGAAGAAGAAGAAGAAGAAGAAGAAGATCAAACCAATTCGGGGCCCTAGGCTGTAAGGCCCTAATAATTTTTGCTGTCGGCAGCTCGGTTGACCGGGGGAGGGGGGGTGGTAAAGCCCCTTGTGCAGAAAGGGGGCTCCAGAAAAAGCCCCTGTACTCGAGGCCCCTGCAAACTATAAGGATTGATAATGAGGAGGCCCCATACAAGCTGTGTTTTAAGGACGTGAGTGGGGGGAGGGGAGGGAGGGTGGATGCTGAAAATCTTCGTATTCCGGGGCCCCTAAAACGACAGGGCCCAAGGCGGCCGCCTACTCCGCCCACCGTTTGATCCGCCACTGATTCTGAATCCTGACGTACGGTGATGTCAAAAACATCTTTGCTTTGTGGCTCCTCCTACGCATGGGAAGCTTACCAAAGGATTGAGCAAAACTAAAGAATTAGTACTAAACTAAACCTCGGGTTGGAGATAAATATCTACAAAAATTGATGGACTGCATCAGGGAAGATGTGCCGATAGGTGATTGTACCTTTGATGTCACATGCACTTAGAATTCATCTCCAAAATATCATCTATCCGGAGTCAGAAGTGATCCAGAGCGAGCTTCTTCAATCAAAATGTTTGTGGTACCCGACAAAGCTAGGACTTTATAGAATCTTTACAGTCCCAGTACTCACATAAACCTTTGAGGTACAGGCTTTGTCCAAAAGTCCCGAAGGCAAGAAATCCTGTTGACTTATATGTTTTGGCAATCAACTTCTTTCAACCGAGATCATTTTGACATCTCACTTCGTGTTCCAAAGGCTATTAAAGGGCAATGAAGGGCAATGAGTCGGTACAACGATAATCTTTTCCAGCTGTATCAAGCTGTACATTACTGCCATGGTGATGTTTTCACTAATCCTCAACAAATCACCAGGCTTCCAGTGTTCTGGTCATGTTATGAGAATTGCACCGGACAACCTGAAAGCGTGAATACATTCACCAGAATAACAGACGATGCCCCCAGACCGTGAGCGGTTTTGAGGACTAAATTTTTTTAAACATAAGAACGGCCCTGTTGCTTGGAATTATAGATTTTAATTATGTTAATTACATTACAATGTTCCACTATCAAAATTATATCAAACTTATTTTTCTCTTGATTTTTTTATTTTAAATATTATTTTATTGTTTTATTTATAATATAACGGCCGAGGTATTTTTTATGTATTAAATGTAATATTTTTATGCAATCTTTAATCTTTTTCATCTTTTTAAATGCGTAATTTCTTCTTAATATTTAAAGCTCTTCTCGTTTGTCTGACATATAAAGTATTTAAAGTTTTTTTCCGATACCTGGTTTATTGGTTCATACTAACCAATGTTTCGTATTAATATTTTGTTTTTTAATCTGGGTATATTGTCAATAATAAGATGGATAAAAGCATGATGAATCGATTTTTTATAAATATATTATGGATCAGGTCTTCTTCTTCTTCTTCTTCTTCTTCTTCTTCTTCTTCTTCTTCTTCTTCTTCTTCTTCTTCTTCTTCTTCTTCTTCTTCTTCTTCTTCTTCTTCTTCTTCTTCTTCTTCTTCTTCTTCTTCTTCTTCTTCTTCTTCTTCTTCTTCTTCTTCTCTGGCACTACAACCTCTGCAGGTCTCGGCCTGCTAGCAGTTGCTAGCTCTCTGTGACTTAGTTATACCCGTAGCTGGATAGTCAGTCCTGCGTACGGGGAGGCGGTCCGCCGGGATTCGAACCCCGGTCCTGCCGTGTGAAAACCGGCGCCGCTATCGGATATACCACCGGGCCGCCCCTATTCTTATTCTTCTTATTATTATTATTTTTCTTCTTCTTCTTCTTCTGATTTCTTATTTGAAACAGACACCTCCAAATTTCTCGGCTTGCCCTAGCCAGATAGTGCATCCCACGCTACGTTAATAAATAGAATCAAAATACTCACAATGGTTTGAAACATTGAAAAAATTTATTTTACATGAGATACAACCATAAAGAATCATCTAATTTACTTAGGAATACTTTATCTCTTCTTAATATGCATTTTCTCCGCATTTAACCCATAAATAGACATCATCATAAACCATATCCAAACAAAATCTCGTTTATTTTGATTTAAAACAAAACAAAAACACATTTAACATTCATTTTCTTAACCGAAATAAACCATTTATCGTTCCGCAGGCACAAAAACGATCAAACCGAAACAAAAAACCCAAATCCGAAACGAGCGAATAAAAGTGACACGCAAAAAATTCTTCCCGATACGTACCACACCATCGGCACTGGCTTGATTCCCAATTTGATTGCGATAATTTAAAATTGCGAAATAAATTTAATCCCATCGGAATACATTTATCGACGATGATTGGTTCGACCACACACACACACCCACACGAGCGCGCACGCGGTCATTCCTGCAGCTCACTCAGCTCAGGGATGAACGAGCTGAATGCAAGATTTCATGGTGAGGCGAATGTACAGCAACAACAACAAAAAAAAGCATCCCCAGACTCGTCCCCACCAGGGTACCAGGTTTGGTATATTTTCTGTCATTTCGAATCGATTCCGATTGCGGAGTCAATTTGGAGTAAAAATTATCCTCTCTTCCCCATGTTCGTTACCATGTTCGTTGTGCGGGCGTCAAGCGATGATCCTTTCACGTACGACCCTTTCGTCTTTTCTTCGTCGACTCTCGGACTGGCTGGCGCAAGCATTTGGGGAATTAAATTCATTCCCTGTTAGAATGTTGCACCTGCTGCTTCTCCATGGCCTTCGCTTCCGTTGCTTTTCATTTAATCCTCCCAATCGGGGGCCTTACCAACATAAATCCTTTTTAAAACGAATCCTTAAGAGACAGAAAAACAACCAGCATCCTGGTGTTGCGGCAGAACCGGATCGTGTTGTGAGGTTAGGCGTAGTGCCTCCTAACATTGCCCGAGTGTGATTTCAATTCCAGATGAATTCCCCCATGTGGGATTCTACGGCGCACGAAGTTCGATTCCGACTGCAGGTGTTAATTAAGAAGTGACGTTCCTATTTATCCTACGCGTCACAGCTCGGGAGGCGGCCCACGAAATGGCGACACCTTTTAGGTAATCACATCCTCATGCACATCCGTGCAGAGAACGCTACCGGCCAAGGCACGCTCGCCCTCGTTATCTGCGCTTTCAATCATCAGCCAAACACCTTCCGAATGTTCGTGCCAAGCTGAACGTGGAACGTGCCCGCGAGAAGCGATGGATTTATGCATGTTGCGATTTGCGATCTGCTACTACTGCTATTTGCACAAAAATCTATACCTCCCGCGAGACGGATTGCGCGATAAAGCTTGGGTTAAATTGGCAACAGGGAAACCCGGTTGGGAGGGGGGTAAAAGTAAACATTATACAAGCACATGGTGTGCTTGGGTGGAAAATCGTACCATGAGTGCATAACTCAATCGCGTTCGATTCGGCCCTCTATCGAAACACGATAAGTTGAAGGCAATCCATTTTCGTGCAAAGGTTGTTTCTGCCCTTTTTTCGCTCTCTCTGCTTCTTCTCACATCACCTGATCGGATGCTATTAACAAGCGTTGCTCTACGTTGATTGTTGGTGTGAATGGAGGAACCAAAGAAAAAAACGCCACACGAAGCAAAACATCGCTTGACACACATAATCTCCTGTCGACAGGATTCGGATAAACATCACAGACGGGTGATTCTGACTGGACGGGGGTGGTCTGTGTACTGCTTAGCATTTACAGCAGTCATTTTTATCTGACTATTTTCCAACACCGGCGAAAGAATTTGGCTGCATGCAAAGTGGCACTTATCGGTGTGATTGTAATGGTTTAGCAGCTGGCAAGTGTTGCTAGCATCAATTGTGTTTTGGTTTTATTAGCACACGATGATGTCATCGACATGATGGTTTGGATAGACAAGATTTAATTTAACCTAGCAATTCTAGCTGTTAATGTATAAAGATTTAACTCAATATACCATTCAATTATACTTTATTTTAATTGAACGGGCAGTAAAAGATAAAAAATATGCAATCATTTATTCAAATTACCTTAAAAAAATTGGAATTAGGATTTCATAAACTTGTGAGAACTTATACATAGCACAAAGCGATCAAAAGCAATTTTCTAACCAGTAGATTTATATCCTTTTCACTTTGTTTCACCAACATTTGTAAAAGTTTTTAAAGTTTTATTTGCATTTAGCATTTGGGGAATTAAATTCATTCCCTGTTAGAATGTTGCACCTGCTGCTTCTCCATGGCCTTCGCTTCCGTTGCTTTCCATTTAATCCTCCCAATCGGAGGCCCTTACCAACATAAATCCTTTTTAAAACGAATCCTTAAGAGACAGAAAAACAACCAGCATCCTGGTGTTGCGGCAGAACCGGATCGTGTTGTGAGGTTAGGCGTAGTGCCTCCTAACATTGCCCGAGTGTGATTTCAATTCCAGATGAATTCCCCCATGTGGGATTCTACGGCGCACGAAGTTCGATTCCGACTGCAGGTGTTAATTAAGAAGTGACGTTCCTATTTATCCTACGCGTCACAGCTCGCAGGGCGGCACTCGAAATGGCGACACCTTTAGGTAATCACATCCTCATGCACATCCGTGCAGAGAACGCTACCGGCCAAGGCACGCTCGCCCTCGTTATCTGCGCTTTCAATCATCAGCCAAACACCTTCCGAATGTTCGTGCCAAGCTGAACGTGGAACGTGCCCGCGAGAAGCGATGGATTTATGCATGTTGCGATTTGCGATCTGCTACTACTGCTATTTGCACAAAAATCTATACCTCCCGCGAGACGGATTGCGCGATAAAGCTTGGGTTAAATTGGCAACAGGGAAACCCGGTTGGGAGGGGGGTAAAAGTAAACATTATACAAGCACATGGTGTGCTTGGGTGGAAAATCGTACCATGAGTGCATAACTCAATCGCGTTCGATTCGGCCCTCTATCGAAACACGATAAGTTGAAGGCAATCCATTTTCGTGCAAAGGTTGTTTCTGCCCTTTTTTCGCTCTCTCTGCTTCTTCTCACATCACCTGATCGGATGCTATTAACAAGCGTTGCTCTACGTTGATTGTTGGTGTGAATGGAGGAACCAAAGAAAAAAACGCCACACGAAGCAAAACATCGCTTGACACACATAATCTCCTGTCGACAGGATTCGGATAAACATCACAGACGGGTGATTCTGACTGGACGGGGGTGGTCTGTGTACTGCTTAGCATTTACAGCAGTCATTTTTATCTGACTATTTTCCAACACCGGCGAAAGAATTTGGCTGCATGCAAAGTGGCACTTATCGGTGTGATTGTAATGGTTTAGCAGCTGGCAAGTGTTGCTAGCATCAATTGTGTTTTGGTTTTATTAGCACACGATGATGTCATCGACATGATGGTTTGGATAGACAAGATTTAATTTAACCTAGCAATTCTAGCTGTTAATGTATAAAGATTTAACTCAATATACCATTCAATTATACTTTATTTTAATTGAACGGGCAGTAAAAGATAAAAAATATGCAATCATTTATTCAAATTACCTTAAAAAAATTGGAATTAGGATTTCATAAACTTGTGAGAACTTATACATAGCACAAAGCGATCAAAAGCAATTTTCTAACCAGTAGATTTATATCCTTTTCACTTTGTTTCACCAACATTTGTAAAAGTTTTTAAAGTTTTATTTGCATTTTTACGAATTTTTACGTAATATAAAAGGCAGTCTGTATTTGTTAAGCTGCTGTTGACATTATGAAGGTACAAGAAGAATGGGGATAACTCCCCAAAAACATATCAAAACTGTAATTTCACTGAACAACCATAGTCTTATAGGATATGAGCACATTACGAGCTAGAGAGCTAAAGATCACTTCGCATCAACACTTTATTGACAGCTTGAGTTAGCCGAAATGCTTGGACAGTAGATTTAAGAAACAGATGATCTTCGGCGGCCCGGTGGTGATGCGACAGCGGCGCCGGTCTTCACACGGCAGGACCGGGGTTCAAGTCTCATCTGGGCCGTTCCCCCATAGTGGGGTCTGACTATCCAACTATGCGGTAACAAAATATAAGTCTAGTAAGCCAGAAATGGCAGGCATGACCTTAAGAGGTCGTTAGGCCAAGAAAGAAGAAGCAGAAGAAGAAGAAGATTCGATCCCGAATCGAAACGAATGCGATTAATAGAGCAAGCAACGCGCCAGCAGCCCAAAAAGTCAGCCCTTTTACCCCGGCAACAAAGAAAAGCGAGACACATGCAGCATCATTCGCCGCTACACAACAGCCAGAAGTCACACAAGCCAATCGTTGCCAACCGTTTCCATCGTGGCTAAACAGCGGGTTTGTAGCATCTTCACCGGTTCACCGGAAGCGAAGAGTAATTTGATTTCGGCACCGAAGAACACGTCCACGCACACACTGTATTGCCCAGTTATTGTGCCACGCAGTACGGCAAACCCGACCGGGGACGGTAAATCGCACGTCAAACGCAAATCGTCATCTCGCGCGCGTCCAGGCCGGCGGTTTGTGTGCGTATGTTTGCTTTTAGCATTCACGTACAAACCAGAGCTGATCCGTCAGCTCCGACTGTCACACGCGTACTTCCCACCGCCTCCGGTGACCCGAGCGCAACCCGAGGTGAATTGAGTTATCACACACAACTTCAATGTCCACCGGTTTTTGGCTCCGGTCCAAGTAGGGTTTTCCATACAAAATGCTCTTGGTTGCCGTGATGAAGACAGGTTTTGTGAGTTGCGCCAGGCAATGTAAAGATGTCTACTGTACTACAACTGCAACCAGCCAACCAACCACCCATCATTATGCATCCGGTTAGCTTCCCCATTCGTACCCGCACACTCAAATCGATCAGCCGAAGCAAGCGAATCATCTATCGTGTTCTGTGTCTCCGGTGTTTTTTTTTTTTTGCTTCCCTTTCTTCCCTATCGCGCAACATTTCTCACTGCGACACATATCAAGGCAATTGCAACACACCGTGCCCATTATGCACCATTGCACCGGTGGCGTGTGGTGTGGTACCACCTCACACACACACTCTCTCTCTTTCTCTCGGTTGGTCATGAATTTGATTACATGATATCGATCACTGATTTACGGCTTGTACTTGTACTACTGGCCGTACGCCGTGTAACTAGCCCCGGTGGTTTTGTGCACAACGAACAACGGCTTATTTGCACTTCCTCTCGGTATGTTAAATTGAACAGCGACTTGCTAGGCGATGCCGATCTGAAGAGTGAAAGTGTGACTGGAATTAATCTTGGTGGATGAGTGGGTCGTGGCAAGTGGCGAGGATTGTTGGTCTTACGAAAGGCGTCTTTTAATTGGAGTACCTTCATACGTTTCATTACGATGGAAATATTATGCAGCAACGAATTTGAAGCTCGATTTAACGGTTGGATGGATGAAGTCTTGCATTATTTTCAGCTAATACGTGGAGAAATGAAATCTCCATACCATAATATCCGAATTTGGTAGTTAATTCTATGTATAATACGATATCTATACATCATAGGAGAAGTAGAAGCATTATTGAATGTTCGGTCATTTCCTGAGGATCTTGTCTTGCGTGTTTAAATATGTAATCCAAAACCTTATAGCATCCTTAAGCTTAATTCTTCAAGTACCTAGAGGTATCTAACAGATTGCGCCACTTTTTGTCATCAGAGAGTGATCATTTCACCAAGTTTATAAGAAAATCTATGGCTTTACTTTTTCTTAGATTAAAATCGTTATAGGCCATGTCAGGCACTAGGTATACTAGCCGTAATCAGATATCCAGTCCATGCTTCTATAGAATTGTCTGTAAGTATATAAATACTTGGTGAAGTCGTGTTAATATCTGAAAAATATCTAAATATCTGGTCCACAACATCCAGAGATTAAGGAATTCTAAATAACTTAGAAAACTGCTTCTTTAGGATATTCACCAAATAGTCTTCAAGAACTCATGTAGGATCATAAACGAAACAAAATTTTTTTCGAAACTATTGCAATTTAACAAAGGAATGACAACTTCGTATGAAGTAATAATTTATGAGCAAGAAAGACGTACGTTATCCAGAGTCACAGCCTCTCAGGCACTTCGTAAACTTGAAAAGATTTACAAGATGTATGTAGGATGTCTTGATACTCCGACACGTATGCCAAAGCGTCTAGAGTGAATCTTGGAAAACACTGAATACTGACCTTCACACTATAGCTTTAGTTCGTTGATCTGCACCAGAGTCAGTGGCAACCTGCGCAACATTGGTCCTACATACGGACCACGCACTATTCGCATCCACAGCAAAACTAGTTCTACGCGAAATCAATATCCACGCTAACAACTACAAAAAACTATCCAAAACCAGTTCAACTGACCAAAAGAACTGCATCTGCACCAGACACCCCCGGGGGGTAGACACTATGTAGGCGTACTAATTGAAACGAGATGACACAGGTCCGGACATGTAAAGCTCTCGGCCTCCGGTCGGAATGGTGCACTCAAAACCGAACCGCGCCCGGAAAATGTGACAGAAGTTCGATTTCAACACTCAATCCTGCGGCCTGGATTTAGTCGTTTCCTTTTTTTTGCATTTTCTTCCTCGCGCTGCATTTCCGCGCTCACCACCACCGTGTTTCTCGTCTCGACCCAACGACCCAATCATCATCATGATCCGGATCTGCAGAAGATAATCGGTAAGCTGCTCAATGTGAAATTATTATCCATTTATCTTCATTTGACGAGTCAACATTTCATTTCAATCCGACAAAGCTTCCAAGCTCCCGCTGTCGTCCTTTCCCTTTCGCCCCCTCCTCTATCCAGCTCAATTCACCTTTCGACATGTCCAAACGTTGATGATGATGATGATAATACCGCACACACACACACACACACTCGTGTGCTTCCATCTACCCGGGAGCCGAGTTGCAAACGGTGAGTTGGAAAATTGTCGATTCAATTTGATGGTGTTTTAACGGGAAAATGCACTCTACGATTTTGGCTAGTTGGGTTGGAGCGCCACGGAGGGCGAAGGCGAAGGAAAGAAAACAAACCTTTTTGCTTCCCCCAGAATGCAATGAATAGTGATAGTGCACACAGCGAAGAATGAGTTTGAGCTTCGTTTTTTGCTTTCTTTTTTCCTGACCTCGTGCAACTACGTCACTTTAACTGCGTCCTCTAAAGTGACACATTTCTCTATCCGACCATCTCTCGTGTCAGTGCGTCCTTTCTCTCTCTCTCTCTTTCTACATCAAACAACAGATGGAAAGCGAATGGAAAGTCAGCTTGCAATCTGATCTACACCATTTTTATGTATGCAAAAAGGAAGACTAAAAACACGAAAGCGCAAATTGGTATGGGATGCAGCTTCGTATGGGTGTGTGTGAGGGACCGTTTTAAAACGAGGAAATTAAAACTTTTCATTATTTTATGTTCAATTTCAGTTGTACAAATGTTCGATGTTTGTCAAGTTTTAATTGCCACATGTATGAAACAATGTTAACTAAAATAAATGCTTTTTTGTCGGAGTTTTTTACTTGAAATCACGATTAAGTCGTTCAAATTGCATACTTTTAGGCGCAATTGTTTTTATTTTTTCGCATACAAACTAGCTAAGCAGTTTAAGCGTGTCAATCCAACGATCTCTCTTCTACAGTCTAAAAACAAAAAACAAACAATTCAAATCACCATGAAAACTAACGCCATAATTGTTCTATTCAACCTCCCAACCAAGGGATTCTAGGTAAGAAAATTAGCATTTGCTTGTAGTGAAAGCTTAATTTATCGTTCATTTTCACCCCCTGAGGAGATACCATCAAACACACAGACACAGCACCCACAAACACACACAGATGGAATGCGTCCGGTGGTACAAGATGGCCGTCAATTAAGCCGAAACCGATTGGCAAACCCCAACCGGGAGTTGATTAATCGAAAGTCGGTTATTGATGAAATCTAGTCACGTCTCCAGTCTCCAGTCTCGCTAACAAGGCACGAAGAACGTTTCCAACCTACCGGAAGTCAGCATCTCAATGCAGTGCTCTTTTTCCTCGTTCTTCGCTTATCCCCAAACGCACCATACCATACCGGCCATGTTTTGTTTTGATCAATCAAATGGCATGAGGGAAAAGTTTCCCCTTTTGGTGGACGTCAGCAAGCAGCACCGGCTGTCTCATTAAGTTGCGGGAGAGTTTGAGTGAATTAGAAGATGTTGCTAGGTGGCCAACAACAACAACAACGGTACACAAACACACACACATCAGCTCATCTAATCGTTAATAATACTCACGCACTAGTCTACAAAGTCAGTGGCAATCGCGAGAAGTTTGGTAAATAAATCCAAACAAGCTTTCTAGCTGCTAGTGGTCAACCAGACTTTAAGCAGATCTAGCCCATCTTGACCTTACCGCAGGCGGGCAATGGCAGTCAAGAAACAAAAGACTTCAAAAATACACCAAGTACACGGAAAGATCAAGAATTTCTCTTCAACGCTATCCCTTTCGTAAAACCCCAAAATTGACAGTTTGACGACCAGCCGGCACAGACCGGAATCTTTCGGCCACTGCTGCAACATGCTGCAAATTCGTGCACTCACACACTAGGAAGCACCGAGCGGGACGATACTGCCGCTCTTAGTATTCACCAAGCAGTGTTGCATACGGCCAAAATGGTAGGTGGGTGAAAGTTGAGCGTAAAATTTTGTGTGGTTAGATATGGCACGGTTTTCATCTTCGTTGATTTATATTTCCTCATAATCATCACCAGACTTCAGACTCCGGGCACATCCTTTTCGTCGCCCCCGCCCCGACCCGGAAGACGATGCGATGCGTCAGCAAAAAGACGGCCTGCATGAGTTGCATACCGAACGAGACCGGGACCGGGAGTGCTCTTAAGAACGCTGTGGAACGTGTTGCCTTGAATGATGCATTTCGACGAATGTTTCAACAAGCTCGTTTGCCAGCGTGCGCGTGTCGGAGGTTTTCGTCCGAGACGGGTCCAGACATTCCTTCCGCACTAAACCACGGCCACGGAGAGAATAAATTGGAATTAGAGCCGAAGAATGTGGGTGTGAGTGTGTTCGGTTTGGGTGCAAAAGTTCATTTCGCTTTGTTCGGCACAGCGACTGCTGCGAGAAACCTCCGGCATCAGGCGGCCAACGATAGAGGCACTGATATCGTCTTGAAAGTAGCATTAGCTCACCGGTGGCTCACATGGCTTCTGCCGTCCAGTATTCCCTGTCTGGTGAGATGCCGGTGTGATGGTTCCTCTCCTTTCCGGTAGGAATCGGTTTCATAAAATTTCATAATTGGAAAACATGACCGAAATGTGGAATGAATTGGCTGCGTGGCGTCATCGCTGGGTACTCCACACTTAAGCGCCACCGGTACCACGCGACTGTTTTGAAGAAAAGGATTTTCTGTGCTTTCTTTTTTTTTGTTCTGTTCCATTCCGCGAGGGACATTGTGTACGGATCGCTTGTTCGAGCTTGCACTGCTTGACAATGATTAAATCAAAACTAACGATTTATGGTACTTTTTTTGTGTTGCGATGTCCTCGTCTCTAAATGATGGCTCAAGGCAATGTGAGAGCTGACTGGCAACAAGCCCTTTTTTATTGCGAATTCATTTTCAAAGCTCTATTAAGTACACTAAACGACATAACGTTGTAATTTTCTTGTAAAGTTTAATATAGATTTCTTGAATAAGAAAGAAATAATTTATGTCATACTGATTGCATGGTTTCAGGCGCTGTGATTTATTCCACTTAAAATATTTAATAAACTCATTCTTTTAAAGAGCTCTTCTCAGTGTTCACAAGTTTTTTTTATTTTTAAACTAATCCAAAAATGAAAATAATTAGGTGCGCCTAGATATCATGCATTCTATTCTGTCGCTGACAGGATTTGGCAAAAAAGGATAATAAGGAAACCACGGATTGCATAGTTTTAGGCGTATAAAAATAAGAATAAAATATCAAACCCAGCAATCGCAATGCGCCACAAAAATTTAAAGTAAAGGCAAGGTAAAAAGTAACTCAGCCGTAGATCTTATGCTTGCATAACTACGGGCGCGATGCTCTCTAAAAGAAACATCTTCTGGTTCCGGAATCGTTTGGCTAATCTTCAGTACCTTTTTTTTGTCAAACTGTTCCATGATTGTTCAAACATGTATTAAATTCCGAAGCCCTAATTTTAATTGACTAACATAAACCAGGCGAATTTATTTTGCTGTACAATGGAGAGATCACCGTACCGTTCGTAGAATCGGTCGTTTTAGCGGTTCTCAAACGCCACTTAGAGAAGTTCGTCAGCTTTAAACTCAGCGGTATGTAAGGACTGACACTATAAAAGTGCTACACAGTCCCAGCTACGCTGTCGCGTTAGGCATTTTGACTGGGAAGTTTTCTCAAGTTAAATTTTAACTCCAAATAGATGATGTTTTGAAGATGAATTCTTGGAGCAGGTGAAGTCAAAGGTACGATCACCTATCTTTACATCTTTCTTACAAAATCATCAGCCACTACAACCATTTTACGGGTTTGGTCTGCCGCAACAATCCTCGATACCGCTTACGATCTAGCACCTTCGTCTGCCATCATCAAGCCATCATATCATCAGCGTATCCAAGATCTGGATTGACTTATAGAACATGACGTCCGAAATGTTCATCTCCGATCCTTGGAAAGCGCTTTCTAGCGCCAGATTAACAGGCAAGCGAATCTCCCTAGCGCAGGCCTTGGTGCCACCCTTACCTGGCATGTATTGTAGGTCGTTGTAATTTTTAAAACCCTGAAAAGCTTGGCCGGAATGTCCAAAGAGCCCAAAGAATAACTATACGAATTAAGAAATATGATTTTACTAGAATTTTTAAGCCTTTAAAATTATAAAATGAACAAAACAAACAAAATGAACGAAGCAAAGGCATCTTAACACTTCTCAGAACATCCAGTGTAGCCACTGATGGTAGTTATGATGCATACCCGCGCAAAAACAAGGTTAATTACACTTGAACCTGTACGCTTCCGAGGCCAAAATGAAAACAGGCACCACGAGCGGGAAATAAAAATACCCTACTATTGCTTTAATTCCATTAATGCCCGGCAGGGTACAAACCGAAAAGGAGCTGGGCGGGAGGCACAGATATAAAAACCTTTAACCTTCCGTCCCTTCCAGATCGCTCTCTGATGGATTGGACGAGTAAACTGGACCTTTACCGGCGCTGGATGTTGGATGCTACTTTCCAGATTTTAGCGGAGAATCGTTTGTAAGCAGAAGACAAACATTAGAAATCGGTAAGCAAGGGAAACGATTGAGAAACCCACTCCTGGAAAGGAAGACTCGCAAGGGTCTTACCCTCTCTTCTAACAGTAAACGGATAAGTTCCTTAAGTTCTAAGACACGAGCATCCCACGTAGCGGACGACCATGGTGGAGCCATTTAGGTGATCCTGTGGTACTGACTGCAATATGTTGCCTAACGGCATGCGCATCCTTCCATCCCACGTTACGGCCATCGAAATACAGAGCCGCATCGCCTGCCTTAACGGCCACATTTGGCCTTCCGAACCCTACGCCATACCCATCCCAGGGGAGAAAAGGTTAAAGATTCGCTGGGCTCATCCCATCCGGGATCCCCCACCAATAACAAATATATTTTTCCCTTGAAAGTTCAGGCAACTACGCGCGATTAAGGTACCGAGATCTCGAGGATCGGAAAATTCTACCAACGGACCAAAAAAAGCAAAAAAAAACGCCAACAAAACGAAACGGAACCAATTCAAAGGCTTTTCCACCGCCCGCGTTTTCCCAGCGTGCTTTCGTCGTTCTGGAGCACCTTCAGAATTGTTTCTTCAACGTGAACAGTACACTGGTTCGAGTGGGGATGAAACGAAATAAAATAAAATAAGAGAAATCAAGTGCTGAAGAAGGGCTGGTCGTGGGAAGCTTGCGAGAGCACAGGATAAGAGTGAGGAATAATAATAAAAAAGCACTCACAAGAAGGCAAAACGAATCTCTCGGAAACTATCCAGCACCAGCCGAAAAATGGATAAAGTGAAGCCAAACGTTGGCTCGTGCCATTCGTCCGGTTGCCTCCAAAAGCAAGCGAGGCCAAAGGAACCGGCAGTAAGAAATTGTAATATCACTTCATGTACAATTCATTGGATTCTTCATTCCATTTCGGTAAAATTGGTGAACAGGAAGCAGAAGAAAGCGACGTTCTCTAGACGGTTTGTGAGCCTGGGAACTACATGTGTCTATCTCTTCCACCTTCGCGTGTCCTCGCATATCCCGGCCCATCTTATTTAGACAACTCTTTTGCATGTTTCACCAGCGAGCTTTTGCGATTTCGATCGGAAGTTTTGGACGCAAAAAAAAAACAGTCAAACAACAACAAGCAAAGATCTTGACTGTGATGTTAGTCCACAACAGTGTAAGCCTGTGCTGCTTTAAAAGCCTCATTTTCTGTTCTTCGCAACACACACAAAGCTCACGGAAAAGAAAGGATGCGAGAGCTTTTGAGATGATTTCTTTCCGGGTGCGAGTGGTACACTCATGTGGGAAGCAATGGGATGGGTTTTCTCAATCATCCGTACACAGTTATCAGTGTGTGCAGAGAAGAGCCACAGTAACAAGCAGGTTACCACCGTACCGCGAGGCTAGGACACGCCGGAAAAACCTGCAGCTGGAGAAAGCAGGGAGGTTTTCGATATCTGACTTAGATATGCAGATGAATCCATGGGGGAGTTGTATTTTCTTTCATCCTCCCGTTACCCATCGCACACTGCTCTGAACGGGTACCTTTTCCTTTTTGCACATGGTACCAGGACCTACCCCCGTTTACCCGATTCATTCACATATAGTTTACAGGCACAAGCTACCACTCGAGAGGGGGGCGCAAGCAGTATTTATGTTATTTGTTTCGGTGAACATTTTCTAAACCATTGTTTAACCCCTTTCGGGTCGTGTCGGAACAATGCATGTTTGCTGTGTGTGTGTGGGGCATCAAAACTACCAGCGGAGCAATAAACAATAAAAAGTAGCACAACCAGCGGTGAATGAACAAGCGGACGGTGTCATAGGAAGAACCTTAGAAACAAAAAAAAAACACACACACAGCAACAGTCTCACCCCCAAGAGGTAACATTAAAGTCACAGAAACCTTGCAGGATAGTGGGGAAAACCTTCGGATCGGTTTATCTCTAGCAAGAAATCACTCCAAACAACGGGAAAACGATCTCATCCGAGGTTCCAGCACAAAAAAGGCAACCGTAAGACGGTGAGGCCCAGCATGGCTTTTGGTTTCTTTTGTTTCCAACAAGAGTGGCCATTTCTTTAGTGTCTTTCTTCGCGTTCATTGCCTTATGTCTCAGGACTTGCTCACATGTTCTCTCTCCCTGCCACGGTTTATCTACGATGACATTCACCGAATGCTCTATTGGGTGAACACTGCTGGGATTAAGCAGAACCGAAATTCGAATCGAAGCATTTTAATATTGCACGAACCGGATGCAAGAATACAGCGCTCCTGCCAGAAGTAGTTTGGCACGTTTATTGCGGCGTAGAGATCCTGACATCTTTTACCCAGCCCAAACCGAAACCAGCTAGTCTGAGCAATGGTCAATGTCACTGAGCAATTTCTTCGCAAGATGAAGGTGAACTGCAGTGAACATACTTGTCCGAATCGTTCCATAAGTTGGTTGCAGTGTTCGACAGCTATACTGATGGTTAATGGTTGTTTTTTTGGCTAATAAGAAATAATTCAACATTAAAGATGATTCCAGAGATACAAGAGGTGCTACAGTCTAGAAAAACTACTTATATTTTACTTAACCACAAAATTGTTCGCTTAAAAATATATTCTTGTAAAAAAATAATAATCATAAAACATGTTTAAAACTTTGTTAATTAATATTTTATACACAGCCTCTTCAAATCTTTTTTTAAATACAAAAGTCATAAGAAAATTATCATTTTAAACAGTTTTAAAATAACAAATTTTATCAATACTGCTGTTCATATCTTCGTTGTGACTTGAATAAATATTAAAACCGACCTAACTAGCAGCATTACAACACTATCACAGCACCAAACCATTTTAACAATCACAAACCACCTACTACTCTGACCTAAAACTCCCAGACCCCGGACACCTTTGTGCCCTTTTCTCTCGCCAAACACTGCTGCTCGTCGAAATCGATCAAACAGTGAAAGAATTATTACACCGCTCTAGCATGTCACACGCGCCCAATGTTTCCTTGCTGCCCGTGCGAAAGTTTGTTTACATGGGCTGTAAACCTTTTGTAGTTGGCTTGATTTGTCCGCTAAACAACCTACGAACGAGCCCGAAGAATATTGCAAGACACCGCTGTTTGAGGATTTATTGGCGAAATAAAGCATGGCCGAAGTGATCAAATAAATGGAAACGCAAAAATAAACGAACGAAGCTAACCCGAGTTGCATACCTTTAGGGGGAATTTCTTGCTCCGTGAGTTTTGTTCCTTCATCTCTCGATCTAATATGTAATCAAGCAAAGTTTCCTCATTTTCTACCATTATCCTATTAACACATTAACGATGCACTGATATTTGCAACTAGCCAAAGGAAAAAAACCAACAGTACAGAATCTCATAAGACCCTTTTGCTCTCTCGTACCAAATGATTCTCACTGACACCATATACGGAATGGTTGGATAGAAAAAACAAGAATTCGCTTTACGTGAACATGGGTAAATACCATCCCGGACCGCTCGCAGGTAATGCATGAAACCGAAACCTCCGTACCAATGGTAAGAAACATTACACCAAACCCAGCCACTTATCCTGCATTTATTCATTTTCGGGCGTATACACACACACACGTGCCCAGGACGGAATCCTTTTTAGCGCTCCGGTTGCTCTACAGCGAGAAGGTAAACGGTACGTAATTGACTTCGTTTTGTGGTTGGATTTTTTGTTTGCGTTTACTGTCCTGCGCCGGCGAGAAAAACGGGGGAAAGCGACCGCATAAATTACTTACCACTCCAGCTGAAACAGGGGAGAACCTAATAGGAGATGGAAAAAAAGGGATACGAACCTGACCAATGCTCATCTTCAAACACACTTACTTCGGTGATGGGTGGTTGAGTCTTTGCGACGTTCGGTAAGAAAAACACTATGTTGCTCCCTTTCGTTTTTTTTTACTGACCATCACAGAAAGCTGCAGTGTCTAGGAATCGGTATCGGATTTTGGACACGTCAACATTCACTCCACATTATGGTGGTGTGTGTGTGTGGTTTTTCCCCAAGAAAACTCTACCCTGGTCCTGTGATGGACAACTAATTAAGCGCACCAGGTTCAGGACCGGCACGACGGAAGCAGCTTCGGAGCGCATTAATGAGATTAAGTTAATCCCGAGTTGAGACAGTGTGTGTGGTTTGTTGTGAGTGAAGCTGCAACAAATAGTTGCACTAAGCAACTTCACGGTAGTCTCATTCAGGCGAGAAAATGTTGCGGGGGGTTCCTTTACTTTGCCGTATAGTATGGTAAAGTATACCGGCACAAATATTGCATCGTTTAGAAAAGCAAGAGGAAGGAAGAATTAAGAATTCGAGCTCAAATTCCCTCAATAATTGATGTACAGTATGTACACCCCTACACCTGTAGGGGTTGAAAGAATGTGAAATTGTTTACTGGACTAATGGTAGATGCTTCATTGGTTCGTTCGTTCTTTTATTCCTTTTTCTTATATCAAAACTGATTTTAAGTAACTTTGAACAATTGAATTTTTGTTACAAAAATGCATACATTTAGGCGCTTCTAGCGTTTGCCATGGTCGAATCGTGCTTCCTGTCCTGAATTACAGTCTTTAAAAGAAGACAGTAGAATGACGACACAGTATATATTCTTCTATTTCTATATATATCTACATTTAAGTAGCAACACCATTAATGAGAAAATTCAATAATGTACAACATGTAATTCGAGAGATCCTGTCAACGGTACAGAGATCTTATTAGAGATTAATTTTTAGTTGAGGATAATTAGCGCCACATCTAGTTATTCAGACAGTAAAGGTATGACACCATAGAAGTAGACACTGAAAATCCACTAATATATGACCCTAACCAGTACCATCTGAAAGAGAACAGATGTTCGTCTCCGGCTAGGGTCTACGAGGTCACCGATAACTACGCCTGTTGCATACACTAATGAACAGGTATCAAATCTCATTCCTAATACTTGATAATTCTTCGAAATGACTATACAAAAAATTAAAAATTAAGGAAGGAAACCAGCAATATCAGGCCAAAATATTCCAACAGATCCAACAAGTACCCAGTCAAATTAATTTGAGAAAGCCGAGGACAAAAATTTAACAGACAGTTTGATTGAGTGTTAAAATAAATGCTGGCATTTATTAAGACAGTGTCTACTGCTGGACAGAAGGACCTTTGTTAAGGTTGATGGGAATCTTCATATGTCGTCAAGAACTGGCAAAGCCAACGTATGACTTGTCCTCAAGTTAAAACTAATAAAAACTCTACAAGAATCCTACATAAAACAGTGCACATAATGTACAATTACTAACATATTGTTGCATACATTTAGGCGCTTAAACAGGTATCAAATCTCATTCCTACTACTTGATGATTCTTCGAAATGACTATACAAAAAAATAAAATTGAAGGAAGGAACCCAGCAATATCAGGCCAAAATATTCCAACAGATCCAACAAGTACCCAGTCAAATTAATTTCAGAAAGCTGAGGACAAAAATTTTACAGACAGTTTGATTGAGTGTTAAAATAAATGCTGTAATTTATTAAGACAGTGTCCACTGCTGGACAGAGGGACCTTTGTTAAGGTTAATGGGAATCTTCATATGTCGTCAAGAACTGGCAAAGCCAACGGATGACTTGTCCTAAAGTTAAAACTAATAAAAACTCTACAGGAATCCTACATAAAACAGTGCACTTAATGTACAATTACTAACATATTGTTGCATACATTTAGGCGCTTAAAGTTTCTTTATAGAGCTAGCAAGTAAACAAGTCAATCCCCTTTCACAAATTCTTTAAACCACTGCTTAACAGAAGGCTTTTGATTGTTTTAATATGAAAGCTGTAAACTAGCAATTGTTTAGAGGACGTATTAGAGGGTTTTTGTTTCTGGAGTATTAATATTTTTAAATTAGTTTTAAATATATTCGTTCAAGTTCTTTTCTATGGGCTATTCTAATAATAAAATTAAATCAAAGATATTTACTAAAACTTTAATTTTTGTGTATGCTTGGGTGTGTTATACACACAGACACTAATATAAGACAAACTTCCAAACAATTCCAAGCGCTAACCCCACTCAAAAAAAACGCCCATAGAAAGAGTTTCCAACCAACCGGGGGACACATTTGTTTGTCTACAAAAATTAACCATAAAACGAACAAAAATATAACCACCGCAAAAGTGATTTAAAAAACATTCTTTACGTTCACCACCCACCAAGATGGACACATAATACTGCAAGAGGTGTGTGTGAGTGTGTCCCGTAACCCGGAAGATATTTACCTTGCAAATGCTAATGCTTGCAGCAGCAGCAGCAGGACCATTGCACACTTTTGTGTCCCATATTCATCCGCGTTGGCTCGTGCCCACCCCAAGAAAGGGGTTAACGTACACCGAGGAAAAACAAATGCAAAACTAAGGGATGATAACTTGCCCGGCAGTGGAATATAATTCCACAGGTGAGGTCCTAGCGTTATGTGGCTGTTGAGTTGTGTGGTTCTTTTTTTGTCTTTTTTTCACTCTCCTCATCCCGAGTTCTATTCTGTTTAGCTTCAATTATACAGTAATCTGCCATTTAAATTGCCCCATCAGGGTTATGCCGCAAGTGGCAGCGGCATGTAAATGGGAATGGGTGTCCGATTAACACATTTAATTTGCCATGGTAGAGCACCTGCGTGTGCAGGATTCCTAAATCGGTCCTTCTAAGTCACCAGTTTTTTTGCTTTGAAGTGTCCCGTTAAAAGAACAGCAGTTGTGTAGCTATTCGCCGTTTTACCCTTTTCAGTTAAAGAATTAGGGGAATAATATTTATTAGGGAACTAGTCTTGCGAGACTTTTAAAAAATGGTTCTAGGGTGACATGAAGATGCAGAAAAAAATCTTCACCGTCACATTTAAAACGAGTTTGACTGGTAGAAAACCATTCTGAACGTTTCTTGAGAGCAGCTGAGAGATGACCAGCATATCCTTTTAAGCGTTGCCCAGAAACTCTGAAAATGAATTTTAAATTGTGAGATTTGATTCAAAGATGCGAAGCTGATTTTCCTGTTTTTCAAAGAAGGATGCTGTTGATTCAACCTTCAGGAAAGATTGAACAAGAATTTCGACAGCATCCCGTGGGAAAATATTTCCCAAAAAATCTCGTCCTACTGCTGACGATCTTCAATATAACGCTCTCTGTCAAGAAACAAAAACAAAATGCAGAGACATTCCAACGATAGGTTTCAATACATGAGGTTAATTTTAATTTATTCTCCTTTAAACTCGTACAAGAAAAACAAGGTTCAGCAGCAGAAGGACATTAGACGACTGGGCACACAAAAAAAGAAGCTTCGCTCGACAACTAGACGACCCAAACGAACTACACCACACCACGCCGGGTGGTTGTATCACATATGCATGCGTCACTGTTATCCTTTATTCTAACTCACCCATAAAGGACTATAAAATCACGCCAACGAAGCCAAAGAGCGATAGAGCGATAGAGAGAGAGAGAGCAAGCAAGCGATTTTGCTCCACACACCGAATGCGCACTGCTGACAGCTGATGCCAACGGTAGTTGATTTGCCAATATGTACATTTGCATATAATTTGTATTTTTGCATTCCACGAGCGCCATTTTCCAACAAGCGAACCACCGGGAGTGTATCGTCCCGATCGTGTCCCCTTGAAATTTTAATCTAAGTTATAAGTATTTCTATATTTCTAAATCCTTATTGTTCGCTACTTAGCGAAAATGATAAAACCCTTCGGATATTAAAAGCAAAAAAAAAGGCAGAAAAACGAATTTGGTTTACGGTTGTTGAGCAGTGCTAAAAATTCGTCCGCTTACCGTCTCGTTTGGCTTTCTACTGCCGAGCGCGGAAGCTGTACGCTTTATTCTCTCTTATCTTGCTCTCTCTTATCTCGTGCGTCCTTCGTCGGGCGCGTCCACACTAACACGGCTATTATTGCAGTTCCCGCCGCATCTGCTGCAACGCTTGTTATTGTGAACACTCCCCCCCGTGCGACGGCTCCGCTGCCGTAGCACCTATATTCTGCCCGACGTCCAGCACCACGACTTTCACTGTTGGCCGTTCTAAGCGTGTCCCCTTCGCTGTCTGTATAACGACACGCCGCACTTCTCCGTCTCTTGATCGTATGGTTTCTACTACTCTCCCACGCGGCCAGCAGTTTCGAGGGTTATGCTCGTCTACTATCAAAACGAGATCGCCTATAAGAATAGGAGAAGAAGGCTCGAACCACTTGGTTCGTTTCGTGAGCGTCGGCAAATGCTCCTTTAGCCACTTCTTCCACAGACGCATGCATCCTGGAGAGCCAGTTGTGAAGCTGAAAACCACCTTGATTATGAATGTACTGTACCTCTGTAGCTAGTTGTGCGGCATCATCTTCGCATTCGGTGCTAAACAGCAGATCATCGACGTAATGTTGTTCCTTTACACACCTGACGGCCCGGGGAAACATTTCGATGAAGCGATCGGCGTTCACGTTCTTTATGTATTGCGCACATGTTGGTGAGCAGGTTGCGCCGAATGTCATTCTTGTCATTATGAACTCTTCTGGCTCCTGTTCGACATCGCCCCACCTCCAAAGAAAGCGTTGACTATGTTCGTCTGCTTTGCGTATCACCACTTGATGATACATTTCCCGAATATCTGCGGCGACGGCGAAACGATGTTCTCGGAAACGATAGAGTACCGACGGTAACGGCGTCAGCAGGTCAGGACCGGATAGTAGGCTTGTGTTTAAAGATGTTCCATTCACCGCGGCAGCTGCATCCCATACCAGTCGTACCTTTCCCGGTTTGTTTGGATTTATAACTGGAAATATTGGCAGATACCACTTCCTGGCATTGTTACGAGTAGCGGTCAGTTCATCTTTGGATATTTTTCTTACGTACCCTTTCTTCAAGAAGTCCTTCAGTTTTTCGTTGATCACCGTGGCCAGGTCCTTATCTCTCCTCAACCGCTTTTCCAGGCCCTCCATTCTATGTAAGGCCATGCGTCGGTTGTCTGGTAGACAGATGTTGTCTGATCGCCACAGTAACCCGGTTTCGTATCGGCCATCGATGAGCTTCGTATGCGTATCTAACAGGGTATAAGCTCGTTCATGTTCTTTGGACAAAACGTTGTTGGTGGGATTAATCTCGCGACTTTCCGAAGCGAATATTTCTCGTAGCGCCGCATCTATGTCTTGGTCGGACTTTGTACACGTACATAGATGAACACCAAGTGATTTTGCGTCCTTTCGAGTAGTAAACTGGTTATGCGGACCGCAGACAACCCAACCGAGACGTGTCTTGGTGGCAACCGGTTCCCCAGCGGCTCCTTCGATAGTTTTCAGGGGTCTAGTCAAGAACACATTGTTAACACCTATCAGTATTCTTGGTGCAACTTCGCGATAGCTGTGAGCATTGGCCTTGCGTAAGTAACCGTATTTTTCCACTAGTTCTGACAACGGCAGCGACTGTCTGGGAAGCGCCAGCTTGGAAATAGTATGCACTCTTGGCATCGTGTATTTCTTCCCCTCCTCGTCTACACCAGAAATGCAAACGGCAGCTGTACACGAGCGGGTCTCTTCTCTCTTTTGGTTTCCTGTCCAGCTCAGACAAATCGGACTGGGGCTTCCTTCGAGGTTTAGTTCTTTTAGCAATGTATGGTCCATAAGCGTAACGGAGGAACCATCGTCGAGGAGCGCAAAGGTGTTTACCTTCTTATTGTTGCCGTAGAGTGTCACGGGAACGTATCTCAGCAGGGACGTTTCCGAAGAGCAGTTATGTGCAAGGTTGGCATTAGAGTCTCTAGCGGTAGCTTCTCCATGCAATAGGTCGTGGTGAAACATGGAACATCCGTTCTTATTGCACGGTGATGAGACATTGCACCGTCCTGTATGCTTCCAGAGACACCTTCTACAGAGGCGATACCTTCGCACAAAACCCCACCTTTCGTTCGTTGAAGATGAAAGCAGCTTGTTACAGTCGGGTCCGCTGGGGCATTCATCATTTTGGCATATTAAGCATACGGGATCGTCGTGCGTTAATGGTCTGCTTGTTCGGGGCTCCGTATGTGCGTTGACGTATTTCGGTTCGCTTCTTTTTGCAGCCAGCTGAGGGGGTGGCGTTACAGAAACAGCGGCATTTGTAATCATTCTCATCCACGCGCCGTATTCCTGCAATGAAGAGTGTTTTAGTTTGGTTTCTTTATGTATACCCCACATTAATTTAAGGCATGGTGGAAGGCGGTCGACGAGCTCCTTTGTTAAAGATGGGTTGTAGTTATGGTCGTCCATCCGCCGTGCTTTAATAGTGGCACATAACTCCTCTACCGATACGCCGTAGTCGATCAGCGTCTGCATCCTCTCTAGCCTCGGTGGTGGAGCTGAACGGATCTGCTGCATAACACCTTCAACAAGCACTTCGGAGCGTCCAAAAAATCTCTCTAGAGCGCTCATTACATCGTGCACATTGTCCGCTTCCTGTAACCGTCTCTGCACCATTTTTAACGCACGCCCAGAAAGACACTCCTGCAGTCTCAGTACATTTTCATCATCCGTGTAGCCGCACATCCGCGTCGTAGTGTCGAAACGACTCTTGAAGTTGCTCCATTCATCCGGATTGCCTGAGAACGTAGGGAGCTTCCCGCTAACGACATTCCTGGCAGCCATCTGGCTTCGAGTCAGCTCATGCGGGGCAACGGGTGTTGAAACATGCCGGGTGGTCGAATGGGCACCTGGGTTCCCCGGATAAGGTGTATGGCTTTGCTGGTCGTAAGCATTTCCTTGGCAGAGGGACAGTCTGCTTATTTCGGCGTACATAGTTCGGCGTTCTTCGTGAAGCTGTTTTTGTTGGTTAGCCAGCTCCAATCTCAGGGCGTTCAACTCTCGCGTGACAACGCCTACGTCGTAACTGGTTTTGATTGGATCGAACCGTGATGGAGATTGACACGTGCAGCACTGCCATTTTCCATCCGCCATTTCCTTCGTAGCGTTAACGCATTCAAAATGGTACCAGTTTTTGCATACGTTACATTGCAACATTCTCTCGTTCGGCGTCCTGTCGCACTTCTCACAATTTCGATCCTCGTACATAGGACGATACAAACGAGTTAGTTCCGCCTCCATTGCTTCCTTTTCCTGGCGCATCTTCTTTCGTCCGTCTTCCAGCTCGCGTCTCAATGCATTCATCTCACGCGTAACGGCACCTATCGCGTCCTCGGCTCCTGAAGATACACTGGGAGACAACGGAGGGTGGCAGGCGCGACACCGCCAATCTTCCGCAATTGTGTCGATGGACACATTCACACACTCGAAATGGAACCACTGCTTGCACCCGTCGCACTGCGCCATGTCATCGTGTGGCGCTCCGCTGCATTCCCCGCACTTATCCTCCTCGGGACTCGGGTTCACGCTGGTCGGCTTCATATCGTGCAACTGATGAGACTGGTTCCACACGCGATTCACTTTTGGAGTATTCGTACTACTGTATACGGTCTACTAAGCGAATAACGGATTTGCTGTTTTACTATCCTATCCGGCAATTGTTTCAGCGTGAGGTCGATGAGCCCGGGCTTCAGCTGCGAACACGCGGTTTACACGATCACTTTACAATGACGGATTGCACGTCCCGAATCTCGGCTTTAAGTCGATCTTAACAGCCGGCAACGATACGATAACGAATTTTTAGAATGTTCGCTACTTAGCGAAAAACGATAAAACCCTTCGGATATTAAACAAGCAAAAAAAAAGGCAGAAAAACGAATTTGGTTTACGGTTGTTGAGCAGTGCTAAAAATTCGTCCGCTTACCGTCTCGTTTGGCTTTCTACTGCCGAGCGCGGAAGCTGTACGCTTTATTCTCTCTTATCTTGCTCTCTCTTATCTCGTGCGTCCTTCGTCGGGCGCGTCCACACTAACACGGCTATTATTGCAGTTCCCGCCGCATCTGCTGTAACGCTTGTTATTGTGAACAGACACAGTTTTTGATCGGGTTAAACCTTGTTTCATCGAAATCAACTCCCTCCTCAGGGTTTTTTTTATTCCTTTGGTGCTGCTCGCCGTGTGTACTCTCGTCGACTACCGAACACAACCGTACCGGCACTAGGAATTGGTGCACACATATTGTGTCGCACAGGGTTCAGGATACGCGAGGTTGATATGACTGCATTAATTTTATATTCACTCGGGCTACAACAGCAACAACCCGGGCGCGACCAGCATGCTTCACATTCTGGGCAAAGCGAAAAGGTGCCACCCGGTTATTCTTATCTCCACCACCTCCTGGAGCTGTCTTAGGATCACACAAAAAGGGGTTAAATTCACCTGCACCCTTTGCGTCTTATTGCACGCCTGCTCGGTATCCCCGGCTCCCAATTTCAATGCACGGATTTGCAAATGTGTCCTCCCGACAGCGTAAACGACACCTTTTCCGTTTCCTGTTGGTGTGCCCCGAATATTAGAGGCATACGGTTGGTAGCGGAGGGGCTGCCCGCTAAATTTCGACTCAATTCGACCGCAACGAGCGCGGCAGTTTTGGTAGTTGAAGGTGATTTGGAATTTCTAAAAATATCCAATAACACCCGGTGGCATCGTTCGCAGCGTTGTTTTAGCGTTTTTGCATGGAGTTGATTCTGCGCTAACAATTCTGCCCAACGTTCCTTTTCTTCGTTAGCTTTCCTTATTCATAAGTAATATGATTTCGGGGAGTAGAAGGTGCACGCTAACGAAACCTTGAGACATTGTAACATTGTGTTCTTGAGAGAAAATTGTAATCAAAAATAAATTCTTTTCTTTATTTCCATATCGCTGGTGGAAAGTTGTTGCACGATATTATAAAAACTTGCAACTTTTAACTCAATATAATTATAAAAAAATAAATAAGATTACAATATTAAAAATAACATTTTCTACATAAAACCAAAACGGTCATGTAGACTCACCTTTATTACACGGGAAAAAAAACATAACTGTGACAACGGATGCAACAAATGGGAAATGGTTCCCCAATAAAAATGCCCTACATCGGCAATGAAATGGAAAAATCATTCGATCGACTTTTGATGACACCTTATCACTCGGGGATGCTCATTTACCGCAGCTACACGTCTTGTTTGTTTGTTTTTTTTTGCGTCGATGGAAAATTGCCCTGCGTCAGGTGTTACAATTTTAAAGAAATATAAACCAAAGTCACGTTAGTTCTGGTGTGGTTACGATTTAAATGTACATCCAAATCGTATTCATTTTTAAGCTTCCTTGGGATGACGCTACACTCGTTTAAATTTGATTAAATTATTCGTTCAAAGTTCAAATTATAATTTATGCTTAGTTTATGTTATTTCGCTTATTTGTTTGATAAATAAAGAAAAATAATAAAATATTTTTGAGCTTAAAAAAATTTAAGTATGTTTAAGTAAGAATTGTTCAACAATGTTTAAAGAATTGTAAGTTAAGCTCATTTAACTTTCAACAAAATATTGAAAAGCATTAACGATGGTCTTTAAGTTAGGCACTTGAATTATTGATAAAGTGTAACATCGTCTTGATAAATCCAGAACCGGTTATAGGCTTATTTAAAGCGAAGCGTCTAAAGATATGCCATATTCCTTTCTTTAGAGATGGCCCCGTGTTGTTTCGTAAAGCAATTTTATTAAGCGTTAATCTATTCATTGGTATATCTAATTAGCAAGGGCAATCTTCTTCTTTCTTGGCCTAACGACCTCTTAAGGTCATGCCTGCCATTTCTGGCTTACTAGACTAATTGATACCGCATAGTTGGTTAGTCTATCCTCACTATGGGGTCCAGATGAGACTTGAACTCCGGTCCTGCCATGTGAAGACCGGCGCCGCTGTCGCATCACCACCGGGCCGCAATATAATGTTCAAATACTTTCAAACCGTCCACGTAATATTATATTTGCATACTTTCAGGCGCCTGAAAAAATTACCCTTTTTCGATTCATCCTTTAAGATTTTTCTGGTAGTTTTGCTTCTCTGGTGTCATTAACACCGTTTATTTAGAAAAAAATATAATATAATACAAATAATATTTAAGTTAATGTGAAAAATAAAATAAACTTTAACTGTATCACACGGGTTAAAACTTAAGATAAAGGGACCAGCTAAAAATTAAAACATTATCCGTTCTCTACTTAAAAAATGAAAAAAAAGAATGGACAGTAATAAAAACATGATAAATTTCAAAAGAAAAAGGGAAAAACAAATTAAATTACGTATAAAAATCACATGGAGTTCTAAGAAGAAACAACACAATCGAATTATAACCAAAAACAAAAGAAAAAAAAAGCATTAAATAGAAGAATTTTACAGAATACAACAACAAAATCCCTATGTGCTTCAAAGAAGTCTTGAGGCACTGAAGGAGTTGGTAGGGCTAGATTATAAGCAATTTAACGAATATCATAGGGTGTTAAACTCCATTTTAAGATATTAAAGAAGGCAAAACAAAGACAACCTCCAAGAGAAATATTGCACAACAAAAGGACAATGTGACTTTGATAATGCCCTACTAAATAACAAACAAAATATCGACAAAAATATATAAACCAAATCAGAGGTTGACTAAACGACGCACAATACAAACACGTATCATTGTCGCAATCAAAGTCAAAATGCAAGACTTCAAGGCATAGGCAAAACAATTCGTTAGGACATAACATAACTCCACTGTATGATTGTGTACGGTTTGTGAAGGGTATGGTACGGCACAGAAAAAGTTGCACCGACCAAAGCATGCGACAGGCAAGGCAGTGGGAAGGGACAGGAAGTCCTCACACAGAGTTCCAAGCTCCAGAACCCGCTCGAGTCATCGACTACGATAAAGACCCTCGCTACAACACGGACATCGCATACGGATATTGGAAATATTTGACAACAAAGCGTCCGACTGCACCCGGGATATGGTGTACGATACTGACCCCAGCTCTGAACGGACCCTCGCATCAAGATGACGGAATACTGCGCAGCGTAACAACCGAGCACACCCGGGATAAGGTGCCCTTTCACGGTTCGGAGGAGGAAATGTCTCCCAACCCATGTGAATTGTAGTTTTGTAATTTAGAATAAGTTCCTTAATTGTAATTTAGAATAAGCAATACGGCCAGGCCGTTCTATATGAATAAAAAAAAAAAAAACATAACTCCACTGTAGGAAAATATTAAGATAATGACAACATACACTTGCGATACTTAAGCCTCATCCGACACATCCTTTTGCACTCGATCACGTGAACTCTTCACCCTTATTTTATGCTGGTTGCGGCTACTGTCTTTCCTGCAGTGGTACGTGGCCCATTTCGTCCCAAAAAAAAAAGACAACACGTAAAACCCACCAGATTCGGAGTTACTCGAATCATTATCAAGCGGGCACGTACGATTGACGTTGTTTTCAATTCGTCGCCATTCGCGGCACAGGAAGGATTTTTTTTTTCGTTCGTTCCACCATTCGATAATGTTTTATTTTTCGGCCCCAATAAAGTGTTCCACTGTGAGAGTGTTTCTCTGTGTGTGTGTGACTGTGATGCAGGCAAATTTGTTTAAGCATTTATTTTATTTCCATTCTGCCGTTGTTAATGCTCCGAGAACAACGATCCACCGTCGTCATGCAGAGAGACGAGAAACTTTTCTTTTTCCTTTACTTCAAAAAGCGACAAACGCCACAAATCCTTGTTCGGCAATGCTCAACACAGCAACAAACCAAGCATAGGAAAGAAAACCCCAAAAACCGGCCCTACTTAAAAAATGCCTTCACAGAAGGTACGTGCCGACCCGTCTTGTGAACCGGTTGCTGGCTAGAGATTGCACTTTTCCTCTTTGGGAAATAAGCGTTTCCACACGTCCGCGTCGAGCCTTGGCCAGGCTCCAGCGGCACACCATTTCGAAGGCGCATCCTCTTGCGCAGTGTGTCTGTTGATCGTCGACTTCATATTGCCGAGGCATGCCGATTTTGCTGCTGTGCTGTGTTGCGGTAACTTCCGAAGGAAAACGGAAAACTCTTCCCCATCTCGTTACCCCACCATTGCCGCGCTTCAACCTTCGCTCCGGGTGGCAACGAGGTCAAAGAATCTACACAACTTTTTCCCCAAAGCAATACGCTGCTACTACTGCCGGTGTGTATAGGCTCAAACAGCAAGCGCAACTTGCGCTGGGAACGAACGAAGAAAAACGGCAACGAAACCCCCCAACAACAAAAAAAAAAAACACACACAACTTCACCTCCAAAACGGCGAACACGAATCGTTAATGGTATTGAACCACGACCAAAAACCACTAACCCAGATTATGAATGCTTATGAGCACTTGTGAGTGTTCTTGCAGCTTTCGGTTGAAATAAAAAACGATGCTCCTTTATCGCGACCGCGCACCACGAAGAGAGGTCACCTTCCGAAACCTACCTTCCGAACACTATAGTTGTGTTCACTGTTCGCACGGAAAAAAAAACTCACAAACGGAAAGACGGCAGAAAAAACAGGCGTCATTATGTGACAAGAAAAGAAAGACACGGTTATGCATGATACTTGCGATTCAAAATTAAACGACAGCCCCCTCCCCCATTTTGCCCATTGGCTTACTGCTTTACTGCACGGGGATGTATCTTGTAATGTTTTGCCCCCCGTAACTGGTTGCCATGTAATCGAAAAGTTTGGTCGCTTTTAACAGCGGCATTAAACCCGGAAGCGGTTGCTGGATGGATAATAAAAAAATATATGGGATGCTTCGAACGACACGCCAATATTGTACCTGGTCATGCTGAGGCAGTGGGTAGAAGTTCAATAGATATGACGGGTATTTGTTGTAATAATGAAGCACATCGCGTTTAATGTGCCTCTTTCACGACTTGGTGAATGTCAATCTAGCCCTGGAAGGCAAACTATTGCATAAGTGCATCACATTGTTGAAAGTATTCCATAAATAATCTTAAAACGGCCTTCCACAACTAGGAGATAAGAATAATGACGAAGTCAGACTTTGTTTGGGGAAATGTCATGCGAAACACTTCCAATATAAAGCTTCCAATATTCAATATAAAGCGCAAACATAAAAAACGAAAGTATAAACAAAAATAAAACTTCACACACAATTGAAAAAATCAAGTTTTGCAATGAGTAAACAACTTCAAGGCGAATATAAAGGTGTGTGAAAATTAGTCAAATCAAAAGGAAGGAAAAAACTCAAAAAAAAACGAAAAAACATTAAACAATACAACAAGTACATAACAATATAAGAAAATGTAAACAACTACGAAAAATTACATAAATTTCCAATTAGAAATGAGAAAAAAATAACAAAAATGTCTGTGCTTACAATACAAACAGACAATTTGACACAAAAAAAACAAGTAGCAAACATTTCTGTAGCAAATCAGAGAAAGTAATCAGATCTAACAACATAGCTTTAATAATTAAGAAACATCTAACACGAATAAAAGTGATGAAGAACCATTTGCAAAAATTTCATTACAATTAAAAATAAACAATTGATCAGAGAAGAGAAAACTAAACTGAAAAATCAATATGATATAAAAACAGGGATACACATACAATGAAAGAACCATCGGAAAAACTGAAACTTTGATAAAGTAAACAATAACATTAGCTATCAAAAAAAGCGTTTTATACAATTAATTGATCTATAAACTAAATAACAAAATCAAAAATTCCTTTGAAAAAAACATCTAAATAAAAGAAAAAAAAAAGCTAAACAATCAAGACAAAATAATTCAACACGGAACAATAATCCTTTTAGAAAAGATCATATGAAATATAAAAATCCTTATCGTTGCAGAAGCTTAATAAATGTAATGATATTCAGATTTCAGATACTAGTTTTTCCTATTTAATTTATGAACAAGATAATTTTTTTTCAAGAAATTAAGATTTTAATGTCTAAATAAAAAAAATCAAATTTTCAACCAAATTGTTGCACCTCTTAGCAATTGAAACGTATTGTACTTGAAATTCTTATTTGTGTCGTCATGGAGACTCATACATCAGCCATCAAACCAGAATTTGTTTAGTAAAATCGTTTTACAAAATGACAAATCTCAAACAGTTTTATAGAAATCAATTGTGCAGATAAAGAATTATTGCTTAAACAAACTTGCCATTTCTTTGTCTGCCAGAAACGACGCGATATTTTATTTGAAACTCAACCAACTCATGCACGAACTCGACCGCTTACATGGGCTACATTTAGCAAACATCTAGACCGTAATACTCCACATAAAAATGTCACCAAAGTCAACGTGACGAACGTGTTGCAATGTGGCCGAAAAAAAACCCACACCACGAACGAATCGAGCCCGTTTTCCCTCACACTCCCATTAATGCTCAAAACAATGCTCGAAAATGGAAGGCAGGACACGGGCAAAAAGCCCACCCGAAAGGAACGGAATGAAGCGGTGAACGTGAAACCTAACCAAACTACGGTCCATTATCTAATGCTCACGTGACAAACGGCAATAAGCGACTGCGCTACCATGTACGCGTCGTCAACGTCCGCGTCGTCCATCGCCGCCCAGAATATATGCAGAGTATCTGTGTTTGTTCGTCCTTTTTTTGTTTTTGCTCCCTTCAGGTATTCGTATCAAGATAGATCAGGACCCATTAGGGGCCCTCGGCTGAAAACACAAGACACAAGTGACACACACGGGGTGCAGAGATACCGGAAATTCATCGTGTCTTCCCCATCGATTCCCTTCGCCGACAGGAAGCCCCCGGACCGAATGCTTACCAATGTCCTCGGCCAAACCTTCGCCATTCGGTTTTATGAACGCAGGCAAATCGTAAAAAGCTAAAACTCAACGCCAAAACATAAAAGTTGTTGTCCTACCGACTTAGCGACGCGAGGGCTCCGGCTCTCGGGTGGGGACACTGTTGCAGAGGTGGCTGAAAACATGAGTGTTTGAGTAATAATAAAGCGGGGCAGCAACACACACATACACAAACATGTCAACAAACTAACAGATCGACTGAAAATCAACTACCCAAAAAGCCTAAAACGAAAACCTCATTTAGGTAAAAAAAATGACACACGACCGCTGTCGGGCACGGACGGATGACAACTCAAGCACGAACATCAAACTATCGTTTCATGTTGAAGTTTCTGGCTATCTTTGCCAAATAGTAAACAAATTAAAATAGATTGCTGAAAATTGATAACGAAGATAGCGACAATTAAATTCAGGATAAGAAGTTCCTAATTGCTTGCAAAACATCAGTAAATGAGCGCCACAAAAACGGATACCAAATTAAACAGTAACTTGATTAATCTCTTTTTGGTGCAATATTTCACATTTTGTAACAATTTCGATGCATGCTTTATGTATTCCTATTGTATGATAGTATATTGTACATGTTTTTAATCTCAGAGACATTTCGTAACAAGTTCTCAGTTCTTCTAAATTTAGTAACCAAATTATAAATTTTGAAGCTACTCAAAAAATGTTTGAAACAAAGAAAGAGTCAAATATAATTAAAAGAAAAACAAATAAACAAAATATAGAGATCATCTTCTCTTGTTTAGTACAGCTTGTATTTATTTATTCTATTCTAGACCTGCTAACCACAAAAATGATCTAACATGGTTTTAATGGGACATGGGACAAATTGATCCTACTTTTTAAGCCATCGACTCAATATTGTGATCATAGCAGCTACTTTGTCAGTGCCTTTCATGAACTCGGCTGGTGTTCATCAAGCAAAATCTTAGGTTCTTAACAGATTTTTTAACATTAATTTATGTCATAATGTATGCCATTCCAGATTCTGAAAATCATTTATAATCAGACAATTTGAAGATATTCTAATTAATTTCTAATCTGGCAGATTTTCAAAGACTCCAAAATTGTTAGTTTCCATGTAATTTGTGGTGCAAAGTACTTTTACAGATCAATATTAACAAATACAACACATATTGAATTTGAGAAAAAGCTGATTTCTCCTGTTCAGGTGTGCTTTTTGACAGCAGGTTTACTCTTCCAGGTCTCTGTGAAGTGACGATTTCAAAAACACTGTGTATACAAGGCTTTAGGATATTAAGGAATCCATTATTTAAAAGTCCCTAAACTGTGCAATTGTCTGCTTATTTAAAAACTTTGCGTACATCTTGTGGAGTCCATCACAACAATATTTAAACAACAGAATTGAATGAATTCAACGTAACCTTGGATGGTCTCGTGTATCTCTGTGTCCTACTTGTCGTACTAGGTGCTTTCTATTTAAATTAGAACTGTTAGAAGATCTGGAGATATACGGCGCATTGTATATTTTTACGTAAACTTATGAATGGTAATGGAAAAGAAGAACTTTCATGCTCCAAGTAGCAGAGGCGGATCATACTAGTTCGGGGCCCTAGGTGACAAGGAAGTCGGGGCCCCAAGAATTCATCTGATTACTAAGGCCTTCGTTTTTCGGGCGCCAAATGGCGGGGCCCTAGGCGGCCACCTACTCCGCCCACCGTTTGATCCGTCACTGCCAAGTAGGGTTTTAAGATTTAAGTCATTTTAGTACACAGCGTCAAATTTCGACTCAAACGAACATTTAATAAAAACAGTCAATATCTGCAGTTCTCTTGATAGTCTTGAAGATGTTTGTTTAAGTTTTAATGACATGAAGATCTTTCTATGTAGTTTATTTTAGTTTAGTACACTAAATTCGCTATGTAGGTTTACGATAGCTGGATAACCGGATGATAGTAAATGTTAATTTAAATGTAATAGATACATCATTCAAATGTCTATACAAATAATATCAAAACAAATATTCTAGTTTTTGTTCCTTTTTTGAACTTATCCAACATTGTTTTTTCCTTTTTAACTCGATAAAAACATTAGAATTAAAGTTTGATCATCAACCCAAACTTTCTACCAAACATTGCCATTTTATAGAATATGCAAAACTCATTCTAAACTGTCCATCTATTAAGAAAAATATCTGTCACAAAAGTGAAAACAAAACACCCGGCGATTCATCATTGACGTGCAATAAATCATTGCAAAAGAAAGAAACATCTCCGAAACAAGCAACAAGATCACTCACCCAAGAACGCTGTGGCACACTTCGCGCCAAGCCGGCAGCGCAATAAAACTCGATTGTTGTGATGGACTCCACAAGAAAGGAAGCCAATAAATTATGAATCCTAATCCAATAGACCGCACACCCCCCCTTCGGGCCGGCCGCAGTAATAAGTTCTATGAAAGTGAGCGTACCAGACGGCACACCGAGCACCCCGTAAGTCAATATACCGCCACAGCAACCTTGCTACCCATGCTCCTTACGTCGGCACTCAATTCGAATCGTCCTCTCTCAATTCTATGGTCGCAAGATAGCAGAAAAGAAATCTTTTCAGAAGCGAATGAAAGAAAAGATACACTCCACAAAAAAGGACATAATTTCCTAAGGCTGTGCCACGCTTACGGTTGTATTATTTTCATTCTCCGTCCCCAATTCCACCGAGCCCGCTCTCTCTCTTCCCACGTCCGCTCAGTGTCCATCCATCGGTTGGTTTCGCTATGCTCCGGTGCAAATCGTCAACATCCTGCCGCCGGTCGCGGGTATCGATTTGTGGTATTTATGTAAATCGTGGCAAAACATTTTGATAGCATCACAAAATCGAATCAAAACCGATGGCCACCCTCCGCCCGATGGAGGGTCCGGGGAATGATTCTCGGAATCACTTCGGCTTGCACGAGAACCTGCACGAGGGCGATACCTTACCGTGCATCGACAATCGTAAGCATATTCGTAGAAACTGGCAACTTGAGAAGCTTGTTCTTGCAACAACTTCCAGCAGAATCCGACACACAAACAACACTGCGTACAGAGTTGTCCAAAAGTCCTTGCCCTTGGGCGAGACTGCAATGTGATACAGAACAATGTTCGCCACCATGAGGCCACTCACGCGAAAACGATAATATATTCTCGAGCTTAATTTTAAGCATCTCCAGGATCTGCTCCGGAGGTCATTTTCATCGGTCGCCATTTAAATGGTGACACACGAAACAAAGCGTAATCTAATCATGTGGCTTAGCAGCATAAGCTTCGGCCGAAGTTCGCCCTACTCTTCGTCCATCGTTCAATCGTGCTGGTTAATTGATAGGCATTTCTAATTTCCTTCATCAGAGCTACATGTTCCGGGGTTTCGTGTGGATACCTTGCGATGCGAACCTATGGGCTTGGAAATCCATCAAACCGTTGTGTCATGTTTTCTCCCCCAGTGGCCCCCCCACCGATGCTCTCGCTCGTCTAGAAGCCATAACCACCGGATTCACCGCCAACCAACAGGATACAGATCCGTGTCTGGAAATCCCACTGACGGCTGACAATTCATCAGGTTGCATCACGGCGCCTGTCAAATCCGTCCGTCCGGTCGTCCGCTTCACCATCATTATTGGCCGGGTGACTGGAAATAGATACTACGTCCGGGTAAAGCTTCTACCAGCGCCATCAACACCGTCATGGCTGTGATGCACAAAACTGCAATATTATTGCATCCACGGAATTGTAGCGGATTACAAATTTCAACATCATTTTCGTTCTATTTTTTACGCCATAGTTAGGATTCCTCGATTTATCCTGTACCACCGTTTACAATCCATTGGAGGTCCTGATGTCGAGCGACTAAATTACAGCCGCAGGCAAGTTGCGAATATTTCGACAATCGCAGGAAATAAACCGGAGGACACGCTTAGATAGAGGAAATCAAAACGACGAACGGGTATTTATTTTGCGATCCCGATTCTCGCTATCTAATATAATATTGGGCCACCGTACGCAGCTCGCCGATATCGTATTTCGTTCGTCATTAGCTGCACTTGACATGGTTTTGATGATTCACTGGGTTTTGCGTATTTCCGGAAAACTGACAAACATTAAACCGAACGGGTACGTACGACGACCACCGCCGTTCGGTCGCAGGTTAATTGACAGCGTAATTATTGATTGCATAATTTCAGGCGGGCTTTTTTTTTTCATTGCTGCTTCCGCTACACAGCGGCGATCATTTCAGTTTACGATTACAATATCCAATCACAATTTTAGTACGCGTTTGTTTAGAATGGCTTTTAAAAAGCCATCCAGTTTTGTAGTGTTCACGTTACATTATCCTTTACACAAGGACACCTCCGCACTCACTACCTCAGTGTAAACTTACCCGCCAGGAAGGTGTAGTATGGCAGCAAATCCCAATTAGTGATCCTCAGGCGAGCATTCATCGGGCGCGCTCCCATTCTGCGCTGCCAATCTGCTGAATAGCCTAATAAAATGTCACTGTGCACTGTTCTAGGTGCACGAAGGTTGGTTGGACGCACACGCTGGGAAAATTAGTTTTAATAAAAGGGATGCAAGTGACCGTTTGGAGCGGTTGTTGTCAACTCTCACCAACACGCGTTGCGGCTGCGGCTCAATAATTACCGCTCAAAATTGGCAACATTCGATTGCAATTATAACATAATTAACCCTAAATAATAGCCTTATTACACAGCGCATATACAGGCCGGAATGTAGGTACGCGGTGACCGACGTACGGGTGCCGTATGTAAGTGTATTTTTCCACGAACAAATCGAAACTCGTGTACGGTTTCGACTCATGTCGGGCATTGGGTTGTAATTTTATGTGCATGCAAAATTTTTCCCCCGTGTGCTTGTTTTTTTTTGCTGTTTGTTTGCCCCCTTTCAGAAACGATTCATCGTACCATATGGTTTCTTTATGATGGTGTGTGGGGCGTGCAGGACGACGACCCTTCTTACCTCGCACCATGCATGCGCTCCCCTTCCCTTTTGGTTAGTGCATTAAGACGCAATGCACCGGTTCTGTAGGACGCTGATTACATCGGCCGCCCGGGCAATGCATTTGTGCCGGAAGTCGGAAACGCAAACGTTAGCAGGTCGAAACTGCAGCGAATCTGCATCGGGTGGCGTCCACTTCTCCCTTAGCCGTTCACCGTGTAAGATACGATCGCTAGTGCATTAACGAAATGAGCGGGTTTTCACCAGAGAACACCAGAAGGGCTCGTTTTCTACTAGCTACCGATGTTTTTGCTAGAAGGCTTTCGGCAGCGTTCCTTAGACAGTGTGTGAGAGAAGGTGTGAGCGTTGCTGTACGGTGCACCGGAAATGACCCACCTGAATCGGGGAAGAAAAGGATCCCGGGGGGGAGGTTAGTGGCACACAAACACACAAAGAATAGAGGGCAAACAAACAGCAAAAAAAAAACAAGAACACGGGGGAAAAATTTTGCATGCACATAAAATTACAACCCAATGCCCGACATGAGTCGAAACCGTACACGAGTTTCGATTTGTTCGTGGAAAAATACACTTACATACGGCACCCGTACGTCGGTCACCGCGTACCTACATTCCGGCCTGTATATGCGCTGTGTAATAAGGCTATTATTTAGGGTTAATTATGTTATAATTGCAATCGAATGTTGCCAATTTTGAGCGGTAATTATTGAGCCGCAGCCGCAACGCGTGTTGGTGAGAGTTGACAACAACCGCTCCAAACGGTCACTTGCATCCCTTTTATTAAAACTAATTTTCCCAGCGTGTGCGTCCAACCAACCTTCGTGCACCTAGAACAGTGCACAGTGACATTTTATTAGGCTATTCAGCAGATTGGCAGCGCAGAATGGGAGCGCGCCCGATGAATGCTCGCCTGAGAATCACTAATTGGGATTTGCTGCCATACTACACCTTCCTGGCGGGTAAGTTTACACTGAGGTAGTGAGTGCGGAGGTGTCCTTGTGTAAAGGATAATGTAACGTGAACACTACAAAACTGGATGGCTTTTTAAAAGTCATTCTAAACAAACGCGTACTAAAATTGTGATTGGATATTGTAATCGGAATTACAACCTTAATAAGGGTCCTTTACAAGCGCTTAGGAGACCATTCGATGAGATCAAATATTTGGCAAGAGATAATAAATGTTTGATTGATTGAACTTGTTATATCGAGTTACCGGACTCTCTAAACGTCACTTGAGCTATCATCATTTTGATAGTAGTTAGAATTGAAGTACTTCTGTCAAAGAGTAATTGATGCGCCTTATAATATGCGATTTGCAGTGCAAATTAAACGTACTTTAACATAGGAGGACTAAAGCAGTACAGTGATTGAAATTTAAAAAAAGAAATCTTAGCTATAAGGACATCATGGGATCTAGAGTAATGATAAATGGTAGTCCCAATAAATACGTCATAATTGCTATATGCTGTGGTAAGCTAAATGGTAAAGTTTGTGGTAAGACAAGGATAAAATAACGATTTTTGAGGCATATATGATCCTTCCAAGGGCCTAACCTCCTAAAACCTACAGATATAATTTTCACGTCCCTTAAGATGTTGTATGAATAAGTGAATGGTCAAGGCGATCTCAGAAGATATAGGCACTCAAGGAAAACTTTCCTAGAAATATTTGGCACATCTCTCATATGGCCTATGTGAGATGTCTGGAAAATATCGCTTTGAAGCAGTTACAGGTGTTCCATAAAAATCTATATTCGATGTGTCATAGCGTTCACGTTGGACTACATACATTGTATTTTATTCCATAATTAACTGAAGAACAATTCATTACTAAAAAATAAGGCTTAGTAATTTATTAGCAGTGGTTTGCACATGTGGGATCTTTGTTGGAAGCATATCTTCTTCTTCTGTGGCTCTAGAACCTTGAGAAGTCTTGACCTGCCATTACTGGCTTTTCTTGACTTCGTTTTACTCGAAAACAGATGGTCAGATTTACGTACGGGAATGCAGTCCGGATAGTATTCGATACCAGGTCTTGGTGAGAACCGGGAGACTATAAGAACTAAAACAAATTGATGTACCAACCATCCGATCCAGACATCAATGTGATAGGGTAGAAGACACAAGATCTTAAGAACAATTGTTAGAGGACTAAAAGCAGGACTAAGAAGATATCCTCACTGATGTCATAAATACTTGCGATAGGATAACAGGGCTATTCAGACGAACTTAATACCAGAGCTTATCAATTCTTTTGAAGACTGCGGATGCTTCTATAGGTGGACACGCAGGTGTCTATAGGTATTCTAACCGAACGTAAACACCGAACGAGAAAGGACATCTTCAAAGAATCTTATTTTAAACGCTTGAAACCCCACATTTCTGTTAAGAATACTCTATACGTACAGGCTCAGACATTTGAAAGTAATATAACGTAAGAAAGTAAAAAAAAACTCACAAAAAATAACCTTCACAACAACAACCCAAGGACCTTGAATCCTCCTTGCTCAATCCTTTTCAGTCGATTCTTGCCAAACAGACATTCAACACTTAAATCATCACACTTACCTTTCACGGCTTTTCTTTTCTATTCCAACGCACCGCAGTAATCTCTCGTGTCGCATTAATTACCTTCTGCAAGCTGTGCCTTGGTAACTGTGAGCCGCGAATGGCCAGTTTTCCCGCGAAAAGCTATAACCACACTGTACACATACACTTGCAAACCTACAGGCTAGTAACAGACACACAGCAAACGTTTTAATTGGGTAGGATTTTCTGCTGCATTCCCGTCCACCGGGTACAGTGGGCCTTCTTTTCCCGTGCAGGAATTTTCCTTCGCGATTTTCGATGAAGTTTTTTTTTTAAAGAGTTGTGTGAACACTCTTTTGTTTGTTTGTTTCACTATCACTTCTCGCTTGGACGGCTTTTCTTTCTACGAAGTAACTGTTTTTCCTGTCGTAACGTTTGTCCTTCAACTCGTCTCCTTTCGTTTCTTCCCGTGGTCGGGAAAAGCTGTTTATGAGTTTCCACGACGTTTTTATCGTAAACACACGGTTTACACGGTGCCCTGTGAGTTTTGCTGGTAGTAGTGTCTTCACCGCTAGCCAGCACCAGATGATTTGTCCAGCGAGGGAAATGCCAATGGGAAAATACACAGCGCGCTTTTCCTGGCTGTAGTGGTGCCCGTGAGTAGTGAGAGTGTTTTTCCAATACACGAGGTGCGTACGAGGGATGCTAAACTGTCACACACACAAACACAGTAGTAAAGTGAAGGTATGGTTTACTAACACCACCACACTACTGACAGCGAGCGCATGGTTCCGGAATCACACTGTGTTTTTCTTGTCATGGATGGGATGCTTGGTGAGCAGCACTTTCCGTATGAGGCCCGGTTCTCATCCACTGGCTACGTTTGGCCGTTGAATACCGTGGGGAGAAGACTTTCACCGTACTTTCACAGCGTGCTTGTGTGTACGCGGTTGTGTACGTGTTCTCTTGTATATGCGTGACAAAGATTTCACCTTCAAACACGTTCACCGCACAAACGGGACGCCCAGGACGTGGACAAAAACGGGGGAAAACACAAACAAACACACTAAGCCTCCCCCAGCTCTGCAACCCTCCCCCGCAAGTGGTTCTGTGAGACAGGCAGGCGCACACGACACGTGAGCAACGGCACACACACGCGACCTTTCTCCCAGTGCGACTGTGTGTGACACAAGGGTTTTTTTTTTCACCTTTCACCGAAATCACTGGTACACGCACGGAATTTTAAAGCACCGGACACTTGACGGCTTTTCACGGTCCAGCCAGTGGACAGTGGACACCTAGCGCGTGCGGGTTGGCGGTGGGAAGGTAGGGTGAACGCGGGCAAACGCAAAACACAAGAACACTGAAAGCGGAGAGCACAACTAACAGCAGGCAAACAGTAGCACGAGCAGAGCGAAAAGGTACCGCCGACGGTGTCAAACTTGCGTACACCGAGAATCTGTCAAAAAGCGGTGGTTCCTTTGTGTGCGTGTGTAGGTGAGTGAGTGCCCCTGGGTGGGTGATGGTGTGCGTGAGTGTCGCTGTGTGCCTTCAACAGTCTTCAACAAAGGAAAACCTTGATTCCGGGAAAATAGCATCAAGTCAAGACATAGCGAAGTTTAGCGAAGACACGCACCAGAGTCCTGATGGTGTCCAGGATAAGAATGACAGATAATACGTTTCGAACGTTTGAAATTGGTTTTTTCTGTGTAATAATTTACATTTAAACTAATTTAAATGGAAAATAGCCGAACTAAAACCACAAATGCAATATTCTTCAATTATTAAGCCAGCTACAAAAAACGTCATTTGAAAACGATGACGTCACTAGTTGAGTGATTCAAGAGCTCTGACTCTTTCGGATTGTTTTCTTCTACGTTTCAAGGATTTGAACTATTGATTCCTGAACAAATTTACTAACTTTAGTAGGTTTCAATCTTATTGCTATCAATTCTATAACAAAAACAACAATTTCATCTAAGTTTTCGTTGGAGAAAATGGAAATAAATGTATTCCTGCTACTGCGCATGTCCGAAACGCGTGAATCATTGGAAGCGTTGAGTACTGATGGCAATCGCGACACATATCTGAATGCTGGACGAACATAGGGAGCATGTTTTTGCTCCCAGAAAAACCCGAACAAAGTTTTACAGTGTACATCGATGACGTCACTTGTACTAAAGCAAACGGGCGATAGAACCGTTCTTTTTTCGACATTGTTGCGCGATGAATAACTGTATAAACCAATATTCAGACATGTCCTTCCCAATGATGATGCTTCCAGAAAAAGATTTTAAAATCTATTGATCAGTTTACTTTTAGTACAAAGTAGTTTAATAAATTCTTCAAAAAGATCTGCTTAATCCTTCATTTCTGATAGATTTCCAGCAATCTTTTTGCAGAAACGAAACATCAAGGTGACTTCCAGATTACTCACAACGTGCGCCAACAAACCGTCTGTCTGCACCAGATCTAATCCGAAGAAAATGAACCCAAAGTGAACACAGCTTTCGCATACTGGTGGACATAAAATAAAATCCAACTAGCGCAATCACATTGACCATAAACCGAGCAGTTCGGGTTATGTTTATTTCCTCTCGGTACAGTAAGGAAATGGTGAACTCAATTCGACAACTGGTTACCTCGTACCACCACCGATTCGGCACCAGACCATCGGACCCATTTCTATGGTAATTTGATGGCGCTTGAGACACAGGAGAAAACGCATCACACCACCTTCTCGCTGCTGCTGCTGGAGAAGGAAAACCTTTTTCTAAGCACAATGGGAATGACCGAGAAAAGATCTCCGGGCGTTGCGTGCGTCATTGGATCCGATGCCGGTGCTATTGAACCACCGGATACAGGTTGTCTAACGTTCGATTCAAATCCGTTTCCATCCACGGCCAGCGACCGATCCGGTACGTGCCGAAAGTGTCCACCGAGCGGATTGAAGCCTACCGCCGGTACTTCATTTTACGCTTTTCCCTGCTCAAGTGTGTTTATTTACTCATCAAGCAGCAGCTCCATATTCCGCCACTAACAGAAGACCGAAACTCCACTAGACTGGCGTGTCTATTCTGTAGGACGCTGATTACATCGGCCGCCCGGGCAATGCATTTGTGCCGGAAGTCGGAAACGCAAACGTTAGCAGGTCGAAACTGCAGCGAATCTGCATCGGGTGGCGTCCACTTCTCCCTTAGCCGTTCACCGTGTAAGATACGATCGCTAGTGCATTAACGAAATGAGCGGGTTTTCACCAGAGAACACCAGAGGTGCCAAATTGCGTTCTTGCAGCACCACCAAAGAAGATCTTCCTGTTTTACGATCTTGTTTGGGGCAAGAACATCAACCTACCGGCTTGTTGGGGACCGAGTCTGCCACAACCAGACGTACGCCTACACGGAGAGCAAGAACCAAGCAGCAGCTCATACCATGGGAAGTCATTTTTGTGCCCTTTCTACGACCATCGCCACAACTACAAGGCATTCTATTGGATTCTCTTGATTTGGCCCTTGACTTCCATCGTCCCAGTCGTTCGCTCGAGCACAACTGCCGAGACTACACATGGCCGGTGAGAGTCGGGGACTTTGGCCCGCTTTTTATTGTTTCACCCTCATCCCAGCAACGCGCTGCTCCACGCATTGTATTTATTCGGTTTTATTTTCTCAAACATAAATTTTTCATCAGCTTGTGCAAACACACACGCTCCTGGCTTCGGTTTAGCATTTCTCCCCCCGGTTCTGTGCGGCGTGTGTGCAACAACTTCCCGAAAACCTCTCCTCCAGCCTGGCATTAAACCCGGAATCCCTGCACGATGCCTTCCCGTACCAGGGCAAACAAAGGCCCGGGTCTTTTGGCGTTTAGTTTTTCCCCAGTCCACCGGCACCACCTCCGGGGTTGGTTTTCAGATGAGTGCAGTGACAAGTATTTTTTCGTGTTTCTCCTTTCAACGGTCGGTTCGCGTCCACTCTCCCCACAACACAGCACCAGCAAACAGGAACATAATTGAGCGTTGCGGGAAAACAACAAGGGGGCAAAACATACATCCGCACAGGAGAAAGCGAAAAAAAAGGACAACGGTGCGTGTGATGATGAAAGCGAACAGGAAGCGGTGTATGGTGTACGAGTGTGGAAAGGATCCTGATTATCTCATTTTCCCTCACGGCTGGGCCTTTCTGCAGTTTTGCCGGGGCGTATCGGTAACGTATGCTGTGGCTTGTACACAGCCGCGTCGTTTAGGGAGCGGTGGTGACGATGGATTTACCGGCCTATGTTTTTTTTTGCTTCTCAATTCTCACACCCTCACGGACGAGTGGTTTTGAGTGCGCGAGAAAGATTGAGATGCATTCAAGTACAACAATTGAAAGGTTAAGTACTACACAAGGTGAGATTTTATCCGGACGCTGTGTTGTTAGGATGTGAGGATATCAGTTGTTTAACGTCGACAAATTTGCGTGCTCGGTTTGATTAAAATGGGTAAGTGTGTTTTGTTTTCTGTTTTAATCAGGAACAGTTTTTTTGGAAGTTTGAAATGAATAAATAATTTAAAAAATAGGCAAATGAGGAATCACAACTGTATTTTTTTTTTGTGTTTCATTTTCAAAACTCTGCAAAATATCTCTATAATAGCTTTTGACAATTGAGAGACTTCAGACTTAAATTTGGAGCCATCAACGTTCATTCTACAATTAAATATTTCGACTTCCAATCACTCTTTTCGTCTTTCAGATTGGAATTAGAAAAAAAGGCTATTCGAAACAATACTTATTCTCGTATCAAAAAACTGTACAAAGCATACAAAGTTCTTGACCTTCTTCAACAAGCCTCGCTGCATCTAATGGTCTAGCACCGTTGTCGGCCTCTGTCCTCTGTCCATAATGATGATCTGAAAGGACTTAACGGTCTAGGTTGTCCAGTACCATTTTCATGACATGACCAGCCCACTGGAGTATGGTGAGTCTAAATTCCTTCTGAGCATCTTCCCATTGAACGCGGTTTTGTGGGATTCAACAGTTTTGAAAGTGATTTGAGCAGAGAAGCTCTTCAAGCTGTGGTTTGATTGAATAGTAACCAGTACTCTTGGCCAGTACTACTGACTTCTGACTCCAGATAGGTGAAGTTTTGGACGTCTTCAATGGTATGATCACTTATCTGCAAATCATCGCTGCGGAAATTACTATTCTTTTGAAGAACTGCTAGTGTTTCTGCAACAATTTAGATTTTTGTCTTGGTAATCTCCAATCCGAGGTTCAGTACCGTCTGTTCGATCCTTTGGTAAGCTTCTGCTACATAGGAAACCCTCAAACTAATGATATATGGGATAAGCGAATGCTAGAATCTATGCTAAATTATAGAAGATGATCTCTAAAATTTCCACCTTTGAAAAGGAGACAACCAAGATCATCTCCCTGGTAACGATCTTTGATGGTAATACAGGGTAGAAACTTTGCGAGATTTTCATCCACCTTCACCTGATGATGTTGGTCATTGTCATTCTTACAAGCCTGATACAAGCCGATATTCCAAATAACATCATTGCGTCGTACAGTTTTACCCTGCCTTTGCTATCGTACCCGGCGTATTGCCTAAATTCAATGAAAATATAGTAGAATTGTAGCTGCTGCTCCACCATCTTCTCCAAGATTGGCCGCATGGTGAATATCTGGTCAGTGGATGATTTTCCGTTTCGGAAACCTCTCTGATAGTTACCAACTATCTCTTCGACGAATGAAGCATGTCTTGTAGTGTATTTGATAAATTTCCTAATGGAGGGTTTCATCTTCATTTTTGATCAGTTCACCTCCTATTCAATTAGTACCATGATACTAAGTGGCAGTAGCACGATATCATCTGCTAGTAGAGCATCAAGTTGTTCGTTGAACTGATCGTTTAATAATTCATCAAAATTCTCAGCCTTTCGCGAGAGGACCTCTGGCTGGTGCCAGACCAGATCTCCAACCTTATTTTAACAGCAGGTCACCTAAGGCCTGCAGCTATTGCTGTGACCTGCTGTCTCCCTTGGCAAGTCTAAATGGGATCTTAAACTATTGTTTTAAAAAAAATTCTAACACGAAAGGGTCGATATCAAAACCCAACCAAAGCATTCTCTTGTAAGAAAGTAGACTGAGACCTCGTCCAGAACTACCACAAAAGACAGAACCATCTATAGACTTTAGTAGACCCATAAGGTTCATTCAATAAATTATCTATCCTAATGAATAACCTTAAATACAAATTCTCTACACATGCAGATATTCCATTTATTCACAATGACAATGCAAATAATAAAACATAATAAATATCACTAGTCATAAGACGAAAAAGATCATAACGACCCTTATTACCACCAGCATTCACACGAAACCTGACAATGACGGGCACAAAAAAAAACGCAATCGCCTTCCTGTTCCGTAAGTTCCAATAAGTTAATTAATTCCTCACTCCTGGTGGAAAATCAACATCTCAATGTGCGCGCGAAAAGACCAAACTGTCCAACCAACCTGTCACCCATTTAACGCGACTCGTTCCTGGTCACCTGGGAAGAATAATTATTTGCAACACACTGCCATCAGCGCACGCCCTAGCTGGCCCGGTACCAAACTCCGATAGGATTTGGTCTTAACTTTTAATTACAAAACTTTACCCATACCTGTTGTCTGGTAGTTTAATAAGCGTGCGGTACGGAAAATCTGGTGGGAAAAGCGCTTTTACGTATGCAACTACCGTTGCTAGGTGTCTTGGGAATACTGACTAACCGTTGATGACATTTCCATGATTCTCAGTAAGTGGCAAAATGTCCGGTGGAATAAGCGAGCTATATCGTGTAAGATTGGGCCGGAAGGCTTTACCAAGAATCGGACATGATTTGGATAGGGATTACCGCTAAATGTTACATCTCCAGATAACGAAGAATAATGTTGCTTGCGCGTAATCTGTAAAGGCAAAGTTTTCCTTTTTTTCTCTCTCTCTCTGCTTTCCGATCTTTGGAAAGGATACTGCCTAACCCTCCAAATCTCTCCTAATCATCTCAAATCATCCCCCAGTATTGCCGGCCCACAAAATCACCGATACACAGTAACCGTCCCATTTAAATCCATGTTTGCGTTTGCGTTTTGCTAATGTTATGATAAACTGCAAAATGATCCATTTTTTCTCCTACCAAGGGATGGAGGGACAGGCCACAAAGCCACGCGTAACTTGCGCCGGAAACACGATTAATCTTTATTTTTTCCCGCTGAGCCTCCAAAACGTAGCATTCCAGTGCTGCTACTGCTGCTGCCCTGCTGACAAATTGGATGTCTACGGAATTGAAAATCATTTAAAATGAAGCCAACCCTCTAAAAACGAAACGCAGCGGAACGCATCTTCTTTACACGCACAAGGAAAAACAGGACAGGAACCAAGGAAATCCTCCCCGACAAGCATCCTGGACAGAAGCAAGACAGAGAAGACCATGGCACGAACATGCTTCATATTTTATTCATGGCGTGCAAGTGGTAAAAATTCGGTACTTTTTTCATATTACTTGCCGGATGCTTTTTGACTGCCACTTTCACCGGTTACCCGGCAGCAAAAACCCGCCCAGCGGACGGATGCACGAGCGGGCTGTAAACCAAATTATGTTCAAGTCCGTTTCTTTCACAACACGAAGTTGCGTTACTGGAGGATGGAAAAATTGGGCGAACCCGGCCTGTCGGTGTGACAAAAACTGGTGATCAGCTCAATTTGCATTTCGTTTGGAAGGATAATCTTTCACACACATCATTTTGCCAAAATTGACCTAAAAGGTTCGAATAAATTCTGCAACCGTACGCCATGTTAGCCATTGCGAGCCATAATGTGACATTAATAACAATTACTTTGTGGTGATGAGGTTCTTTTTTAATGGGAGTTTGAACAAACAATCGGTATAGCTGGTGTTTATGATTATTAATTTATTAAAAGACTTTTGTAAAGGCCCTTTCGATTGTCGAAAGGCCTATTATGTTGAGTATTGTAGCTAGTAATAAGTAATGCACATAGAAAAGTAGTTTTCCAGTAGTTTGCTGCACACAGACACCTAGCTGAGAGAAAATGTAATCAGTTTTGCTTATATCAGTTGTTTGCTTATAGGTTTTTTTAGTGAGTTTATTTTCATAAATATACAATTAGTCCTTAACACTGTGTAATTTTATGATATCTCATTTTCGAATCGAGTTTCGAATGCAAATCATTTCTCTGTTCACAAGACTGATTATCTAGTTAAATATGTCTAGCACCTAGTGTCAAGCTATCAAAATAAGTTTAAAACATCTTAGAAACATCTTAAAAAATCATTAAAACTCAAAAACTATTTAATGTAAGCAAAATTTATAGCAAAGTAATGAAAACAATCTTTAGAAAAACATGAAAACTCATGTAAACTTATGAGAAAACATGCAAATCAGTTCACAAAAACTCGTTAAAACAAAACAAATATATGAAACACACCAAAATAGAACAATAATTTAAGAGGTGAAAAATATATATTGAATAAACTATTTTTTTTTTAACTGTATAAATAAAATTGAATAAACTCGTACAATGTATTGTAAAAGTCTTAAAAACCTCGAGCAAATGAAGAAGAAAATCTGTCTCGATTTTAATGAAGGTGTTTCAAATAATTAAGAAAGGATAAGAGCTTCTAATCGTTTGCTTTTTAAACACAGGAACTACTACAGCCTGGAGAAATTTCTCCACTCAAAATATTTGTCGCGACGGACGAAGCTGGGGCGCCTCTGAGACATGGACTCTGTCCAAAACTGACGAAACACTCTTAGCCACGTTCGAGAGGAAGATGCTCAGAAGAATTTGTGGCCCCGTATGTGTGGAAGGACATTGGAGGAGCCGCTACAATGACGAGCGTTATGAGCTGTACTCGCCAGGCTCCGGTGGACTGGTCATGTCATGAGAATGGCACCGGGCGACCCAGCCCGTAAAATCCTTTTAGGCCGTCCACATGGACAGAGGAGGCGTGGTAGGCCCAAACTGAGATGGAG
>KZ061594.1:82316-170208 GCA_002091835.1 Anopheles maculatus | reverse complement strand
CAAACAATCGGTATAGCTGGTGTTTATGATTATTAATTTATTAAAAGACTTTTGTAAAGGCCCTTTCGATTGTCGAAAGGCCTATTATGTTGAGTATTGTAGCTAGTAATAAGTAATGCACATAGAAAAGTAGTTTTCCAGTAGTTTGCTGCACACAGACACCTAGCTGAGAGAAAATGTAATCAGTTTTGCTTATATCAGTTGTTTGCTTATAGGTTTTTTTAGTGAGTTTATTTTCATAAATATACAATTAGTCCTTAACACTGTGTAATTTTATGATATCTCATTTTCGAATCGAGTTTCGAATGCAAATCATTTCTCTGTTCACAAGACTGATTATCTAGTTAAATATGTCTAGCACCTAGTGTCAAGCTATCAAAATAAGTTTAAAACATCTTAGAAACATCTTAAAAAATCATTAAAACTCAAAAACTATTTAATGTAAGCAAAATTTATAGCAAAGTAATGAAAACAATCTTTAGAAAAACATGAAAACTCATGTAAACTTATGAGAAAACATGCAAATCAGTTCACAAAAACTCGTTAAAACAAAACAAATATATGAAACACACCAAAATAGAACAATAATTTAAGAGGTGAAAAATATATATTGAATAAACTATTTTTTTTTTAACTGTATAAATAAAATTGAATAAACTCGTACAATGTATTGTAAAAGTCTTAAAAACCTCGAGCAAATGAAGAAGAAAATCTGTCTCGATTTTAATGAAGGTGTTTCAAATAATTAAGAAAGGATAAGAGCTTCTAATCGTTTGCTTTTTAAACACAGGAACTACTACAGCCTGGAGAAATTTCTCCACTCAAAATATTTGTCGCGACGGACGAAGCTGGGGCGCCTCTGAGACATGGACTCTGTCCAAAACTGACGAAACACTCTTAGCCACGTTCGAGAGGAAGATGCTCAGAAGAATTTGTGGCCCCGTATGTGTGGAAGGACATTGGAGGAGCCGCTACAATGACGAGCGTTATGAGCTGTACTCGCCAGGCTCCGGTGGACTGGTCATGTCATGAGAATGGCACCGGACTACCCAGCCCGTAAAATCCTTTTAGGCCGTCCACATGGACAGAGGAGGCGTGGTAGGCCCAAACTGAGATGGAGAGTTGGCGTTGATGCGTCCGCCAGAACGGCCGGGATAATTGATTGGCAGACGACGGCGCTAGACCGTGAGCGGTATCAAGCATTATTGCAGCGAGGCCAAGATCGCTAGGCCTAATAAGTACATTAGTAACCACAGGAACGCTAAGCATCATAAACTTTTACATGAGTTTCATTACAAGCATTGAATGTAGTCAATCTGCATTATAAACCCAAACTAAACGAAGTTTTGCCATTGTGTACGCAACATACTGTATTACGCGCCTGCTTTTATGCAAATCGCAAGACAACATTAACTCCATTACTGTGATAACTTCACACAGAACGCGTAGATAGGCTCAACGAGGATTAACATTGGAGAAAAGCTTATAATTACAAGATATCAAGTGAGAATTTAAAACTTTACTCCTTCATAAATTATTTCCTATCATAGTGATAATCATGAGAATGTGTATTAAAACTTACTTTCAAAGCACTTCTTCTTCTGTGACACTACAACCTCTGTAGGTCTTGGTCTGCTATTTCTAGCTTTCTAATAGTCAGTCCTGCGTACGGGGAGGCGGTCCTGCCGGGATTCGAGCCCTGGTCTTGCCGTGTGAAGACCGCTATCGGATACACCACTGGGCCGCCCCAATTGACAGGATCAGTCTTCAAAATTTGATAACATCTATAGCGCTGAGGATCTACACTGAATGCGGATTTGTTTGTCTATTTCTTATTTAATTTTGTAATCAAACCATAACTCCATAATCTCGAAAAAATTCGTTCTATATGTGTTTTATTTGATTGATTAGAAAACTTACTCTTGGAATGATCACTTTTTAAGAAGAGTTAAAACACACTTTGAATACCAACTAGTTTTTATGCTTTCCAATAAAAGCATAAAAAGGAATTTGATTTAAATTGAATAAACCGAAGTCTTTACTACTCCAACCTGGAATAAATTCGAAGCAGCAATCAATTTAACACCCAATCATTAGGAAAATATATATATAGACGCAACATTTAAAAATACACCTGCTAATGAAAGGTGAAATGTCCACCGCCAGAGTTTGGCCGTGATTCGGCTCACTCGCCACCATAAATCAAACCCCATTTCTCCAGCACATTAGCGTTTGGAATGTTGCCTACGAAGACGACGATCACGATCCAAGGCAGAAGCAAATGTTTGTAAATATTTGCCCACCGGCTCATAAATAATCGCGTTTTTTCTGTGCGGTAAAAACAGCGCGACAGACAAGCGGAAGATTATTTCCCGGGCGAACAGGTGTGCTCGAGCCAAACAAAAACTACCGGCTATTTCGTAATCGTAATAGTAAAAACCATCCCAAAATCTCAAACTTATAACGATTTCGAGGAAAGGGTATGTGCACAACCTGATGATTTAATTTGAATGCTCCGCGTTTCTTGGCCCGGCGCAATCGTCCTGTTGATTACGGCTAAAGGTTTTGTCATAACGTTTACAATTTTATCACACGCTTTTGGCGACCTTTCCATTTCACTTGCGTTTGTTTGGAGGCTTAAATTATACTACTGCATTTTAATAAATCAGTTCCACCGTACGCCACACCAACACCAGTCCTACTTGCAGGCTTCTCTTCACTCTCTTGTAATAGAAAACGCAAAAACGCTTTTTGAAACGGTACAAGACAAGTGTCCGGGAATGGGTTGCGGAAGAAAAATTAGCTTACGAAAAGACACTCGCAACAGGGTCCCATAAATTCCACGACTTTAGGTCGTTCGGGTCGTCCGGTACACATTGCTAATCGAATGACTTCAAGGGTGGTACAGAAGGGATGAGGCTGTGAAACGGGTGCAGGGGTTTTTTTGGCACTCGAGCTCTCCCAACAAGGACAACCCAATGTTCCGTTTCTCATTATTCGTTTGCCGCCGTTCCGCTCTTAATCCGGATCAATAAATTCTAACTAATTTTCTTCTCAAAGACTAGTGCAAGAGCGATCTGTTTTGTACGCGTTTTCCCGAAGGATGCACTTTAACTAGCACCACAAAAGTCAAGCATTTATCAGAAAGTCCAAAAGCACTCGAGTGTCCCATACAGAAAGAGAGAGAGAGAGCAGTTAGATAGAGGACAAAGTCTTCCAATTTCCCATCAATAAACCATACCGACGATGCAAAACGTTTGTGGTGATTTCTCGGCTTAGAGTTCTTTTTTACACTTGCACACTTATAAATCCAGGCAAAAAAATCATGACTGACTCCAAATGCAGCATAAGAAAATGGAAAAATAATCGGAAGTCACTCGAACAACAAAAAAAAACACCGCCAGCGAGCCTTTGTCGTAAATGAACCACTTTGTAGCTCTTCTTTCACTTGAAGTTGGCCCGGTGCCAGGCTTTCCACAACCGTTGCTTAACTAGCCAGAAACAAGAAGAATGGGGTCCCCACCGGGTACCGGGAGTACGGGAACTGGCAGACCTTAGGGCACGATCGTTTGATTTCATTTCTGCTGCTGCTTTTCACAACCATTCCAACTTATTGGAGGACATCCCAACGTGTGTCGCACCAGAGCCAGTAGCGAGAACAGTTAAAAAATCCCCTGCACGTTGCCGATGGCACATACTGATGGCACAAAATCGGGGAGACTGTACAGTACAGAGTAGTTCACACACCGCTCTTGTTTAATTGTTTTGTCGAAAGCACTCACGGGAATTGGATGGGATGGCCGCTCGGTGGTGATTATTTTCCAATGACCATCCAAAGCCGAGTGGATGCAGAACAGGTCGTTTTGTAACTGGGACGCTACTGGGAGAATCCTAGTGGACAACCCCAAAAAAAAAACAAAGCCACTGAAGATGAATAATTCAACAGAGAATTGTTCTTAATGATGTGTTAATGTTAACAGCAAATCGTTTGCAAAATGTATCACGAACCGCTTCGTTTTTCGTTCTAAAGTTGTTCGCTATGGTTAGAGAATTTGAGGTTATGATGTATTCTAACTACCTAAGAATGTGCAGGACACACGGAACGAAACATGCATCCCACACACATACACATCGAGCAACATTCGCACGTACCACCTTGAAACTGCCCTGATTTATGTGCCCAGTTATGATTGATTGAATTTTTATTTCCATCCCCAGCATCGTTTATTTGCTTGCGAGCAGAGTTTTCGGGGTTGTCGCACTGCAGACCTTTACTTTCGAGGGGTTATATTTCCTGCCTAAGCCGTACACCGTCAGCATCAATCGTAATCGTCCTTACCAGCATCATCATCATCATCATCATCATCTTCGTCGTCGTCGTCGTCACACGTGATCCTTAAGGGATTGCGCTTACGGCACACAAGTTCAGTAAATGGACACACAAAAATCTCTGGAAGGAAAACATTGTGTGTATTGCTGCAACTCCACCGTAGCGTCTGCTGCACCTTGACCGTACTGAATAACTTAAGGAAATTCGTATTCTTTTTTATCAATTTTTTGACGAGATGTCTTGTTTCTGCTCGGCGACCACACTCACCAGAGCTTCATTTGAAGGGAGACACATTCATCATGGTAGAGGTAAATGATACGCTCTTGCATCTCACTCATCGCTCATATGTGTCCCACTACTAAAGCCCTAACTTCCAAGAAATAACTTCCAAATCGTGTTCAGGCGCAAAACCAATATCATTATCCCTGACGGCCTCCGAAACGAAAACCAAAAAAAACGAAGGAACAAAATTGGGACGGTCACCGGAGAGTTGCCATCATCATCGTCATCATCGTCATCGGTTCGGATTGAGTGCAGCACCGAAATGGGAGCATCATAAACGTGTACATGCACATCACTTCTGCTCTGATTTATTATGCAGTCGATATATTCCATCTGCTTTGCACAGTTGAGGGACAGCAACCCTCCTTAGGGGATCGTGTTTTTTTTTCGACGGGAGCTTTGCAGACGACTGTTTCCAAACATACAAACGGATTAGTAGCGGATAAGGAACATAGAGGTACATAAAGCATAAGCTTCTTTGGGAAACCGAAAAAAACAGTCACTGCACACCATTTGTATTGCTTTGATCAGGAATGTTCCGGTGTATGTGGAGGCTCATAGCGTTATACAATGGTCGCACTAAGTAGCCCAACACTCATGGGAAATAATCAAAACTATATCGAATTTTTACAAGTATGTTTTTTTAGTGCAAAACCTTTTCCTCTTGTGGATCTTCAAAGGATGGTCAGATGCAATTTCGGTGTCTTAAAATCTTTAAGCGAAGACACTACCCTATGAGTAAAAGATTCCTTTGTGTTGTCGTGTCCTGAGTTATAAGGTAATAAGAATAGTCGTTTGTTTACCTCTAGCCTTTATTTTTCCTGCCTTTTGGTCTTCATTTTTGAGGCGCATGTTTCTGTGACGATTGCGATTAAGAAAATCCCGTTCTACATCATATACGCCTGAGATTATGCAATCTGATGTTCTCAATCTAGCCTGTTTTTGTCTATCCTATCTGTGACACGTGTTGCTCTACACTCTGTTGGCAATCTGGAAAACGCACAGTGTGGATTTCGTTACGTGAATAAAACAACACTGCTGTTTAAAAATATAAATAGTATCTACAGATAAATCATTTAAAAGCAATTCCATTTGAATTCACTCCCTGAAAACTCATGATAAAACAATATGAGGCAGATTCAATATAACAGATGCAACCATTCATCAGTTAAGTACAACAATATACTGGCCACCAAAAAACGAAAAATTCAGACTTCTATACAGTGTTAAGCCTTTTTGAAATCAATTTCTTCAAGTAAATACATTAAAGTAATAGAAAACACAAATAAAATATTACCTTTATAAGTGTTCGAAAAAATAAAGATATCAAATCATTCAAGGATTTATGAAAAAAGTTACTATGTAGTAATTAACAACAAGGTATAGAACTAATAAACTTAAAAACTTATAAATAATAAACACAATTTCTTATAGACAGGCCAGGTCACCAATTAGTCAAATCCCTTTCGAAGATGCACGAGCCAGATGAAGATATAAATAGAAGATTATTCAATGCTCTGAGAAATGACGCTTCGTGGTACTACTAAGCTGGATACTTATTAATTTAGAAGAAGATAAAGCATATGTTACGAGAGAGACAATACGCAAATACAGCATTAAGAACAAATATTGACTAATTATTTATTATTTGATAATTTATTAGCAATATTTATAGTTCAATATTGTAAAAGATTTCCCATTCCCATCCGGCAAGTCTCCTAATGAACAAGACTGACTCTTAAGCGACGAGAATACTATGTCAAGGAATCAAGAAATTGTAGATCAAGAACTCTTGATGTTGTTGAGCCACAAAAGCCAATGAAGATGAGAACACTTATCCTTAAATAAATAATATAATCTTTATAACAAAAATAAAATTTTACTACGTTACTCGTGAAAAATACACCACAAAAGAGAAACCTTAATTGGGAACGAAAATATCATGAGGAGACATTTTTTTTTACCATTACTACGTTACACACATACTTTGAAGCCCATTCGTTATATTTTCCTTTCCAGTGTATATTACCCACTAAATCCAAATCGCAATGTACGTAATAAAATAAATCCTACAACTACCGTACACCCACAGTACACAATCAACATCAGCAAATGCCCAAAACCAACCGCATTAGGCTTGGCCAACATTAACCAACAAATCATCAAGCATCATCTACCTAATAGATCGCTAAAATCAAATAGCTGCAGTACATAAATTCACCACCATCGCCACCAAAAAAGCCATGCCACGGGCATCCTTACGGTTTGGTTTTTATCTCCACCAAACACTGCGCAGACACGCACGGAATATACAAACGGGTACGGGGTCATCCAAAATACGACATATACGCGCAAATTGTGACACTAAATGGATTGTTTATGGTCCTAACGTGATTAGCGTGAAACTACACCTACCTTTCCCAGAAACCCCCGGTCCCCGATCCATTACCGGCGGTTGTAATGGGCCCAGGAAGTCTAACAGCGCTTGTTTGATGGAGCAGCACAGTTAGATGGACAAGCTAGGTTTTTTTTTTTTATTGCAAACCGATCTTAATCCAGTGCTGCTGGAAGTCGGTCGTAAAATGGACGCTACTTCCTTACCATTTGTGTGCCCTCCGGAGCGTTGGCGATACGTTTTCCACAGTGGACAACGTCCCAGTGGACGTCAGGAGTTACGATCTGTACCTAATCCATTCCGGCACCTGGGTAGTTTTAGCCGGGGTCCATATTACTGCACAGGAAGTACGTGTTTTTCCTGGTAGGATGATTCCTTTTTTTTTTGTCTACACCTTCGTTTAGCAGATGCAGTTGTATTTTGTTCCTTTTTAATAACTTAACCTATATGAACAAGTTTCCCCTCCCAGAACCGTGTATCCGGATCCGAGACATCTTATCCCACCAATAAAACTCGGGCGAAGTCTAGGTACTGGGGCCTGTATGTACAGCTCTTGAAGCAGTTGTCCAATGGGGGACTCCATGATTCGCCACCGGGACCAACAGGACAGGATGCATACAACGAGTGTCGTAAAACGTGCCAACAACTCAACCTGCATCACAGGAGCATCTCGTTCTGGATTACCTTACCTGCTTATTATATTGCTTTGGCCAAGGGGTTTCGGCCATCATAAAAATGCGCCACCAGCAGAACAGGGGGAGGCGAAAAAAAAAACAGTGAATGCATAAAAGTGGCTGGACAAAATTACACACGTTTCGGGATTATTTCTTCCTGTTGGTCTAAAAATGGTGTCTAAACACGTAAAACATAAGTAACGAGTGATTTACTGGCCATCTTTCACCGGGAACTTGCTCAGGCGCTCAGGCACTGGACATCATTGGACATCATTTCGGAAGGTAGTTCCTGTGTATGACTTCTCTTTTTTTATTTTCGGGCAAGGAAAGTCTAACGCCAGGTTTCCACCAGGTTTATGACAGACAGGTCGTGCCGATGGAAAATCGTGCCAAAGCGTATGAATCGAAACGGTTTGAGCGGGACCAAATAAAAACACGGCAACGAACGCCCGTACGCTGTATAAAGAGGCACCGCCGTCTTGTCGGTATTAAAGGCGGAAAGTAATTTATGAAGGTGCAATAAAAACTTACAAAAATCATAACATCACATCCAGCATCTTGGCTACAAGAAGGTAGGCAGCAACCCGAAAGGAAACACGGAGAAAAACCCATCCAAAACCATCCAATATCGAAAGTGTCGTAGAAGTCGCATAATGGACAAGGAACATGTTACCCTGCAACGAAGATCATTCCATTTTTCCCGTGCTCAATCCATACGTCGGTCGGATAAAGTTAACGAGGGGCGTAAGATTTAACCCACAAAAAGAAAGTGGGAAGCAGAAAGCAGAAGCCCGCTCCCACATATGTTGCGGAAAATGATGGAATTAGTGGCAGCAATTGAGACATCGGAAGCAAACGTGCAAAGGTAGTAAAATGACACGCAACAAGAAACACGAGATGGGGGGAAAAAAAACGCAACGCAAGTGAGAAAATGCTACCCGTCCGTACCGTATAACGCACATGATTTTCCCTGCATAGAATAGGGGCAATGGAAGGGCGAACCAGGCTGGACGACACCCTCGACCACACCGGGGAATATTGGGAGAGCGTGTTCGAGCAGTGAAAGGCAATAAATTCAAATCCATGAATTAAAAATTCAATAAAAACCAATGTGAACACACAAATACGACCTGAGTGCGACCGGGTTTGCGGTTAAGGGTTACGATCAGGAAACACGTGTTTCCCGTGCCGAAACGATGACGGCTGCTATCACCTCTGGGCGCTTTTACTCTATCTACCAGGCTGGAGTGGAGCGCTGGTGGAAAGTGATTGAATATGTATAAGAAAGCTGATCGAATTTCTGGCGAGCGATGCTATTTTAGTTTTCCTTTCGCTGGGCTTTTTGTTTTTTTTTTTGCTGCTTGATTTGCAAATGTTGCAGCACGTGGCACATGAGTGGTGTAGGATTACGCAATAAAGACATCAAGATGTCACAGGGGTTTGGGCAGGATTAGAATAGGTTTTATGCGTTGTTATCTACCATTTGTTGTTATTTTTGAGAGTACTGTCCGCGCCGGTGCTTTGAATTGTGTTTTACACTCGGAACTGCAACCCTTTTTTAGGTTAGGATAGCCAGCAACCTGGTATGTATATTTGTAAGATGGTGTGAGATAGATTATGCTAGACATTACCTTAACGCAACGAAAGTAAGGAATTCCTTTATGCACTGTACGAAGAACTGATCAATCAGATACGAGTAAAGTGAAGTATATATTGATTATTAACCTGAACTTATCTCAAATGTACAAAATTCATACTTTTTAAGGATCTCTAACTATAAAAGAAAATACTTTGTAGCCTCTTCTTGTAAAATCTTGAATGACTTACATTAATTCTTGTTTAAAACTAAACAAAACGATCTTGCGGAACAGCATCCTAATGGAACTTGTCTTAGTCATTCCTTTTCAGGTCACGAGAATAACACTATGATAAGACCAGAGGTAGTTAAGGAAAACTCTTCAAACATCTACGACAGAGGGGAGTGCAGTGACGTTATTTGCTGCTTTGCGATCGCTCAATCGTTCATCGACAATCCGTGTTTAGTGTAACCCGATCACACACTTCAATCAATCTTTTCAAATCTACCCTACGGAAGTAATATTCCACCTGCTACATCCGAACATCGGATACCAACGTTCAACGTCAAGGAAGTATCCATCTTTCCTGGATCACTATTCAACCGGCAGTATACACTCACATTCATACAATTTTAGAATCATTTAGAACCAAATATAAAAGCCGCCAAATACAAATGCAAAAGGAAGTTAACAACATTGTTCAACCGTTTGTTTAAAATCACGCAATTCCGTTGAGCCATTGATAGTTTTGCGTTGTTTAAAGCTATACAACTTATATCTTTCCGTTGCATTCCTTAGTACAGCTCGAAGTAAAAAGCAACAACACTTCTTATGAGCCATGAGTTTCAATCTCACAATAGCTCTAGAACTCAAGAAGCCTTTTTCCGATTGCCTATTTTTAGGATGTTTATGAAGTAAGTAAATTCAAATAATCTCCATCACCTGCTGTGTGATATATTAAAAATTAAATTACGTGAGGCAGAGAGATTGGCGATACCCAGATAAAATTGTGCAACGGATGTAATTTATACTGCATTTCATATTATACAAATTAGCCGCTAACGATATGTAATCTGAAATAGTTTAAAATATCATTCAATGAAATTATGTAACATAATTCGTTCAGCAAAACATCAATTATTATTCATAAGAACACTAACAGAAAACAGAAAGTTATACCGATGAAAATTTAACAAAACCCGCGACACGCTCTACGTAAAATAGCTCAAATTAGCCTTCTTCTTCGCTTGCACTTCAATGATCGCCTCCATAAAGTCCTCGTGCGCAACCTCAAACGCAGACCGGTGTAGCGCAATCATGCCCGCTTCCACGCAAACCGCCTTACACTGTGCCCCGTTGAATTCGTCCGTCGAACGCGCAAGCTCTTCAAAGTTTACATCCGGACTAACGTTCATACGGCGCGAATGGATCTGCATGATACGGGCCCGTGCTTCATCGTTCGGATGTGGGAACTCTATCTTCCTGTCCAGCCGGCCGGAACGCAGCAGAGCCGGATCAAGTATATCCACCCGATTAGTCGCTCCAATTACCTTTATGTCATCCGACGAACCGAATCCGTCCAGCTGATTCAGCAGCTCGAGCATCGTCCGCTGTACCTCCCGATCGCCGGCCTTGGTTGAATCGAACCGCTTCGTACCGATCGCATCCAGCTCGTCGATAAAGATGATGGTGGGTGCTTTTTCCTTCGCCAGACCGAATGCATCCCGCACCAACTTGGCCCCATCACCGATGAACATCTGTACCAGCTGTGGACCGGCAAGCTTTATAAAGTTTGCCTTGGTTTGTGCTGCACAGGCACGGGCCAGCAGTGTCTTGCCCGTTCCTGGCGGTCCGTACAACAGCACACCCTTCGGTGGACGAATGCCCAAACGTTCGAATTTGTCCTTGTGCGTCAGTGGCAGTACGATTGCTTCGATCAGCTCCTTGATTTGATTGTCTAATCCACCGATATCGGTGTACTGCTCTGTTGGCCGCTCGGTCACCTGCATTGCCTGTACGCGCGGGTCACGCTCCTTCGGCAGGATGTCCATAATCAAGTACGAATCCCGGCTCACACCGATCACATCGCCCGGTTGCAGCTTTTCCGCATCGATGATTCCAACCAGCGGCAAGTAGCAAGTATGCCGTGTGGATGTCTTGATCACCACACTCTTGCACTTGGTTTGGGAGTCCCGCAGCACCATCCCGTCCATTTGATCGTTTTCGTTCTCCATCGGATCCATGTCCAGCACTTCCTGCACAGTCGCCACCAGGTAGGGCAGCTTACGGTTCCGGGCGATAAATTTGGCACTTTTAGCATTCGATTCTTTCAGCTTTTCGACACGAGCTACACCGCTAACGAGCTCTTCCTTCATAGTGCGTATCTCATATTCGAGTTTCACGGTTTCCGTATTTAGTTCCTCGTTGGACAATGATGCAACAATCGATATATACTCAGGAACAACGTCGCGATCCTTTTCATGCTCCAGCGCGAGCAGATTTTCAGCCATTGTTGTAATATGTAACGAGATGTAAGCCGTGATGATACTACACGAAACCAATTCGTACGCACCGCAAACAAGAATGAACTTGCACAATTGAAATTTTTTGAATACTGCGAAATGACAGATGACAACAAACGCAATCTAAATTTGACAGCTCTATAAATAATGGAAATGTTTTAATGATTTTCAGTAGTTTTTGACGAAAATTGAAGGAAGTTCAGAGAATTTTTTCGATTCAGTCCATTTCACGTAAGGTCGAAACATATTTAAATAGGAAAATATACACAAACGCGTCAGTTTGTCAATTTGATTGCCAGTTAACATTTTGAACCAGTAGTATAAACAGAGGTGGTTTGAAAATATCGTTAACAAGACTATTTTCAAAAGGAATTCTACAATGTACTGTTTTATTCTTTTTATTTATTACGATCGCATTACAATTACTGGTTTTGTATTTTTCTCACCAAAACTAGTGTTTGAATAAACGTGAGTACTCCTACTGAGCTTGTTTGAGCAAATTGTCCCCCTTCTACGTACGATTTTTAAATCAAAATCAAATCCTTTTCTACTCCAAACTCCTCAATCGTGCAAACATATTAAAAACTTAAATAGTTTTACAACATGACATTTTTTGATTCGCTTTAAAAGGAACAATTACCAAAAGAAAACATTAAACTGCAGTAGCAATTTACAACTTTTCAAAATTGTCACCACCGCGCTGACGGAAACAGATCGATCAGCGATGGAACCAGTAAATGGATTAATAAATACCGAAAGCTGTGAAAAACTTTTCTTCGACCGCACACTTCAGACAGCCGAAAACTCATCAAACACAGGAAAGACCGGTCGCATCCAGTACCGCAAACACTCACATACCGCGCGACCACTCAGTCAGTCGCCCAAAAACCGGCAATCGAATTTTTCTTTCCAATTTTCACTTCCTTCACGAGCTCAGTAAACTACACAGACACACCGGCAAGGCACAAAAACAAAGCGCCAAACGGGATGAAAACAGGATGCGTCAGCATGCGAACGGTCCGGGTTATGCCCGTGTTCGAAAGATTCGCCAATAACACTTATCATCGATCATTCTAATCACGTCCCACAATAACGTCAGCGGCGCGTAGTTCGAACGAGTTTGCAACAGTAGTTTTTCATTTCCTTCCCTCAGCTATATGCCGCACGGGGAAAGAAAAACGAAAACTTTCATCTGCGAAATTAAATGGGAAACTTCCGTACTGCTATTGCTACCGGTACTACTGCATTGCCGAAAGGAAAGCACGGTGTCTTCTATGACGGGTGAGTTCTTTGCAATTTTTTTTTTTAGTCTCGCTCGTTCTGTGTTGCTTTTGGTCCAGCTGACTCATATCGTTTACGTCACGGTTCGATGCATTCCGGACATGGCGTAAGCAGGCCAGTTTCCTTCCTTCGATAGTGCTAAAATACTGTTCTTACTGTCATCATGCCGGAAAATATTCACCGAATGGGGAAAGTTTTACTTCCTTTTTCCTTTTTCGGTGATGTGCGCTGTGGGTGTGGGAAAATTTGTCCATATCTCCCTCCTCCCGGATACGCCGACGGTTCGCGGAAAATTGCCGCCAAACTCATCGACTCTCGGCAGCTAATGGGGTCGCCACCCTGGCTGACCCTATCCTGGTTTTGCGCGATAGAAAGGGCTAGAAGGACAAATTTACGAATGGTGCTACCGTCGTCCAAGCGTCCAGCGTACAGAAATAGAAGGAACAACGAGCATAATTAAGACGACTTTATGATAATTAAATTTGTTATTGATAAAGTTTTGCCTGAATCCGTCCCTGTATGGTGGTTGTACGTATCGTTGTCGATGTTGTCGTCTGTTACTGTGGCACCGTGGCCGGGGTGTATTAGATTGGTGAAAGTGATGTGTGCTAAAATAAACGGCTTTCACTGCTGAGTACGTACACGTGTGGGCAGCATGTGGAAGGCTGAACGAGAATTAGCTGTAATTGCTGTGGCAAATATTCATGAAGGCTAATCGAGGATAAATCGCATGAATGCTGGAGGGTACGATTTTGTGAGTCTGTTACCCTGTAGACCTATGTAAATATAACGACATTTTGGGTCGATTTCGATATTTTTATTAGCAATTTAGGTGGCTTATGAAAAGAGTAAAGTACCTTAAAATGTAATTTTGGAGCGCTGTAATCAAATTCAGATAGTAGAACCTGTTGAAAAGATTCGTATCCGCCTAAAGGTATGCAATTATACTTAGATTTTTTGTTGATGGATATCGTGCATGCTTTTTTATTATGCTTTTTTATTATGGTAATTATGCTCTTTTATAAACCAGGAAAGGACACTTCAAACAATTTATTATTAATTACTTATGAATAAAAAACGACTATGCGAATATATGAAACAATGTTTGTTTGTATATTAGATGTGTTTACAAAATTGATTCGATATTTTATTAGTTAAATCCTAGGCAGTCTATTGGAAATATTGGCATGATTCATATAACAATAAATATTTTCATGTCGAATTGCAAAATCTAGGTCTTCTTTGCCTGGGAGATTATCAGTTTGGTAGTCACATGATAGTAAGATCTGTTATCCTTTGATGGCTGGAAGATCATTTCTGTTAAACGCTGCTTCACTACATTGGAATATTCACTAACAAAATTTCCTTCAACATGTACAACAACTAGAGCATACATCTCTTGACATAATGCGTCAGAACCCAAGTTTATTTAAAAGTTTGTAATAATTTCTTTGCATAATACACCTCGTAGAAGGTCACGACTTCCCAAAGGTTATTTATACTTAATACGCCTCAGTAACAACAGCATACAAGAAACATCTTTAGGAATATGGTTGCAGCCGGAGTCTAGATTGTCAAAATATTCATTGCTCAAGAATTGACCGCTCAAACTGTGTCTTTTGCCGATCTGTTAGCATTACTTAAGACTATGATTACTCTAACCCCAATATGCAAGATACGGAGAGATGAAGACATCTTTCCCAGGAAGTTTTTGTGCAAGTCCCTCATTATTTTGAACTTTTTCATTCATGGTAAAAGCTTGTTGTAATTCGTTGTTACTTTGACTGCTTAAAGTCACCATTAAGTCAAGTTTAGAATTACATCTAATCACACGGAGGACATCGTCAAGAAACACGGAGGACAAATATAGATTGTACGCAGTAATTCCACATTAATTTCTTTTCCTTCACATTATATAATTTAAACTAGATAAAAATAAGGTTTTGTATCGCATACATTTAGGCGCCGTTGAATTAGTATGAGAAATTTTCACAGTAACATCAATTTTTCCATAATTCAACGTCCACTCTGATAGTTCGTCTCCTTTGGTGACACATGGCCGTCCTATTCGTTGGTACACTAAGCTAGCTGCCAATAGTACACCACGATAAATTAAACTTTCCAATCGCTAATGGTAGCAGCATGTGTGTCCGTCAGTCTGTTGTCTTCCGCCGTGATGGTTAGCTCTCTAGTCACTGATGGCATAAAACTATCCCACTGATGATACATTCCCCATTCCTGTTCCAATTTCTAATAGTTCCAGCAAAAACAAAAATCACAAAGAAACTTCAACCATTACGAATCTGGCATGGGTATCCCTTGGCCAAGATCCGTTTCGCGGCGCATTACTACTTGCTCCTCTGTTGTCTTCTACCCATCGCTATCCGTCTTCTCCAAGACACAAAATGTCACCAACCTCTTCGGCAAAGGAAGTACGCCGGAAAAGGGAACGAGATTTCCACACCCACCCGGAAAACGGACATCATTGCTTTTGCAACAGTTGTCCTCCGTCTGGATGGTTTCGCCATCGTGTCTCCCCACCTAACACCTCCCTCCGCGTGCCATTATTTCAACGAATGATCGTCAACATATTACTATTTTTTTTTTTCAGTTGTGGCTGTTCCCTAAGGGCGCTCGAGTTTGGGTGGGATGAAAATAAAGAAACGCACCCAGGAAAGCGCGACAGTCAAACGCAATTTTCCTTCCACGAGGTCGAGAAATCGAGACCATTTCCGGGGGACAATTTTCTTTCGATTACTTTTGTGGAGTTCCTACCCAGTCTTTTGTCAGCTGCGTTCACGCCATGATCCTCCACAAACAGATCCAGACAACATGACATCTCTCACAGAAGTCGGGGAGAATCTCACGCGATTCTCTCGCCCGGCAGTACTCACGAAGGGGAAAACTGGGAAAGCGAGCCTGACGCTCACGGAAACCGAGCTAACTGTCGCTGGCGCCAGACGGACGCGTCTGGTCGGAACGGTCGACCCGGTGGCGCCGGAAAATCCGGAACCAGTTTGCCCGAGCTCCGCGACATGCGCTTCCTTGCGCAACATGGTCCGTGTTTGGGGTGGCCCTAAAGCAAAGGGGTTTTCCACCCTTTCCCACCACACCCCTCGAACCCCTGTTGATTAACATGTGCGAATTGGAGCCCGTTGCGATGAGATTTCCACTTACAACAGACGTTGTAATAGAACCCGGGCCGTTCGACACTGTTGGCGTGTTTCTGCTCAGCGCCCATTCCTTGGCTGCTGCTGCTGCTGCTGGCAAGTGAAACTAAAACGTCCTTGTATGGTTTTTTGCGTGTGTGTGTGTGTGTGTGTGTGTGTGTGTGTGTGTGTGTGTGTGTGTATATTCTTGTAGCATCTTTAGGCAGATTTTAGTGCGTACTGGATGGGAACCAATAGCTCGGCTGTGGGGTTCATTTTCAGTTTGGTGTCGTGCGTGTAGAAGATAACAATAAATTAGGTAAACAAATGAGTTCTTTTGCTAGTGTATTGCAGGATTACACATGTCTAAGCTTATGCTACGATCAAATAATAAACTTTAGTATTAGAAAACAGTTTAATAAACATTGCTGCAAGCAACCAACAATAGATTTTATTAAATATTCGTCAGATTAATTTCTAAACAAAAACCCCCTTAAAGCTAGTAGTAACATGCTTCAGGAAACTAGTTAAGTTGTTATAAATAGGAGTCAATTTCCAAATAATATAGAGTCGTAAAATTGATATAAAAACTGTCTGTCTGAAACCAATCTAACTTTATACATCAGTGACAGCTTTTGTACGCTACACTGACTATCCAGATAAGGGTAAAATTAAGTCATGGAAAGCCAATAATGACAGGTCAAGACCTCTCGAAGTTATAGAGCCAGAGATATCAGATATCAACCTACGGAATCACTTATATCAATGAATAACAGCTTGAGTGATGGATCTCAAACAAAACTCAAATTTATAATTTATAATTTATACATTAGCAATAGATTTGAGTTGTTATAAATTTTATTAAAATATTTAAAATGAATTAAAATCAATTCAAATTACTTGCAATTTCAAGTGCAATAAAAAAAGAGTTGTTAAGACTTAATTAAAATAACATACTTTACATTCGAATATAAAATTGTACAAGAAAACTCGCATATTTAAACAACAAACATCAACAGATGATTGATGAAACTTTGGCAAACACCCAATAGTGTATCCTTTCTTTTTTGGACTTTCGCAGACAGCATAGAGCCCATCGCTAGCTAATAAACCCACTTTTCTCCCGGCTTCCCATTCCTCTTGCTTGTGCCATCAGTTTTGGTGGTGCGTTCCACTGTCTTGAATCTGTCGCATGAGCTTGAAACTTTGGCTCCCGAAGCACCCATAAATCTTGCCCCAAACGGCTAACGCATCTTTCGTCCGTTTTTTCTCTATTATTTCTTTCGTTTGCTTTCTTTTCTTGTTTGAAAAAGAATCCTTTCCTTACGATTTTTACAAAAAAACGAACTCGAACTTAGTGGGGTAGTTTTTGTTTTGAGGTCACACGCGCGAGGAAAGTTCGAAAGCGAAATTATCATTTCAATTGATTATGGGTAATGCAAAAGGAAGGAGTTTTTTGTTGCCCAGTGTTTGTTGAAACATTCAAGCAAAGGAGTGAGAGATATGCTAACGAATTACTTTCTTCTTAGAGGATCTACTTTTGCAGACGATCCGTTTGCTCGATTACAACGGGTAGAAAAATGTGAAGCAGAAGGAATCGAAGATGGAACCAACAAGTTATTCAACTTGTTTCGGAAACATTGTAGCAAAAGTGCAACCCGGTCAGCTGTTATCCTTACCAGCCTTCAAGCCACCTTCAAGCAGTGGTTCAAGGATGTGGCTGTACTGCACGCTGCATGACTGGGAAAGTTATAATTTGTTTTTCAACCGTTCGAACAACAAATTCGGTTCTTCAGTGTGCTGGGATTGGCTAAATAGAACGAGCGCAAGTGTATAAATACATTTTTCATTACACAGTTTGCTGCCGTAATTTTGTTTTCCCTTTTGCCTTCCATTTTTCCACCAAATAACAATTAACAGCCAGTTTATCGTTTGAACATTTTTCACTAATGTATGGGATGGAGAACGAGTTTCGAGCTGTGCCATACTGTGTGCCGTATGAAAAGCGGTCCGAACAAACTCAACATAAATTGGCGCCTATTGCGCCTGCAATCAACTGCAGTTGGAAATCCTAAGAGGGCGACCGAGAAACTGCTTCACCGCCAGAATAGGACACGCTTTTGCGAACGGGTGCAAGTAGGGTGAGAATATCTGCATTGCATGCACCTAATTGTGGGCCAAACCCCGTTTTTAATAACAGTCATTGGATGACATTGGTTTTGTATCGAGCGGCGTAATGAGTGTTTGAAGCGCAAGCGATTCTTTTTTGTTTTTACGAGTGGATGAAAATGTGAGCAATGATTCATACAGTGCATCATGTTCACTCATACATTAAAGAAGAACATGAGACGCTTCTTTTACAAAATTAAAACAATTAAAATGGATGTTGATTATAGTAAAATCATACATTAGAAATAGTCATTTAATTGTAAAAATCTTCAGTTTGACAAGCAATCACAATGTTTAAGACAATGAAGTAAACTTATTTTAAATTCTTGATATAACCGATGAAGTTTGCTTCTCTTCTTCTTTCTTGGCCTAACGACCTCTTAAGGTCATGCCTGCCATTTCTGGCTTACTAGACACTAATTGATACCGCATAGTTGGTTAGTCAATCCTCACTATGGGGGAACGGCCCAGATGAGACTTGAACCCCGGTCCTGCCGTGTGAAGACCGGCGCCGCTGTCGCATCACCACCGGGCCGCCCTCATGAAATTTGCTTCATGAGGTGCTTCAAAAGAAAACAGTTTTATTAAAAGCCATTCATACATGCCATTCATATTTCAAATATAATCAAATTTGCATATATGCAGGGGCTTACAATTGTTTTATCGATGAAATTTGTCTACCAATTATCGGAAGTAAAGAAAATAATCATGAATTTGTTGACCTGACATTATCACAATGAAATCTAAAGTACAGAGATGCTGTTGCGTCCTGCAACAAAGGCTGCGTCCTGCAGCCGTTTCTTTCGATACATTTGAACAGCTTCTTTTAACCTGGTTACACACGACATATCTTTTACACTTAAAAACAATTGCGGTTTCGTAGCGTTCTGTTTTTCTGGTTACATTCTAATCGTGGTCAAGAGGAGCGGGTTAAAAAAACTTCTGCTCTCTCTGCCAGTTTTGTATCGAAAGCGCATCTTTCGCATCTACTTACGCTTCCTTCTACTACTCACGCATCTCTCCTCGGTCACTTCGTGCGTTCACCGATTAGGAGAAACGATCTCACTAGATTAAGATACCTAGCGACGACTACCACTTGAACCGTTTTCAACAGATACTCATCTTGCTTTTCCGACTACGTGGGACATATTTACTCATGGTTTTCCAAGTTAAACTCCGTGCCAAACGTCGCTATCAAACATTGCCATCTGTGATCTCTTAATTCCATCATGACTCCTTCGTTGATGGGATTCATGGCTGTGCGATATTTTTTTATCAAACTGTGTCCTATCAAGAAATCTTCTCACAAAGCATGAGTGTTCGCGCCTAACAGTTAGGCAATCTGCATACGTTTACAAATTCGGAGTAAAATTAATGTGAATTCGGGTAAATTGGTGATCTTTTGGAGCAAATTTAAGGATTAGTATAAGGAAATACAAATTAATGGACACTCACATATTAACCATCTTCGATCACACACCTTCATCACGACACACTTGATAAAGTATTCGTTTGATTAATCCGTGGCTCATGACGGAGAATATTGAATTCTTGAAAAACTGTTGACGAAGGTTATAATTATACAACTATACAACCCTCTAATGGATGTCCATGTATTAATACGAGCAATGAGATCTAAGGTTTTATTATTATCTTTTAAATAAATTTTTCATTCGGCAAACAGGATTAGTGACAGCAACATACTCAAAAATACGATCAAATATTTATCAATGTCTGTGTCAATTTATTTCTTATTGTATCCCTAAAGTTCATGATAATCGTCGAACAGCCAAAGTATCTTGAATGTATAAAAATAATTTATTTTGGGGCGCCCGGTATTAAATACGCTAACGGCGCCTGTCTTCGCACAGCAGGACCGGGATAAGAATCCCGTCCGGACCGCCTCCCCGTACGTTTTACTGACTTTCCAGTGACAAGACCTCACGAGGTTGTAGTGCCAAGGAAGAAAAAGATAATAGGTGCATTAGCAACAATCAATGGTTTCATGAAGAATTCTGTGTTGTCCAGAAATCAAGCTAGGCAAAGAGATATTGAGCTTGTCAAGAAGTGAAGGTGCATCAAATGTCCTTAACAGTAATTCTGCTTTAAATGTAACCTGTGCATTTTTTTCCGTCGTTCTCCTAATGGTGTAAGGAAATATAAGAAGTTTTCCGAGTACGGTGATGGTGGTTTCATCAATTTCTTCTTGATGTTTATAATAATTACGTTTGCAACGGCAACTCCTTCACTTGCATTCGCTCTATTAGTTCTGAATCGAAATTTAAGTTTAAGAATTTATGCTTGAAATAGCTCCGCACTCACTTTGATCCAATATCCTCACTATAAAGCACTGTCTTCACAAATCAACTATGTTCTAGCAAAGTATAGCTCAGCGCACCTCTTCAGGCTGAAAAGTCAACAGTTAGAGATCAGTTGATGTAGAAAATCAGTGTTTAAGTCATACAACTTCTCATGTTGGCATAGATTTAGGTGCATTGATTGTCCATTGACTATTGTCATTCAAAAACTACTCCTCAACAACCCATCACTTCGCTTTATTATTAAGATACTTAAACCATTACGAATGAATGATTTTTGTAGTTTCTTGCAACATATTTCGTACTTATTTTTACAAAATTGCATTACCGATTAATGAAAACAAATATTTTGTTCAAACGCAACAATGTAAAACACGCCCCGGCGAAAACAATAATTTCCCAACAAGCACAAAATTATTCCACTAATCCCCATGATAATTTGCAAAGCCTCGTCAACTGATCCCGTCCATCGTCTCGCAACGACCCCGGAAAGTGATTACTTGTACCAATTTGTAACGCCTCCCGTACTAACTCTCACATTAGGTGTGAAGCCTTTATTTTCATCCGCATGCGATCCAGCATAAGGAAGGCATTCGACGGGTTCTTTCGGGCAGGCCAGCAAAATTACACCGATAAAAAGAAGAAGAGACCGCGCATAAATAAATTATTGCATCTCATAAAGTGCATCGTTTCGTTCGGCGGGTTTTTATCCCTTCACTTAAGGTATTCGCTCTTTAACGTCGTCTGTGCTCCCTTTCTGACTGACTGACTGATGAGAGAAGGAGCCGCACGAAAAAAAAAGACGAGACGTGAAAAATTTATGCTCATCTTGGCACACACATCCTTGGCACGGAAGACACATGCATATGTCGTTGAGTTTTTTCGGCTATGGCTCCCGGACCGCGCTGTGAAGGATGCGAGGTATCATCATCCAACCACACCGGCGAAGACGTGAAGACGACAACGCTGTGTTTCACCGGTTAGAAGTCGTCATAAAAATGGAACACTGTAACCGGAACCGTGCAGCCGATATGAGTCTCCAAGGAAATGTGTCCACAGTCCATCGTTAGCGCCATGGCAAATAAAATTCACCACCAACTTCTGCACCCAGCTCGAGCTCATCGTCTCATAACAAATTGAGATGAAATGTTTGTGAACCTGCAGATCCTGGAGCTAGCAGCACCTTCTTTGCTGCCATGTCTAGAAGTCCCTGGGCTTGAAGGTTAGTCCACCGGTCATGGTTTAAAGTCTTGCACCGTGAAGGTTAATTCGACACAGCAATTCCGTTGTACTCCTTCCTGCATAGTTACTGTTTTATTTAGAACTTCTCCCGGCCGGAACATTCCGGATTGGTTGGGAAGAACCACAAGCTGGTGTTTTTTTCTTCTAAGTGTTAAACAACTCAACTCGAACCTCCTCACACACTACAAAAAACACACACTTCTTCAAACACCAATTTTCCAGTCCACCATTCGCTAAATATTTAATTATTTTCGATTCCGAAGGTAAGCTCTGCGGCCAAACTAGGAATATCTTAATTTGGTTGCTCCGGACACTCCGGAGCATGTTGCTTGTAAATGGTTCACCGTGTTGTTGCATTGTATTTTTCATGGATAAAGTCTCTTCCCGCAAGACTCTCACCACAAGCATCGGTAGCTGCGGTCGAACGAAGGAAAACCATCTCAAGATGCTTCAAAGATGTGCTTGAGGATCGAACATAAAGTCTTGACCAACAGCACAACACTCGTTCCGTATAGCAACTGGAGTTGGGAACCCTGGACATGTTTTATATTTCTCTCACACAACGGCGCTGCTCCATCAAAGATGAATCCGAGGATTATCCGGCTGGAGGATCCTACCTACCGGAAGGAGGAAAAAAAAGGATTCCTTCATGTACTCTAACCGATAGAAAGGGCGAAACGAAATTTGCCACACATAAAACATATTTAATGGAAGTTTAACTGGATTGTAAAATTATATTAAATTGTGTTTTATTTCCTTCCTTTTCCCAGCCACTGGGTTCTCCCTCTGTTCCCCCGGTGCTCCTTGTTCGCCGAAGGAGTTTGACTTTTGTACGGTGCACCGCATGTCATCTGTGGCCCCCAAAAACTCCGGTCTCCAGGATGTCTTCTAGGACGTCGATTTCTGTTTCCTACATATCCTTTCCGTTGCTAGCGTGTGGAACATGGAAATGGTTAGCCAAGGATGAGGAAGAACCAATTTTCACCCACACACTTGGTTACTCGGGTAGTGAAGCAAGGATGTCCAGCGAACTTTTCCCCCAACCGAAGATCGTGGCATAGCGCAAATGTGCTCCCCGGTTCGGGATCCCGTCGTATCTATGGATTTATGTTGAGGGATATAAACATAAACTAGCAAAAATTTATGGCCTTGGCTCAGCGCCTTCACCCTAAACTAGCCACCGCATCCAAGATGGGAATGGTATGGTGTTTTTTTTTTTAAATTATCTACTTCCGGATGTTGCGCTGGTCTTCCGGATGTTCACGGGAAATCCCTCAAAACCGTCCCGTCGCTCTGTGTCTGGTGTCCGGTTGCGATCGGAACGTGTCGTTTAGGATACGAGCTCCGTCCAACTTCCATCACGGTCCACTTGAACGGTGGGAGACTACCTAGCGTGACTGCAATTGGTCACATTTTTATCTCGCCGTTCTGATCCGTTGCACCTCATTTATGTATTTGCAGCTTCCGTGCCGTGGCCGTGGTGCTACACGGGATCGTTGCTATGCATCGTGAGTGCATGAAATTTGCAGCAGAGCCATTTTATGAAGAGAGATAGAGGATCGTTTATTCCGCTGCTTCTGTTGCTGCGATATCTGCAGCGGATTATGCTTATTTTACGTAGTGCAGTATGGGAGTTTGTGAGCGCCGAAGAAGATTGTGTTTTTATGTGTGTGTGTTTTTTGTGTTTGTTTGTTTGTAGTATGTGCGGTACATAAAGAATGAGGTTGCTTAGCAAAGTTGTGAAATACGGTTCTTGAGAACGAAAATGCAAATAGGGATATGGTTTAAGTATAAATTTTTCATTTCTTATATAAGGCTAGATAGGTTTTCCATTGCACTTGTAATAAAAAAAACCCTATTTTATAAACAAATAAGAACAGAAACTGAACGGAAACCTAAAAACACATGTGAATGCTGTGGCTTTGAAGACAATAATAATAATACGTCAAATGTCTTATGCAATTATACGATCTAAGTATATTTTAACGTAACAGGCATTCGCATTTTGCTCAGTTTAATTAGCTTATCGCTGGATTGTGTTATTGTCTATTTGTACCTATCTATAGTTTTATGACTTCTTTTACAAATCATTTTGGTAAATAACACTCAATATTTTGCTGCTTAAAAAGTACTTAATTACTTTACTTATCAGGCGCTACAACCGCTTCGCGGTTTTGACTTGCAGCAACAATCCTCGATCCATTATCCCGGTCGTTCTGGCGGACGCATCAACGCCATCATTCCATCTCAGTTTGGGTCTACCACGCCTCCTCTGTCCATGTGGACGGCCTAAAAGGACTTTACGGGTTGGGTCGTCCGGTGCCACTCTCATGACATGACCAACCCACCGGAGCCTGGCGAGCCTAATTCGCTGCACGATGGTGAGATCACCGTATAGCTCGTACAACGACTGGATATTCATCGATATTAGCGTTAACATCACACTATGTAGTGAAGGGAAAAACTGTAGTTCTGATGGGAAACGATTTTGCATAGCTCCGAATTTAGTGGAATCGATTCTAGATTTGGTTCTGATAAAACATCTTAGCATCCGACAGTGATCTAGTGCCTCCAACGATAACACACGTCTTCATAGGAGTATTAGGTACCGCTACAGTAAAACGCTGAGGCTACCATAATTGGGACGACTCCTCGAGATGATTAAACGTATCGTCTCGGCAATAAAGGCCTAATGTTTGCGCTAGGAACACATTAAAAACTGTTTTTGCATCGAAGCTAAATTACAGAATATCTTTACTAAGGACTAAGGATCAACCTTTCGCTAATGAGAATTTTAAAAATTTTCTGCAAAACTATTTATCGTTTGTATAATGTTAATGCTGAATCTTTTATACGATCTTTTATTAATACTTAGTAGTTTGGTTTATTTATATATTTGAATCACGTGTTTATAAATCGTCGAATTTATTCCAGCACCAAATAAACTCTTCAATATATGTATTCTAAGTGTAAAAACTCTAATCTACGGATATAGCCTAAAAATCCTCAAAACATTTCCTACATCCAATATGGTTTAATATGATTGTTAATAAACACGATTGTTTATTTTTATAACATTGAACTTGATTATTTTAAGATATTGATTTCAGCTACTTCTTTCTCTTTGTGTGTTGAGTTCAGTGTATTCAGTGTATTGATTTCACCTACTTTTTTCGAAACATACCTCTTACAATACTAATTTAATTATTCAACTTTTAACTCCCTTTCGCTAAATACTTCACACTAAAGCTTTGGCGTCGCTTAACAACTTCTAATCGTTCGCTTTCCCCTCTCTAAACCCGTTCCTAATTGCTAAACTTCACAAAAACTTCTACTTTCATATATTTGTGTGCAAACTTATCCCTCCAAAAAACTAATTATCAAACAACCAAGTCGCCAAAGCCCTGCAGAAAATCATAAAACAGTGTCACCTGCATACCGGCTCGCTCCTAGCAGCGTTAGCATATGGGAAGGACGCCGTATCGATTAAACTGCATTAAACTGCAGTGTGAAAGTTCTTCAATAAATTGTCATACTAGCTGATTGTTCCAGCGGTTTCGCTCACGGTCCTCAACACGGGGGCGTTCGGGAACAAAATGACCGAGTGATGATGGTCAACGTCGGTCGGTCGGTTTTGGGTTGGACTTCCTGCTACAGAAGTGTGAGCGCCATTTTAGCTCTCACGTGCATTTTCCTCCAAAAAGAAACGTTCGTAAGACACTGCACGGTACGGGGCGCCAAGGCGCGTACACTTCAATAAAACCACTTAATTTATTCTAAGCACATTTACAGCAAAAGTCTACCGGGTTCTTACTCTGCAGCGCGCGCGTGTGTGTCCGTCTTCGGGTGTATTTGCATGCAGCGCACACCGACCAACTCGGCTCGTTGGCTCGAAGTTGGCATTTTTCTTTCCCCCCTTCACCCGTTCTCTTCCTTCCACCTACCTACGGGACGGGATACAGAGAAAAAACATCATTAGGTCGTGTCTTTGAAGGAACCGCACTGTTCCTATAGGTCTCGACCTAAGGACTTCCCGACCCGACGGACGTGTATGTGCACATATGTGGGGTGGAGAGTTGGCGGGACAAATAAAACCGACACGCTTCTTGAAGGACATGCGACATAAATATGTCGTCCACCTTAGCCAGCCGGTTTTACCCGGCAGTGGAAAGTTCATCTGCATTCTGCCTTTCTTGGACCAGTGTGTGTGTGGGGTGAATTTGTGTCTCCTGATGGTGGTTTCAACCCTTTCCATCCCGTGGGAGTGTTTTCCATTGGTGGGAGACTGGGAGAAGCCTGAGGAAAGAGGGAAAACGATGCGGAGTCCTTCAAAGCGACAGCTCTTGGTGCAATGGGTACGCGGACCCTACGCGGAAGAACGATCGCAGCACAGTGGGACGGTTTGCGGAAAAAAATAAACTAAACGTACGGCGTAATGTGATTTTACTTCTTTCTTTAAGTGATAAATATAAGTAAACATTAAACATAGCACTTTAAACATCGTTATGCAAGATTTCTCTTCTCTTGCTTACATTTGGGAGTAAAAAACAACGAAACGTTTCAGAAATCCCTAAAGTTATGCAATTTTTCTGTAAAATTACCTACATTGAAGTATTTATTCTATTTCCTTGTAGTATTTTACAATTTTGCTCACGTTTTCAATACACTAATATTTTTAAATTTGGGGATTTTTTTTTGTATTTGTATCATGTAAATTTAAGATAAAGCTAAAAAAAATTATATTTCGTGTTTTTTCTCATTGACTTGTTGATTTGACACAGTTTTTTATAAGCATACTTTATAGAAATGTCTTTGATATTTTGCCTTTTCCTTAAACACTTGATCCTTTCTATTTTTCTTTCATTTCTCTTTCATTATTTTTATTTTTTTATTTATTTATTTTTAATATTTAAAAAATCAATAATTTTTCATTTTGTCATCAAAATTGTATGCCTTAAGTAATTAAATTGAATTTAAAAATATCCTTGCTGTGCATTTATACCGATTTATTAATTTATTTTGTAGAAATTGTAATTTTCATAGCACTTATTTTGATTGTTTATTTAGTCAATTCAGATTCACATTCTTACATGCATGTACTTTGACAATTTAATTGAAACTTTTAGTTGAATTTCATATATTTCAATGTGTTTAATATGTAATTGTACACTTTAAAGAGAAATTTCTTAATTTTTTATTTGGTTTAGTTTTTTTACATGTTGAAAATTTTGTACATGTTTTTATATATTTGCCGAACAAGTAACGTCTTCGTGTATCTTTTTTCTTTAGTTTTCTCTTTTTTCGTGTCTTTTATAGACCAAATGTTACGTTTATCGTTTACGTTTGCTTCTATTTTTAAGTTTCTCTTGATGCACAAATCCAACATTAATCAATCATAATTTTTATTTAAAACAAAACTATTTTCGTTTCCTTCCCATGTCCACTCTTTAGCGCACCGTGAACCATAAAAAAAAACGAGTCCACCGAAATAGTCCGCAAAAGGTAAGCTCTCACCAAGGTCCCAGCTGTGCAGACCGTTCTTCCACCGTTATTGGTCGCTAGTTTATGTCCGGCGGTGGATCGTATGGTTACCTCACACACACACACAATCACACATAACTTCCGGGACACCCCCATTTTCGAGAACTTCAGTGTCCTCACATACGCAGCCCAGCAAGCCCGGCTGCAATATTTGTCTGCACACCCGTTGAAGGAATGTCGTCCGTCGTGGTGGAGGCCTTTAAAACGACACACGTAAATCCTGCCGCTACCTACGGGGAAGCGTCGTCCCAAAACAACGAGAAACGGGACGAAAACAACCATTCAAAAGATCCATTTGCTTTTGGTGACTTTGGTGCTTCATAAGCAAGGGAAGTTATTTCTGTTTGGGACACACACTTGGGGCTTAGCGGCGAACGTAAAAACCACCGTCTTTAACCCTTCTTTTAAGACCAGGAAGGTTCCAAAGTATTTGGCCGATTTTTTTTTTTTTCGTATGTTGGTTTGCTGCTTTCTCCCAAGAACTACGGTCCACCGGCAGACGCTAAGCAGGTTCGAATTTATTTCTGCTCACTTCCACATTCGGAATTCCTGTGTCCATTATTATTCCTCTTTTTTTTATCGTTTTTTATTTCGCTCGTCACCACTGTAAAACACACTCCATATCCCGGGAAAACCGCACGTGGTTGTGGTCGGTTCTGCTCGGTTGCACATTTAACCCTTCGGACCTGGTACCGTCGTTGCTGAGTGAAGCAAATAAAAAAAAAGAAGGAAAACAAACTCCGACGACCCAAACACATCAGTCCACCCCAAACAGGGACAGTTCGCGACATTACCCTTCCGGGGCTTTTCCTTGCAGCAGGCTACACCAACGGCAGTTTCTTTCCTCAACTGGCAATATTATTTATGGGGTTTTCGGGCAGCATTTCGCTTTCCTTTCGCCCGACGGAAGCGAAGAATTTGCATACCAAAGCAAACTGCAGTACGCGACCGTCCCGTTGCTTCCCTTCACTCCTACGCCAAAGTTTTGGCTTATTAATTCAAACATATCACTTTTTGTGCTGATGGTAGCAAGGTTTTAGTTTAGTTTTTAGCTCGTGCTTACGTTTCCCCTTCTCGGAAACGATCCACAGTTTGTCATCGTTTTCTTTTCCAATTTTTTTTTGTATGCTTGTCTTATGCTCTACTAATTGAGTAGAACTTAAGGGACGGCCGTTGCGTAAGCGTTTCAAGTGGGAAAAGCCGTAGAAAATGTGAAATTATAGCATGTCTGTCTATCGTTGAAAGATGCTTTTTGTTTTATCGGTTTCCTTTTGAGTGGTAATTATTTCTTACGATTTCTAAACACGTTATTGCAGCGAGCGAATGGGAGGGTACTTAAGTAAATGCCAAATGAAAAAAAAAAAGATTTTTTATAGGGGGATGTTTGTGCGTACGCGTTAATGCATTAAGGATCAACGTGAGTTATGTGTTTTTTTTGCAATATTCTTTTTATCCGATGGATAGCTTATTAATAATTTAACTGCAAACGAATTGATTCCATGGATTGTGCTTTGATAACATTTCCAAATGATATTTCCTTCGAGTTACCCTTTTTTCATTCAAATTAAAAGTCCTGTTGCTAACGAGGGTCTGTATGGTGAGAGGACACCACATCCTGTTAGTTCTTGAGGCTTGAAGTTTTGTCTTGAATATCGTATTCGGTATCATAGACAAGCGTTCACTAAGGAAAATCTTAAAAAGAATCCTAATAGACTAGTTTTTTCTTTAAAATACTTATTTAATAATATTCATCACACACGATGGTGACAATATGGCGTCAAGCCGTCATTATGAAATAAATTGTATTTTTATTTTTATTTTATTTATTTACGTATTGTCTGCCTGCTGGCTACACAAACGAACTTACAATCTACTTAAAACTAATTAATGTTTTATTTAGAGGGAAAAGAATGGAGTAGGGGGAAAGAGAGAGGATCTTAACATGGAGCGGAACGATGGTAATGAGTGGTGGAAATCAAAAACCAGAGACGAGGAATTAAACAAACGAAGTGCACGCAAGAACGGGTCGACGTCTTGGAATTATTAAAGGCGGACGAATACGAACGGTTGGGAACATAGAATGGAATGGAACAGAGCAGAGAAGGAGCATCAATACAATCGAGCAAGAGGGAAGCGATAAATAGGGTTTGGGAGTGTGAACGACGGACCTCAAGAGAGTCAAGCCCCAGCAGCTGACACCTAGACTCATAATCGGGCAGGGCGCTAGAGGATCTACCAAGTATTTTACCAACCGCAAACCTGGTGAAAGATCTCTGCACCCGTTCGATACCATCCATATGGACCCGAGCCGTAGGAGACCATACTACTAAGCAATACTCCAGCAAAGACCTGACCAGTGAACAGTATAGCGCTTTCAGACACAAAGGATCGGAAAAGTCACAAGCAATACGTTTAAGGATACCCAGCGTTTTCCGGGCTCTTGCAACCGTAGAATTTATGTGGGACACTAAGGTAAGGCCACTATCGAGCCATATCCTTGACCAGCGAAACTCGGTTGACCAGAACCCGGTCCAGCACATAGGGATAAAGGAAAGGAGTGCGGGAGCGGGTAAACGAGATGATTTGACACTTAACCGGACAAAGAGTGAGGGAATTACAAGCACACCAAGAGGAGAAACGGTCAAGAACATTTTGCAGACAAACACAATCCGCCTCCGACGAAATAGGGAAAAATATTTTCACATCGTCGGCGTAATAAATAATTAAATACTTATTTAACATAAATTCGTTGAGAAAAATGTTCTATCCACCCTTCTTCTTCTGTTTTCTTGGCCTAACGACCTTTTAGGTCATGCCTGCCTTTCATTTTTGGCTTACTAGACTTATTGTTACCGTATAGTTGGATAATCAGTCCTCACTATGGGGAACGGCCCAGATGAGACTTGAACCCCGGTCCTGCCGTGTGAAGACCGGCCCCACTGTCGCATCTACCACCGGGCCGCCCCATCTATCCACCCTATAAATATATTTAAACATCATATAAAAAATAAATTAATGTACTTTTGTAACAAGTTGAAGGCCATGCGGAAAGTATACTTTACGGCATTGATTCTTTTTTTTTTTCAAATTTCCAATGTGATGGCTGCACGCCGTACTTTTACGTTGTTGATTCTATCTGTATAAAATATGTTTTCTTTTTTATATAGTTTATAACACTGAGTTATACCATATTAAGAACATCTTGTACAATATGTCAGTCCCAATGTCAGTTGGGATACTCAGTCCCTTGGTTTCGGGCTTCTCGACAGTGTCTTATTCCAACCACGGACTAGCTATTTTGCAGACTACCACTACATTCAGGGCATCGAATAACTTCATGGAAAATGGTTATAACACATATTTAAAATGCTCAATTTGTATGATCGGAAAAGTATAATGAAGCTTCCCTAAACTCAAATGATTAGTTTTTCTTGTTACAAAAACAGTAATATTTTATATTTTCCGTTTCTTGTTATGTTACTCTTCAACTTCTAAAGATCATGACGTTTCATTTCTGGCCATTAATTGTCTTGGATTACCTCTAAGAAGCCTGAGGGAGATCGGATGCAGCCGGAGGTGGAGGAATGCAGCCATGGACCGAGTTTCCTGGAGAATGATTGGACATCAGGCCATGTCTATTACACATGCTCCATAGGAGCAGGCCAATAAAGAAAAAGAGAAGACCTCTAACGTATCAGAGGTGCTTCTACTAAATTTTATCCTTTAAATACAAATACACAACTTCGTCGGATAATAATTAAAGAGTTAGAGTTAGAAATGCACTATTTTGCTTTCAATAATTCAGATATATAGAGTCCTCTGTATCAAGATGTAAGTCACAAATATGGGCAGCAACAGTAATGATTTTGCACAAAACATGAAACAACATCAATCTTAAGACATTCTCCAATACTCCTCTCTGTTTAAGCCATTTCGTTTCATTGTTTTGCCTAAAAAAAAGAGCTGAATATTGAAAGACTTGCATTCGTACAGTATACAGTAGTCACAACATATGATTAATACCATCCTCGACCAACGCATAGTATTAGAGATCCTCATCTGCAATTAAGTTGTTCGGAGCTTACGATGCAAATGCTAGTCTTCTTCTTCTTTCGTGGCCTACTCCTAGGGAGCACGTCTAATAGACATGGCCTGGTGTCCACTCCGTTTCCAGGAAACTCGGTCCATGGCTGCACTCCTCCATCCCCGACTGCATCCGATATCCCTCAGGTCTGACTCCACTTGATCCAGCCAACGAGCTCGCTGTGCTCCTCTACGCCTCGTGCCGAACGGGTCGCTGACGACAATTCAAGGCAAATGCTAGTAAAATCCATAAATATAATAACATTTTAAATTTTTTTATAGAGAAAAATCTTTTAAATATGTGAAAACAGTTTTATAAATCAGATACCTAAATATTACTAAAATCACCACTAAAATACACAATTAATCAAAGTTTTATTGTTATAAATGGCTTACAAATCTTAATCTTAAGGATATGTTCAACATTACTACTTATTTGGTCAGCGATTGAGTAAAAAAACAACCCTATCGTGTGTGTCTTATTAATAAAAAAGTTTTCCTTCCGCAAAAAGCTGTAAACCAATTGGCTTCAACAAGAGGTATACTTTATCAACTTTATTCCTTACAAAAAAAAAAAACAAACACATAAAATGTAAAAGTTTTAAAAAGTGCAAATTGCTACACCATCCCCACAATGTTTTCCGATCGGATGGTCCGGTTTTTTTGTCTTTCAATTGAGTGTCAATTTGCTAAACTTTGCCCACCGAAACCGATACGCATCTCTCACCGCTCACCGGCGTGTGTTTTTGTCTCAACCCAGCGCCACACAATGAGGCCAGTGGTGTTACGTTGTTACTACTCCACTCATGATTCAATTTTACGCATCCATTTCGTGCCGGTGCTGGAATGTGGGCTGGAAATTTGTCACCTTAAAAGGATCTGCCTGTTGGATGGTACAAAAACGTTTTTACCAACAAAGCGAGAACGGTAACGCGTTTTTGCGAAAATCCACTTACGAGCAAAAACCAAATTGCATAACGCAATTTGCGCGCCCATACACACACATAGACACACCCCGGAAAGTACTGTGTAGCAGTGCCACAAGAATTACGGAATGAGTTTAGAAGGCTCATCCATTTCCACACTCGTTACGTTTTTAGAGCGTTGAGTGGAGAAAAAAAAAAGAATCCATATGAAATGCATCAGATTAGAAACATTTTTCTAGTTCTCGCCCTTCGTTTTTTGTGTGCGACTGTAACTACGGGAAAACACATGAAAAACAAATTATCAAACAAACGGAACGCATTTCGGCGACGGTTTTCGTGAAGATAAAAGTTTTTCACGCGTTTTTTTTTTCTTTTGGTCCTGCAATTGAAAGCGAGAAACTTTACAACCCGAGCTAAATGGGATGAGATCCGGATTGCTTAATGGAATCTTGGCGAGAACGCCCGCATCCCGTCCTCCTATTGTGCACGTGTGTTTGTGCAAGTGCAAGTGATGGAAACTTTTTCGCTCGATCGAGAGATGGGCAAGAAAAACTGAAAACATTCAATATGGTTTGGTTTGTTTTTTTCCCCGGGTGGTAAATGTAAATCCACTTACACACAGACCGGGACCGGGTGGAACGTGCCATTTGGATGGTGGTGAAGATTTCTTTTCGCAACCAATCTTAACACAGGTCTACATACACAGGTTGTGAGGCTAAGAAAAGCGGGCAGGACAGTTTGTTTCCTTGGCCGTCTAATAAATAGGGGAGGGAAAGGTTGATTTGTTTGTCCAGGACTCCTGTAACGATCAGCTTCTGGGGGAAGATTTATTTCCACCTTCGTCGGGGTCGTTTGTCACCTATCGATAGGTCACTCGGTAAGTAGCCGGTTCGATTTGTTTGGACAGGAGCTTATGGTTGCGTTCGGTGCGTACAAAGATACAAGAGGGAGGAATTTTACAAGGCAAATCTTAAACTATCTTAATCAATAAGGCTTACGAGAGGTGTGCTGTTATTTATTTACAGGGTTCAGCTTAATTGAATAAGAGGGTAAATGAGATGAAATCATTTCATAAGTAGCTAAAAGGGATTTGGTTGTGGAAATCACAAGATCCTGGAGGCGATATGTGTAGCAAATTGCATACATTTAGGCAAATTGCTTGTGGAAATTATCCGTAAAGCAGTTTCAATCTACTCGAGAAGAAAAGTGAATAAATAAAGTAAATTTTTGAAATCAATTACATACATTCAGGCGTATAATACAGCAATACAAAAACAATTTAAGTAAGGTAAAGTTTATGTTTTCGAAGGACACTCTCAAAGAAGCCATGTTCTAACTAAGTAGATGCTTGAGGTCTCGAGCTTTGATTAATTCTTTCTATTTGCGTGTGCCATCCTAGGGGCTTCTAGCAGTTAGAGGGTTCCTTAAGGTGTTTTCGTGTCAGGTGCATCACGAATACCTTAGCCCTAGGGCCTCAACATTTTATTTTCATACAAAGTCTTGGAGACTCGACCGCTGACTTTGGCCTGATCAGTGTATTGAATGTCCTAACCTTAATTCTGCTAGAGTCTCCAATTAGCTTGATTTGCCCCTTACAGAGATCCAGAAGCAGAAGCATTCAAAGTACTAGGTCTTAAACGTAAGCTAACGCCAGACAGAACCTCTGAGTCTCTATGTTTAAAATCTCTTTTCCGTTGTCTTGAGCGCAGTTCGCTTGAACATGCTTGTTTTCTCAGGACCTCCACTGCTGAGATGTTATGCTTCACAAGGATTATTTCTTGGGCGACCGAAGTTCTTACTAAGTTCGGGTCCAAATGCTTGGTTGGGAGTCCTTATGTGTCCAAACTCTCTATATTGATGAAAAAACGCCCTACTTTCCTCTCACTGCATTGTCGAGTAAGTAAGTAAGTAAGTAAGAAACCATAGGATGACCGTTGAGTTATAAGTTATCGTTTGAAATTTATCGTTGTAAAATAGTTGAGGTACAATAAAGATTATATTAATACTGCTTGCTCAACAGCTCTCAAATATCGTTAGTGGTCCTGTTTCTTCTTCTTCTTCTTCTTCTTCTTCTTCTTCCTTGGCATTACAACCTCGTGAGGTCTTGGCCTGCTATTGCTAGCTCTCTGTGACTTAGATTTTACCCGTAGCTGGATAGTCAATCCTGCGTGCGGGGAGGCGGTTCGCCGGGATTCGAACCCCGGTCCTGCCGTGTGAAGACCGGCGCCGCTATCGAATACACCACCGGGCCGCCCCTAGTGGTCCTGTTTAGTATCGCAAATGATTGCATACTTTCAGGTATATTGAATCTCAAATTGAACGGCTATGGTCTAAGTATGTACATTCCAATATCTAATGAGAGCTCTATGCCACTGTTATGGCGTCTTCCTTCTTCTTAGTGAACAAGAGCTCTGTAAAATGGCGGGCTGATTTCACTCCCCAAAGAATAACTCCACGAAAAATAGAAAAGAACCTGTAAAGGGCAAGCTCTCCTTCATGTTTAGAATCATCATCACCGGTTAGAGGCAACACCATCATCGTGCAAAAACCCTGCACTAATCCGTTAGGGACATAAGGTCCAAATGAGAAATGATTACCAAACCTGGCTCCTGGATGGCTCCACCAGACCTGCCCTCTTCACTCACCGACGCCAGCTTGCAACTCATCCCTCATCGTAGCTCATACACCGTACAATAGCTAAAATGCGCAAACTACCGCTTGACATGCACCTGCTAACTGCAGTGTTTACCGTGTGGCGCCAGACTCCAACGAAAGGAAATGCGGACAACAAGAGTTCCGTTTCTTGAAGCGTTGGGGCTTTTTTTTGTTGGTTGCTTCACCTTCACCAAACAACCCGTGATTGCCTGTGGCGTGTACTGCTGATGGCGCCCAACCCAAGGTTCGACTTCCGGTTGCAACTACCACCATCGAACGCCCAACAACCTCCTGCCAACTAATTTGAGCCGACGTATCCACCGGCTACGTGCCTTCGATAATTGCCTCCGGGACGAGCACAAACTCCCCGAAACCAAACATTTCAATTTGTGGTTTGGATGGGAAAAGGGAGGAGGGAGGAAGAGAAAAGAGTATGAGGAAAAAATTGGACACTTCACCCCGATTCACCAAGCGAGAGATACCTTCAGACACATTGGAGCTTTCTTTGGGGGGTTTTTCTTGGGTGCATTTCTGGATCGCTTTTCGGATTGGGAGAAAATTAGTTTCAAAATTGAAAATAATCGTAAGCATAAAAATGTTCACCGTCTGTTGCGGCCGCCGCGTATCCGGGGTAGCATTAGTAGTACAATGACTCGTAAAAACAACTCACCCCTCTCTCTCTCTCCGTCTCTCTCGTCGCCACAATAGTCTGTAAGCCAAGACACGGGCGAAGAATGTGCGCCAAATGGCAACAAAATAGCGCAACATAAATACTTCTTTGTTCTGTGTGGGTTTGTATGTGCGTAGAGGAGCGTGTGCTAAAGTTTGCAAACTGATGCCTTGCTGGTTTGTGGATTGATGTGCGAAAAATTATGTCCTCTTCAAGTCACCCCTGTGACACCGGTGCAGTCCTCTTGTCCCAGCATCGAAAAAGCGTGGTTTTATGGCACCTTAAAGCTTTACATGGCTCAAGTTTTGTTGGTGGGTTATTTTTTTGGTTTATGGGCAACCAGCAACATATCCTTTTCACCACGGTTGGCACAATCGCACTGTCAAGGGAAGTCCCCGCTTTTCTACATCGTCGAAGACACTGGGAACGACACACGCCACAATGAGTGCTCAGCGTCTGGATTATGGGAAAATGACAGTAAAAATGTATCCATCCGTTTGTGTGGTAGGTGCGGAGATAAAGTTATGACTCATGTGTCCAGAGCCTCCCTACACTCTTCCACCAACCTGTCCCGATCCATCAATGCCACCAATCCGCATGAAAATTATACGATGCTTTTCCCTACCTTTGGAATAACCCACGCATCAGCTTCACGTGGTCTTCCAGCGACATTTTCTGCATCTTTTTTACACTCTCTCTCTCACTCTCTTTCTCTCCCATTACAGTGACATCTTACCACCCGAAGGTTATTTTCATTAGGATAAAGTTATTGACAAAAAATTACCAAACCTTCTTCGCTGGCAGACGGCATGCTCGCTGGTCATAAACGGTACCGTTCGCCGCGCCTAAAATGTTTCCGTACCGTAAAGATGGATAACGATCACACAACTCGTTTGGATGAGCCTTCAGCCTGCTGCAAGGTTTTGCTTTACGATCGTAATCTTTAGACCATTTGAATGAATTAGTGGGAGCCCTTCTTGTTACGGTATCATTTGCAAAGAATTTTTAGTGCTCTTGTGTTTTTTTTTTTGGTTTGCGAAAAAATGTTTTGCACTGTTCTGCGGAACGATATCTTTATATCTTGGATAAGACATTTACGAGGTTTTCCTTTTTTTCTTGCAGTTGTTAAACATTAATAAAATAAAGTTTTCCTCGTCTTTAAACTCAACTCATGTAGTTTCATATCAATTCACGATATTATTAAAAAATGCTTTTTTATGTTTATACATGAAAGTTAACTCATGTAAATGATTATTTAAAAATGTTTCAATTCCTTCATAATGCTATATAGAAAAAATATAGAAAATATACGCAGCATCGGCTCATCGCAGATATAACAGGATCCGCCTTCGTACCCATAACGCACGCATCCAATCCCATCTCTATACAAATCCTAGGTCATTCTGGAGATACGCCAATAGAAAACGTGGATACTCCGGTATTCCATCCAACCTGTCTTTGGGCAGTTGCTCCGCTTCCTCTCCGTTGGAAATATGTAATCTGTTTGCGCATCACTTTGAGGGTCTTTTTGTTGATCCATCCAACTCTACTGCGTCTCTTGCGGCTGGGCTCTCGAGCGTTCCTCGGGACTACATTAACGCTCACTCGGTGCACATCGATGAGCAGTTGGTGCTCACTGCACTTAGTCAGCTAAAGCGCTCCTTTTCTCCTGGTCCCGACGGCATCCCTTCCTCTGCACTTATCGACGCTAGAGAGGCGATTGCTCCTGTGTTAATTCGCCTATTCACTAGGTCGGTTGATACAGGAGTTTTTCCCTCTCTTTGGAGATCAGCTTGGTTGATCCCAGTCTTTAAGAAAGGTTGCCGGATGTCCCCCTTAAATTATCGAGGCATCTCCATCCTTTGTGCAGCGTCTAAAGTCCTCGAGTCTGTGATCTACTCTTCTATCCTTCCTATTGTTTCCCCGTTAATCCCCCCCTCCCAGCATGGTTTCATGCCGAGACGCTCTACCCTGTCGAACCTTATGTCGTTGATGATCGATCTGTTTCCGCACACAGTCGCTGGTAGGCAGGTTGACGTCATCTATACAGATTTTAAAGCTGCGTTCGATTGCTTGTCGCATCAACTGCTTATGGCAAAGCTCGAACGAATGGGTTTCGGTGGAGCCCTTCTTCTCTGGCTCTGTTCCTTTCTGAAGGACCGGTCATACAGGGTAAGGGTCGATGGGGCCCTGTCTGACCCATTCATCAGCAAATCTGGAGTTCCTCAGGGTAGCGTCTTGAGTCCTTTACTGTTTTCGCTTTTCATCGCCGACTGCATCCAATCGCTTCCCACTAACGGTTGCCTGCTGTACGCCGACGATGTCAAGTTTTATCTTCCTGTGTCTTCGTCCCACGACTCCCACTCCCTCCAATCCTACGTCGATGCTTTTGCTGGCTGGTGCATATTCAACGGGCTCGTTCTTTGTGTTTCGAAGTGTTGTGTAGTCTCGTTTGGTCGCTCATCTTCAAAATATTTACATCAGTATCGGCTCTATGGCTCAATACTTCCGCGAGTTTCCTTGATCAAGGACCTTGGGGTGTGGCTGGACGACAAATTGTCCTTCGAGCCGCATCTTAACTCGGTCCTTGAGCGGGCTAGCAAGGTGTTGGGTCTAATCACTCGTATGGCCTCGGAGATTCGTGACCCGTTATGCCTGAGAGCGCTGTATTGTTGCTGGGTGCGTCCTATCCTGGACTACGCCAGTGTCGTATGGTCGCCCGCTGGTGTCACCGCTATGAATAGGTTGGAGAGGGTGCAGAAGAAGTTCACGCGAATAGCCGCTAGGCGTTTACTGAACGACCCCAGCACGGAAAGCGGTGCCTTATTCGGAGCGGTGCCAAATGCTGGGTTTGGTTAAACTCGAGGATCGTCATGGTCTTGCCCGCAGGTTATTTATTGCCAACATCCTTCTTTCCAACATTGACTCCCCCGCCCTTCTGGCAGCTATCCCTTTATATGTCCCTTCCCATCGCCTTCGCGTACGTCCTCCTCTGCTTATCCCTATTCGTCGTACGCGGTTTTCCCAGAGCGATCCTTGGATGCGCGCGTTACTAGCATTCAATTCGGTTGGTGATCTGTTTGATCACAATATTTCTATTAATTGTTTCCGCTCCCGTCTTTTGTCTTCTTCATCCTAAAATCTATTTATTCCTCCCTTCACCATTTATCTCTGTCTGCTCCTTATGTTCCGTTTTTTTTTTATGTTTTGTATGTTTAGTTGTAAGATAAACTGACTTTGTAAAGCCCTTGAGGCAAACAATTTGAATAAAGAATAATAATAATAATAATAATAATAATAATAATAATAATAGATGAACTAAATCAATAATGTCAGAAATGATCCAATCGTGCAACTCAGATCGAAAGCCAAAGATAACCTATCGAAGCTGTAGAGCAAACGAGATAAGGAGTCCTTCCTAAATGTTTAAATTTTAATAAATAGCATTTTAAATTAAGAATCATAGATTTATCGAAAATCACTAGTGATGAAGCAAATTAATCAATAAATCGATCATACAAAATTGGTAATTTTTTTAACGCTATGTCATCAGTAAACTGATTCAACTTAAAACGTCTGCACTGAAATTACTTTAACTATATTATCAAAACAAAATTAAATTCAAAAACAAATATTAAATGAAGCAATTGCATAGATACAGGATTAAAAGGCTCAATTCAATCTTGTATTTTATACAATTTACATGAATATTTTCGTATAAATTTTAAAAACTATTAAAGATGAAACCATTTCAAATGAATAAATAAACAAGCAGTGTTTTTAGTTAATAAAACAAGTGCTGTAATATATTTCGAATGATTTGCTATACAGTCTAATTGATATTTAGCTCCACACGCCTGAAAGTATGTAATATTATACTCTTTGTATCATTCGATAACGATAATCATCCGATAGTTCTTATCAAATTCTAAAGGAACATTTTTAAATAGCTTCTTTCTTAGCTTCACTAAGTAAAAATTAAAATATTGGTACAAAAATCATTGTTAAATATGAACAAAAAATAAAATAAATAAATACATGCATCAGAGAATAAATAAATATAATAAAATAAAAATCACAAGTTTCTAAAAAGAATTATAATTGCAGAAAACAATAGAAATAAACTGTTTTAACATTATCTCTGTACAAAACAAACAAAAAAATCTAATCCGAAACATCCACTTGATAGCATAGTGGCATGTGCCGGGACAATTTAGGCACGATTTGCTTTACAAATTGCATACCTTCCGGAAGATGACACTACTAAGTATGCAATCCACCTAACAAGCTTACCTTGAAATAGCTTTGTTTACAGCTAATCTGTCACCGATTGCAAGGCTTTCAGAAAAGATTGCTGAATTTTCGAATCTCCTCCCTTCAATTAATGGAAGAAATTTGCTACGAAACCCTCTTAACTCAGTCGCCCACACCAACGTCCCCTTCCCCTCACCCACATTAATCATATCATTTCACCAAAAACACGAAGCCCCAAAGCAAAGCTTCCAACGTGTATTACAACGCACCTAAAACACGCACCTGCCCGGCGTCATCAATAAACGCCTATTAGCAAGCACACGAAAGCATCGGCATTAACAGATCGAACGGGCGCGCACCGACTCGATTGCCATGCGAGTGCGTGGTGGTGATTAATTACACAAATTACGCACAAACAAGAATATCGAGTTGCAAGGGGCAAATGTTTTGCTGAATCACATAATTCTCCTAACAAATGACCGGTCATCAACGGTGTGTGGAGCTGACTTTTCAAACCGAACCAAACCGTTGCGCTTGCTGTGCTGTGCATTGCCTACCTTCCAGGCGCACCGAACGCCCAGCCCATCTGTGTGTGTGTCATAATTCTAGACTCGGGCAGGTTCAGGCAGCTCACGGTTGGCCTCGGTGAAACGGTTCGGCCTAGTACGGTGAGCAACATCTGGGAAAGGTCGTCCTCCTTTAAGTAAATATCAATCATTAACTTCATCCTGTCCGTTGGGCCGGATGGCGAGGTCAGCATGCGAAGGGAATACGAAAGTCTTGTCCTCGGACTAATTGTACCGGCCTCCTGATGTCTTGCTTCGTTGATAAATCCAATTATTTATAGTCTCATTTATTGCTGCATTGGCTTTTGGCTGCTGCCAGGCACTCCAACGTGGCAACGTGACGCATTTCAGCTCATTTTGCACTTACCCGGCGCGCGCGTGTGTGTGTAGTGGTCTAGTGGCCGGCAGCATGACTTTGGCTCATCGCCAAGGAATCATGAGGTTTGACTTTCGTTTCGGCAGAAGATGACCCTAGTTGATTAGAGACCGAGAGCAAGGACGTGGAGCGTATTCGAGTTGGAAAAGTTAGTCCAAGAAACCAACCCCGGACTTGAAGACGCACGTGAAGCTGCTGATTCGCATACGATACAGTTGTAGCAAAACGCATAAATCAAACTATAGGATACACACTCATACGCATACAAACACAACATTAGCCGCTCTTCTTCCGGACAAACGATTAAGATGTTGTTCCGATGATTAAGACTTGGGCCAAGAGTTTGCCTTGCGTCCGGAATCCGGAAACCGGTATCATCTGGCCAGTTTCGTGCTGAATCAGGCAACACGTGACACACGGGCATACAGAGGGAGAGAGCTAAAGCATTTCTTTCTCTACTTGTGGAAGGCGTAATTTAATAAGTTTGCGTAATTTATTTTATTCTCACAATCGGCCTAAACCCCGGCATGTGTTTTGATCAGGACTTTTTGTGTTTTTTGTTGCTCCCAAACAGCAGCGTGTGCTGTATAAGCTTGATTGCGTAAGACGTGTAGGCCTGTAACGGACTGTCACGTCACGTCGCAGTTGCACGCACGTTGCGTTGCCGACGTCTGTTTCGTTAAGTAAAAGCTGATGAAACTTTTTCTTTGAGTTTATTTTTTTTCTGCAAGGATGTTGTGTCTGAGCTGTATGTCTGGGGAGTTGATAATACCAAACGGATGCTTATCAAGGAGTGTTTGAGCTCGATCAGTGTTAAGATTTAGATAACTGAAAAAAACGAGAACTTATTTTAAGCAATAAGGATTACCGTGGAGAATTTGATGCAATGTCCGTTCTGTACGGTAGGTAAGACAAGACAAGACTTTTTCGTTTCTATAGGTGAAAGCTCGACTTAAATTTATCAATTTGTTGTTGGTAGATCCTATTATCAATTCGTATGCCTGTAGTAACTCATAATACACCACACTAAACTGATCCCACCAAATGAGTATCATGATCTTCGCATCGTAAACATTCGGCTTTGATATCGCTGGTGAAGTTTGCTCTATATGCTGCACGAAGTATTAGATGATTGTAACGTATCTTATTTTTATCGCCAATAACAATTCGATGCAGTAGCACCGAAGTGCACCAGTCGCTTTTCTGGCCTCGGATGGTGGCAGAACGTCCCATCTGAAGTCCTTGAGGCTGTAGCTGGCGGCCTCTTCGTAGGCGGAATGCCCATGTAGCCCAACAAAGTTATCCTTTCTCTCGAATTCAGGTGTTCCGCCGGCGACTTGGTCGCTGTTTACAACATCAGAATGTAGACCTCAGATCGCCGACCGTTCCAAGCGATGAGCATGCCGACAACTTCTCTCTGGAAAGCTGAGGCAAGTTCGCGTAGTACCAGAAGCCAGCCAACGCCAAACCACTAGGTGGACTATCCCCACCACGTAGCCTACTCTACGGGGTCCATCCGGGATAAGGTGCACTTCAACGGTGGGAGAAGGAAATGTCTCCAACCTATATAGTATATAAGTCTTAGAAATATGTAATGTTAGATTTAAGATATACGGACTGGCCGTAAGTATGAAATAAAAAACAATTCGATGAAAAAATCCTTCCTGTCTTTGCCGTTGGAGCAGACGTTCAATCTCTTTTGGCTTCAGTTCATACGTCAACTAATTTCCCAACTAATTTCATACCCATTTCATGTAAACGTAGCTAAGGGTGAGTTGAATAACTTCAAGAGAAATGGCTAGTTCGGTTTGGATATGTGATGGATCTTGATCAAGCATGGGCTCCAGTTCTATATCCTATAATACTAATGACACACTGGTACGTTCTTTGTCTTTTTAAACAATATTGCCACTTCTTTCTTAATACAAAATGTTCCATAATATGTGTAAAACCATGACAAGTGACAACTACAGCGAAAGAAAGCTAAATGATGGCACTTTAAAATGACAGTGTTGCCAGTTGGAACAAACGTGAATTGAATTAGTAGCGCCATCTGATATCGGAATTGCAAGAACTTATTTGATAGAATACTGAGAGAACGTTTTTGAAAGGTAGGTAGGGAAATTATCATTAGTGCCGCTGACAGTATCCTGGTAGCAGAGATAAAACACAAGATTGCATAATTTTAGGAGAAAATGTAGCTGTAGTAGCAATCATGTAGCTTAGCAATCGCTAGCAGAGCATGCGGCACAAAAATGTACACCTTTAGGTATTAACGAAAATAAAGCAAGGTAATCTTCTCCACAGGTACTTAAAACGGCCTTTCTTGCTATCAAACTCCGGCCGCGGCAATTAGTGTATATCTTTATATAAAAAAAAATTAAATTCTTAATTTTACATAATTTAAATTTTTATTTGACATACTAATCTTTATACTTTTATACTTTTTCTTTTATCCTTTTAAACTTTTTGTTTATTTTTTCGTAAAATTGGTCTATGACTTCTTTTCTTCTTCTTCTTCTTCCTTGGCACTCGTGAGATCTTGACCTGCCAGCTATTGCTAGCTTTCAGTGACTAAGTTTTACCCGTAGCTGGACAGTCAGTCCTGCGTACTTCTTTTACTCTTGTTAAATGGTTTGTGAGCCTTTGTGAATCTAATACTGAAATCTATTGTTCAATTTGAATTAATTAATGTTTATTGTTACCAATTGCTACATAAGGTAATGTTTTCGAGTTAATAAGTTATTAAATAAGGATAAAGTTTAAAAACATTTTTAGATTATTCCCTCTTTGTATTTGCAGTTAAGTTGATTTCTTATTGCAGTTTAACATTTTTTACGTTACAATTCGAAAACTTTCTCAATTATTTATGTAAAAAACTAAACTAATAAAAATTATGGAAGCAAATTGGAAGTATTTGCTATTCTATTCTCATGAAAATGTTAAGTTTTACAGCAAATTTATTCAAATTCTAACAATCTGTGTAGATAGCACGACGCACCTTAAACCAGCTTCAATCCCAATCATTTGGTCAGCAAAATCACGAGCTCACCCGTTGAAAGCTCACGTTCGCACATACTTCCCTCACCACCGGCACTGGTTTCGCTACTGCACGCTCGAAATGAAAACTAATTTGAAAATTATTATCCCGGAAAAGAAGTAATTTTCGCTCCCTTTTCGGACGCTACAGTCGGGTGGGTGCCCCGTGGAGTAGGAGGGCTCCATTTTATTTTTTTTCCATCCCATTCTTACGTTGGGTACTTTGCTTGGAAGATTGTTCTAGCGCCGCCGAAACAGAGAAAAGCGACCAACGAATCCTTACACCATCCCCAAACTTTGTGTGTGTGAGTTTTTGGGAAAAGGAAAAAGTGAAAACGTGCGAGAAATAATCAAAATGCGGCATGCATTTTTAATCATTCTACCGGGTTCTGCCCGTGTCTGGCGCTGACCGCCATTCCATTGTTTTCCGTGCAGTCGGTGCAAGTTTCATCCGAATCCGGACGAATTCGGAATTTCCTGCCGCACGGTGAAGGATGGGCAAGAACGCATCAGCTCCGGTACCTTCCCCACGGTCGAACACCAACCCTGTTGCAAGACAATGGTTAGTACGACTGCAGCACAGCTAACCGGTACGGTACAACTCTTCTTCGAGCACTGTAATCTCTTACCATGCCCGTGGGCTAATTACAGCTGGTACGGTGGGATAATTTGATTACTCTTACCAAGCGCCACCGAAGTATATCCGGGGCGCTGGGCCACTGTAAGATCGAAACTAATTTATCGGAAATTTGTTGTACGTACCGGTATTACTTGCGCCCGACCCGATTTCCATTCCGTGCACCAGTAACATGCGGCAAAGGCGCCATACCACAGACGTCATCGGCTATTTTCTTCAGGCTTTGATTTGGGTTTTGCTTTTGCAAATGCAAACAGGAGCAGATCGAACCGTTTAGCCGGAACGTTGGCCATGGTAGTAATTTCCGCAAATCATGTTACACTTCCTGGCTTGGGTTGGTAAACAGGTTAGAAGTAGTAGAAGTTGTTGTTGGGGAGCTCAATTCATTACCGTATTTAACTAACGAGATCTATAGTTGGTGGTGCACTGACATAGAAACGAATTCGATTACATACTTTGCATACTTGTAGGCGTAGTATGGGGATACGTATTTTTAGAATTTTATAAATAAATTTATAAAATAAGCACATATATACTAAAATAACAAAAAAAATGTGATGTGTTTCAGGCGCCCGAAAGTATGCAATCGCTTTTAAGATAAATACGATCTGAAGGCTGTTAACAAGCGGGGTCCCACCTTATTTTTTTAATTAATCAAATATCCTATTCATTTGTGTTTGTATTAAAACAAAACCCTCACTTTTGTAGATAGCAATACATTTCCCAATTATTAATTTTTTCTCCAACGAATTTTTTCTCCAATGTAGGTTCACCTGTGTAATAATCATCTAGCCTCTAGTTCTATGAATGTTCGTCTAGTTCAAAGTTCCTTTCTTACTTTCTTACTTACTTATCAGGCCCTACAACCGCTTCGCGGTCTTGGCCTGCTGCAACAATCCTCGATACCGCTCACGGTCTAGCGCCGTCGTCTGCCAATCAATCATCGCGGCCGTTCTGGCGGACGCATCAACGCCCTCACTCCATCTCAGTTTGGGCCTACCACGCCTCCTCTGTCCATGTGGACGGCCTAAAAGGACTCGTCGTCCGGCGCCATTCTCATGACCTGCCCACCGGAGCCTAGCGAGCCTAATTCGCTGCACGATGGTGGGATCACCGTACAGCTCGTAGAGCTCGTCATTGTAGCGGCTCCTCCATTGTCCTTCCACACATACGGGGCCAAAAATCCTTCTGAGCATCTTCCTCTCGAACGCGGCTAAGAGGGTTTCGTCAGTTTTGGACAAAGTCCATGTCCCAGAGGCGTATGTGAGTACTGGGACTATAAAGGTTTTGTACAGTCCCAGCTTCGTCCGTCGCGACAGGTATTTTGAGTGGAGAAGTTTCCTCAGGCTGTAGTATGACCGGTTGGCAGCCATCACCCTTGCGCGCAACTCAACGTCTATGTTGTTGTCGGTGCTGACTTTTGACCCCAGATAGGTGAAGTTTTGGACGACTTCGAAGGTGCGATCACCTATCTGTACATCATCCCTGCGTGGTGCCGCTGGTGGTGCCACCATCATTTTGGTTTTTGCCTCGTTGGTCTCCAACCCGAGGTTTAGTCCCGCATGCTCGATTATTTGGTATGCTTCTGCTACATAGGAGAGCTTCAAATCAATGATTTCTATGTCATCAGTGTATGCCAGGATCTGGAGTGACTTATAGAAGTTTCCACCTCCGAGTCTCGGATGGCCCTCTCTAGCGCCAGATTAAATAGGAGGCAAGCAAGCCCGTCTCTCTGGCGCAGACTCTCTCTACCACCAAGAGTCTGCGCCAGGCAGACGGGCTTGCTTGCCTCCTATTCAATCTGGCGCTAGTGAGGGCCATCCGAGGGCGCCCTGAAAGTTCTTCTTTTTTATTCAAGGTCTTCCTTTTTTATTCATTCTTGATTGATCTCAATTAAAATCAATTCAAATAAAGAGACTAATTTACTTTTCCTCACTTAATGAATGAATAAAAATCGAAAAAGAAATAAGAAAAAAACCAAAAAGAATAAGTCTAGTAAGCCAGAAATGGCAGGCATGACCTAAGAGGTCGTTAGGCCAAGAAAGAAGAAGAAGAATCAGGCCTTAGATGGAATGAAGTTTGTGCAAAACCTCAACCTTATCGAATTTGCTAACCGGGAGATGATATACATTCTTAATAATAATCTAGTTTATCTAATTAATATTTAATTCTACTTTATAATTTCTTGTTATCTATATTGTTATGGAAAACTGATCAATACCCACAATCAGCGATACTATTTCGAAATAGTTGTCTGTTTATGCGAAAAGATTGATGAAGATCATAGTAGTTCGATGAACAGAATATTATTATGTTCAGTTAAATTGATATATGGCAAGAAGTCTCTTTTTTTTCATTTTTTTAACTCCATTTTTATACCAAAATCTAAACTATTTGCCCAGAGATTAATACACATAAAACAACTGACTCAGATTGCATTGATTCAGGCGTCTATTAACTGAAAATTAAACAAGGAACGAAAGAATCAATTTTCTTTTCCATTATCACATTTTCTTTAACCAAATTATTTTGATGGTTCTATTCATAAAATGTTTAAATTTTATGATCTCTGTTAATGGTGACGGATATCTGTTAGTGCTTGATTGCTAATATTAAAATAATTCTGTTCGTTTTAAAACATAATTTCATTAATTTTTACCCCTATTAAGAAACAATTCCGTATTGCCAGCACTTTTTGTGCAGATATTTTACAAAAATCACAAGACAGTTTCTCCTTTTGTTCTACTTAATGCATACTTTTATAAATAAATAAATAACCAAGACGAGTGTAATATTTATAATACTTAGAATATATTTTTTAAAAGAAGTTAGCGACAACAAAAACAAAAACATCTGCCTTACCAACAATGTGCAAGTATTTGGTTTAGCGAGAACTTGCACACTGACATCAGGCTGTCCAATATCTAGAAAATAAAAAGCACAGCATAAACTACAATTTATAAAAGTAAATGAATAATATTTCTGGAACAAGCTAGAAAATTATTTAAATTATATTCCGAAGACAATTTACAAAAAGTTCAAGAAATCATTACAGAGGCAGTGAATAATAGAATCACTATTAAATGTGTATCGTTAAGTAAACGATCGCTAATGAACGATCATGTCAACGCACGACAATCCAACACGCTAATCACATGCTCATGATGAAGCTCTGTCCTTGTACTAAAGAAAAGTGTCCCCAAACCAGACGCCATTTCAAGATGAATAATTCCAGCCATTCCAACCATTCCGACAGAACTTCTAACCAGCATCGGAATCACCAAATAACCCTCCAAACGATCACGTTGAACGTATCCCGTTCAAAGCAAAGTGTACATAAAGCATGCCGTGCAGTGCGTGCGTGTTAGCCACGACTCCTTTTTTCCCGCATTTTCCAACACGCACATTAAAAGGCGCCCGCGTAAATCGCCGCCATCGCCGAAACTTGTGACACATAAAACTGCTCACGCGGAAATGGAGCAGCACGTGGCCAGCAAGTGTTAGCGACGAATGGACGAAATAAATAGCGAACGCGCCAAACTCCCATTACTGAGATTCACCTGACAGCACCGTGTACATGGCGTGCGTTGGGATGCGTACGTGCGTCGTTTTATGCTTTATGTATTTGCTTGTACAACGGAAAGTTGGGAACCTAATAAAATTTTCCATCCATTTTCTAAAGTAAAACATGGGACGCATGGAAACATGGGAAGCATTTTTATTTACATCCTTATGTTGCTCCGGTGCACCGAAAAGAGAAAGGAAACGATTGCTAGTCTCCTGGTTTTTCTGAGCTGTGGGTAGTAAAAAGAAGAATCCCCAACAACCTGCTGCTTGCTGCAAGGGTCACAAACGATCGTAAAAAAGCGTTGCCCGTTGGCGTACATAAACGAACGATACCGGAGAGCATTAAACATGCGACCAGCGAATGGACTTGCTCCGCACAGATCCTGCGGCAGCATAAACGTGAGATCACCTGCCAGAGAGACTGAAGAAACTGTCCAACATTCAAAGGAAATCCTGTGAAACAAGAGAGTAAAACCAAGCGAGAGCGAACTTATATTGCGCTTTTTTCGGGTGAGCAGAAAAGTATGCCATGCTTTTTCGTTACATAAACCATTTTTCGGAAGAGATGCAGAAGGCTCCTTCAATTTGTACATAAAACCTCGACGACGAGGACGACGGTTCAGGTTTCCGCCTACTTTTCACACAACCAACTGCTAGCTCACTTTAACACAGAACGCTGTGTCTCTTTCTCACCTGTGTACATCATTCGGTTTATTCCTTTTTTTTGTTTTGCTACTGCTTGTTGGGGATAAATTATTTTCTCTAGAGCTGATTTTGTTTTGGGGAAAATTCATCCTCTGCAACGATTCATCTCGAAAAAAAGAGGAGCAAAAAATGGTTCTCTCTCAAACATGTATAGACCACCACGACACGGTTGGAAAAGGCGTTTCCTTTAATTACTACATAGGTGAATCACTGATAACACGTGGTTGGTTTGCGTTTGCTCTTCTGGTTTTTTGTTTTGCATCTCTACTGACATCCTGGCGACGAGCTGTCTAGATGGTGTGGTTGTGAGTTATGGTGGGAAAAAAATAGCAATCCTCCAAACCGAACCCACCGAACCCAACCGACTGTTGCATGTTTCACCTTCGCCTGACATTTCAAACGAAAGTGAATAATTGATGGCAACGCCCTACTATTTCTGCTTTTTTTTCGTTCCATTTCTTGTTTTATCACCTGGGGTAGCATGGCGGTGAGTTTGGAAAATCTCACCCTCAATCGGTCATTGATCAGCCAATTGGAGCTGGATGCTGCAGGCTCGCCAAACGGATGCCCTACCTTGCGTAAGGGATTAGGAAGTTTGTTATTAGAGAACGTGCTGGGAACTTGCAATTTACTTGCGAGGTAAGCGAATTTAAAGTTTTGCTTTTAAAGTTTACTGAAGCGTACGATTTCACTTTCATTTTTGAGGGCTACGGGAAGGGCTACATGTACATTAATTGGCTTATGTTGTATTGGGTGGATTTTTTGTTTTTGTTTTATCTAGTTTGTTATCATATTCCTTAGATATTTTACTGTTTTGATTAGATATTCAGTGAGTTTATTATATATTAAATGGAATATTCGTACGTCATACTATGAATTATATGTTTTTTATTGTTCGATTCCACAATTAATGATATTTAGATCGAGCTAAGCTGTTTCAGTACTGTCTAAAACAGTGTTGTCGAACTCAACTCAACAGTCAAAACAACTCACTGGGAGTCGATGTTTGTCCACTTGGAAAAATATTATTAGATTAATTAAATGTTAAGGAGTTGATAGTTTTAGTAATTTTGACTTTCAGAGCGCTAATCAGCAAACACACGCCATAGTCTGTAATAGTTAAGCTTAAGCACTAGGAAACAGGAATATTGAAACAGGTATCGATGCAGTCCTGATATGAGCGAGTAAAGGACAAATGGCTCCTTATATTGCTCCCAAAACAAATTTATTTGCTAAATAATGTTATACATCTCTGCGCGTGTTGTTCGGTAGTACAATTCTTCGTAGCAATTTTGAAACACTCACTGTTTAAATTTAATCTAATTGAATCTAGTTTGTTTGTCTATTTTCGAATAATGTGAAATACGTCCTAACATTTGAAGACGCAAGAACTTAAAGAAATGGATATAATTTTTGTTTAAATAGTAATTTCTGCATATTGTATAACAATTAATTTTTAATTCCATCGATCGATGTTAGGCATTCTAAATTGGATATAAAAAAAATTTGAAGCAGATGCTATTTTAACTTCAGATTTTAGAAAGATTTACCTTGTTATTAGCTCAAATAATTGTTTAAAATACTTACTAAAACCCAAACCAATAATATAAACTAATTTAAAATATAAAAGTACGGAACAACAACAAAATTAACTTAGAGTTCGTCACAAAAAAAAAACGAAATATGCAAAATAAGTCGTAAAAAAAACCATGGAAAACCGAAAAATCTGAGAAACAAGAGAAAAACATTTTGGAAAAACCATTATAAATTATAAAAACAAAACTTCGTAGGACCCTCTAATGATAAAGGATTGAGATAAATGATTAAGGTGTTATTTGTTTATAGAACTCTTATTTAAAAATTGTATTTAGTTATGGTTTCTTAAACAAAAGAACATAATTATTTCGATCTCATTTTAATACAGCTTTTAAAACAGTTTTCTGTTTGCAAAAGCAGAATAATGCAAAAATTATTCATTTATTCTGGACATTTTTGACAAAACATTCAACCAACTTTTTATTTTCCACTAATACACTTATTAGATTGATAACATTGTACGTAACAGCGAAAGATCGACGAAGTCTTGTAGTGACGCCTGAAAGTAGGCAATTTTAAATCAAATTGTTATTTATTTACGATAAGCTGTTGGTAACAAACTAGTTTGTTACACATCCACAATAGATTTTGGTGCTTTACATTTAAACTATAAACAACATTAATCAACAGCTAATTTGACGGAACATCTCCAAAAAAACTATTCCAACACATCAAATCACCTTTTTTAAGGGGAATAAACGCCTCAGCCTAGTTACATCTAAATTTTCCATCCATACCCACATTCACAATCATCAACATTCATCACACCGTATACCATACATTACCCAACAACATGTAGAAGCAGAAAAAAAAACCCCAATATAGTTAAATTACCCATCAATTTTGCTTTGCGGTACGATGACAATTGATGCAATGATGTGCCTCTGGCCGTTTTCCATAGAAACACCATTCCATTAGCCAGCTGTAATGCGTTTTTTGTCCATTTTTTCCACCGTTTTCGGGTTTGGTACAACATTGGCCCTGGTGGCAAATGGCAGAGCGTTAAGAAAAAGTGTGTGTGAGTGTGTCTTCACGTGTCAAAATATTCACTTAACGATGTTATTCACCAAATTGACAAACGACGTCACACGTCGGGGTGCCAATTTCAACCGAGCACGTACTCGAGAATGTTGCGTGCGTTCGAGCTGCGTTTAGCTTCGTGTGTTTTTCTATCCTATCGCGAATTGACTCCCGGTTTTTTCTTTTTTTTCGTAGCCGATTTTCTCATTGTGTGCTTTTGGGTGGCTTCAAAGTGTTCGCTACGCATTGACTTATTGCATTATGGCACGCATTAGGCTCGTACGCATACGTGTTCTTGGCGGTGTGCAGCGAAGAAAGAAAATTCACATGTATTTTCCCACCACGTCCGGTACGGCAAGAAGCAGCCTGACTGGCTGCCAGATGAGACTCCGAATGTTGGGGAACGTGCATGACAACAGCCCAACCAGCCGAAAGGAACTGCTTACCGGCTAGCTGTCGGAAGGCGTTCAACAATAATGTTAAACATGAGCCCACAAGCCCCTCACGCAGAGGGGATGGGGAAGAATTTCGTCCTAAAACTGCCAAATATGCATGTCATTGTCGGTTCGCCAAAAAAAAAGCCGAGACCCTTGGTATAAATTCGTTTTGCTGGTTGCGAAAAAGTCTAGCAAGGAGTAAATTCAATTGAGTGGAAAAAAGTGTGCACGCCCTTTTTTTCCTCCCGGAATGCCAACTACTGCATCTGGAACCAGCATGGTCATGGTAATAAGCTGGTTCATGTTGTTGTTTTTCGGTGGAAAAATTCACTACACATTCTTGGAGATCGGAATGGAAATGGTTCGTTTATGAGCAAGAATCTTAAGCTTCAAAGAATGGGTTGTAGAGGAACACCGATAGCTTAAAAGGCCACAGATGAAGATCTTTCGGTGTCATTTGAGACGGAAATTATGACTATTGTAAAACTGATCAGATTATAAAGTGGTTTAATTAGAACTTAACCAGTTTATGTCTAATCAAGTAAAGATTTTTATATTTAGTTTGAGGATTGTGTAGGAACTTCTATGGATTGACACCAATTATTATCATAGAAAAGGTGCACTAGGCTGATAAAAGGCACGACTTACTGAGGCTACAAAATGATTCAGATCTAGAAGGTGTTGCAAATATACACCTCTAACGGGAATTATTGGTATTTTTTTATTGATCTGCTCCTAGGAAGCACGTCTGGTAGGCAGGGCCTGGCGTCCAATTCGTTTCCAGGAATCTCGGTCCATGGTTTCACCCCGGCTGCACCTGATCTCCCTCTGACTCCACTTGATCCAGATAGATAGTCCGCAGCACCGTTCTGCTGCTGATTGGCGTCCTCCGCCAGCATGGTCCAGGACTCGTACCCGTAGGGGACTACCGGCCGTATCAGTGTGCGATATATGGCGCATTTCGTGCGTTGTTGGAGTCTTCTAGATCTCAGGAGTTTGTGGAGTCCGTAGTAGGCACGATTCCCCTTACGATCGTGCCAAGGTAGCAGAACTTCTCTACTATCTCGAGATCTTCGTCGTCAACTAATACTCTGCTTCCGAGTCGTGCTCTACCGTGGTCAAAACCTCCGGCAAGTAGATACTTTGTGTTCGTCACATTGATCCTCAATCCAATCCTATCATCTGGCATCGTTTGAGTGCATCTAGTCATCTAAGTCAAAGTATTGGGCAAGACCGTTGAACTGGTAAAATATAACCTTGATTGCGCGCGAATATAAATCGAATTAGTTTCGACTTCTGACGACCCTAAAAAGTAGGTTTTGCTTCAAAAAATGTTTCTATTAGGCCAGCGAATAATAAACGGCCGTTGTGAAATCTATGGAGCTGACACAAAAACAGACCGAAGTTGCGACATGTTGAAACAATCTGTAGTATCTGGAGGGCCTAGACCAGTGTGACTTATTACTACTCAAACCAGGGCAAAACATCACAGGAGACATAACGCACATGGAGACTTTAAAATTGGATGTTCTGTTACTCCCACTGTATTTTCTTATTTAGGACTATTGCGCATGGACTCTTATGGCCTTATGAGGAGAACTTCCTAGAATCGTAAATCGTGTCGAAGGATGAGTTTCGCTTATACAAAAGGATTCCGTGATTGACCGAAAAAATAGCAGAAAATGTTAAGGAACAATGAACAGAACTTCATTTACTCTATTTTTCAAATAAATCCCACAAAATGTAAAAAGAACTTATAAAAAAAGGCTTCCGTGTCCCATTAAAACGATTGTTTGGTAATTGTTAAAAACGGTTCAAGCGGTAGTCATCGCTAGGTACCTTAATCGAGTGTAAAAGTGTTAGTTCCATAAAAAGCGTAAAAAAAGGAATAGAGAGGAAGGCTCGCTTTTCAATATGAACCGGCAGAGCGAGCAGGAGTTTTTTTAACGCTCCAACTAACACGACGCGATATAAAAAAGAACCAAAGATACAAAGAAAACAAGCCAATTTTTGTAAAGACTTTGTGTGAAAATAAATGTCGTAAATGTCGTGTGTAAATGTTAAAAGAAGCTGTTCGTGAGACATATCGAAAGAAACGGCTGCAGGACGCAGCCCTTGTTGCAGGACGCAACAGTAATTTCACTTAAAATCTACAATATAAGCTATTCTGAGCGTTAACTACGACTGTACTGTAGTAGTTAAAATTAAGTATCGTAGTGCAAAACAATTCATTTTGGAACTTCCAGTCCTGATAATATCCCAATTCCCTAATATTCTGCGCAAACATGAATGTGATTATCGCTTTTGGCCGCTCACAACAATCATAAACCTACGACAGATCGAACGAGACGAGGCATTCCTTTGATGATCAGCTTGAACAGATCATGGCCAGCAGCAGTTGGATGAGCAACAATACACAAACATGCATCAAGGTACTCTGTTGCCGTTCACTGCAGAAGTATGCCAACTTTGTGTGGTAGACTGACGCACCACGACCTCAGGTGCATCTAGAAATCAACTAGCACTAGCTCACGCGATTGACAATTCGGAGGATAGAATACCGATCCCAGTATATGCTCCGTGGCTTACCTTGTTCATTTGTATATCGAAAAACAATCATTTACTTTAGCAAGAACTGTGCAGACTTGGCAATTCACATGATTTGAGATTGCTTTTTAGATGATTGTTACTCATTTAAATTCTCTAAACATAATAGTTATTATTATTTATTAAAAATATCAATCATAATTTATATGATCTTGCTATTCCTACTTCACAATAACTGTTTTAACTTGATTGAATACAGTTTGCCATAATAAATTGTTAAGTTGAAATACGATACCATCCAATGCCAATCCAATCAGCACCGTCGCGCAACCACGTATACACCATCAGCAAACTTATTTATTGTAATTGAATCCAAAATTGGTCAAACCAATGCAGTTCGGGGGGGTAAAGTTCCCACAGCACATCAATTTATTGCCACATTTGCGATCGCTTACTTACATGATGTCACCGTCAACGGCCAGCACATACCGCTAATTGCTTTCCGTAGCTGCATTCGCATAATTTCTACGTCCTCCCATTGTCATCCCTTCACCGAGTGTTCTAAAGTGCAGCAAAAGCAACGGGAAAAAAACGCATTTCCCGAAAGAACGCATTTTCCACTCGACGATACGTGTGCAGCGCTCTAATTGAATCGTGAACCGAGCCGCCAACGAGACTGGCCAGCTGGACGCCATGAGCCTTAACCTGGAGGAAACCGTACCACTGTTCTGGCTTTTTTCGTTTCAATTTTTTTGTGTTGCCCGCTGCCCCGTGCAACGAACCCTAACCAGAATGACAAAGCACAGTTTTGTGGTTTGCCGTGGGAAATGCCTGTTTGAAACCAACGAAAGCAAAAAAGCAGCAGCAGAATCGTGTCCAGTGCACTTTTGTGCTTTATAACTGCTGTTTTTTGGTTGAGAACACAGCGATGAAAAACAAGAAAAAGTAGTGACACAAAAATTATATCCTTAAAATTGATATTAAAAACTCCAATGTCTGCCCCGGTGCAAAGCCGCGCAGCTGTACACCTTTTAATTTGCCTAATACCTGGGCAATTAGTTAAATTACCTTTCGCGCCAGACGTACTTTTTTGTACGTGCCTTTTGAAGGGGGAAAAGTAAGGAAATAAAACGGAGATGGTAGAGGGAGATAGAGCGTATGTGTGTGAATAAAACATTATTTACGACCATCGCGACCAAAGGCGCGATGACTGTAGCAAAAAACCCCACAACCGAACAAAAAACCAGGCGCCTCCATTTCCGGCCAACTAATAATAATTTTTCGGGTGCATGGAATCACATTTGAACGAACGCGTTTATTTATTATCTGATTGAGACATTAGCATTGGTTTTGTGTTTTTTTCCTCCTTTACCGAAACACCATATACTGTACTTTTGGTTACTTTTTACCATTTTTGATCTGCTCTCAAGAGGCACAAGCTCCAAGACGTGTCAAGTGACCAATATGGAAGAATAATCAAACATCCCCATACATACTACCCCATGCATCTCAACCTCTGTTTACATTCTTCGGGGAAATCGATCCCCGGTCATCAAACTCCGTCCGGTCCGGCGGCATGTCCAGCTCTTCTACAACCAAGAGATGGCGACAGTGATAAGTGATTTGTTGATAAGGGAAATCATACAATCTTGCGGAAGCGATAGCGAAGGATGCTCGTGATGAGCAACAGGGCCGGCTCACTATATCGGCTTTGAGGGTTTTCCCAACTCTCGAAGGTTATTTGCACTGCTATCGAAGGATGACCATGATTATTCCCCTGTGGGTGTAGGGCGCTTCCTACCCAATGGGAAATTAGTTTTCTTACGTACAAGCAGGCAACTAATGGAGGCGCTATTTATTGAGTTATTAGAGCCGTGTGTGAATTATTTCTTAACAATTCATTTGCTAAAAGTAATATCTACTGCAGTTATTAAAAGATTCCAATAAAAATGGAAAAATACTTACGAGTCACGCCTCACTATCAAGACACTCTCGACACAAATCATCCCTGGCGCCAACAAATGCAAAGAACCGGAAGTACTTAACAAACATCGTTGGATCACCACAGCAAACATCGTCATCATCGTCACTGCAACGAGGAAGAAAATTCTCCAGAATCCTTCCTGTGTTCCATGACGAGACGAGATTCTTCGAATGGCGAAGGAAAGTATTTTACACATCAACAGATATTGTAATAAATATGGTAATTATTATCCTGGCTGAAGATGGCAACCACCACTCTCCCTCACCCATTTCGATGCCCGTTTTGGGTCATGCTTATAAAGTTGTCTTCATATGCAGAGCAGTGTAAGGAATGAATTAAATTCACTGAGACTGAGACACAACCATCGACAAACCCATCTGACCCAACCGACGCAAGGATGAGGCTTGGTAGGCGATCTTTAGAAATTCCTACGACGTTTTTGTCGTCTTTCTCCTCCTCCTCCTCGCAAAAGGGCAGCTCTGGCAGTGAAGTGAGCGCAAAACGATGGAAAGATTCATTGCGCCACGCTGCCAGGAAGAAGGCTCGTGTGACAAAAATACCTAAGGGAAATTAAAAGTGTGATAGAATGCTTTTGTTCGGTTAGATAAATGCAAATATGGAGGAAATAGGCATCGAAAGATACGCACCCTGCAGAATGATGAATGAAGCTATTTTTTAAGATTCAGTTTTGGTAGTTTGTAACATGATTGGTAATGTAATGAGATGGTAATGAAGTATATTTGCTTGCCAAAGTTTTAAATCGGATTGATTCCGGGAAGTTTTGTGGTAGGTGATGCTGGTAATCTATTCCGGAATTAAGTAGGTGGAGCATAATATTGAATGAGACGATTCATGTTTGAAGTGTTCCGCATCGTTTTTATTCAGCACAATTGTGCACTTTTTTGTCCACTAGCCCCACTAAAAATATCAAGGATTCATCTAGATTATTAATATTTTTAAAATTATATTATTTTATGATCCTTGAAAACAAAAAGTAGTTTTATCCGGATATTTGTTCGACAATGCGTACTATGCACTGCGGTCTGTACCACTGTAGGACAGCAAAAGAATCCCGGTGACACGCGAATTTAACTGAACAAAATGCTAAAGCTGAGACAGTTAATTATCAGATAATGTCTAAAATTTGTGAATTATCATGCTTGGTTTTAGACAGTTATAAATATCTAATTTATTGTATAATTTGAACTGTATCTTGAGAAATAAACACAACACATTTACCTGAATCAAAAACCGGTGAGGACTCATAAGTTGCAAACCTTGTGGTACTCGGGTAAATGATCATCAAATTGTTTATAGTGGATCCTCGAAATGACATTCCTACGTCGTTCCTGTAGAAGACAGTTTTAATAATGCTAGTTGAACTGAATTTTCTAAAAGTGCATAGAATAATTTGCATAGATTCAGGCGATAAATCACTTTGTGCCGATGCCACACATCCCAGTTCAATATACATTTGACAAATTGGATTCTGTAGTTGTGTAATGAGTTTAATTTTGTTTTATTGGTTCAAAAAAGAGTGAGTATTTAAATGAGTAACTACAAGTTCCAAAACTCAGAGCCAGGGAAAATAAACTAAAAGGCTGACGGACCGCCACCCAGCATTTTACTTAAATACATTTCTGTTGAATCCTCCCTAAATCCTCTAAAATTGAGCCCTCAGTGTACAAAATTGTCGAGGTTTTACTGACAAAATAACGCCTAAAAGTATGCATTTACTTTCAGACAAACAATTAGCTGTAAAAACATCATGCCTTTTGTAAACTTAATAAGAAAAATGTCCTTAAAATTTTGCCATCAAACAATTTACTAAACTTATCAACGATTCATTTAACATGATACAAAAGAAATTTATTTATCATCCTTATCTGATTGAATGCTGTGAATAAATATTCTACCGCGCGCTTTCTTTCCTTGGAGCACAAATATTCTATCCTATTTCAAAGTCATCACATAAATAATGATTAATTCATATGAAATAATGCGCCGTACTCACAACGGCAAAACACGTACCAGGCAATGGGTACGCTGAGGCCATCCTCCCATATTTATTGATCATAGACGACTTCCTCCTCTAGAAGGCGTTATCTGTTCGATTTGATCGTCTGGACGATTCGCTTTCTATTTGTCTGTACTATGAGTTTATAGTCCTTCCTATATATGATAACATAAAAAGTAATAAGAAGTAGTATGAAAGAAAAACGGATACTCCTCTAACTAGAAAATAAATACAATTCGACAACCCATCTGTTTCCGTTCAGTTTACTTTGGTAGAATCCTCACTCTAAATCTTAATTCGATTTTCATAAAGTGTATGCACTCTTTGCTTATTGTAGATAATTTTACCGGTTGTGATATCGTGAGTGTAAGAATGGTAAGGTACGCGTCTGTTTGCTTTGCGAGTGTTTAGCCAACTGTCCTTTATTCTAATTCATTATTCGAGTTCATTGTAAAAGTTCATTATAATTCATCTTTACCCTATAAACGTTTCTTAATTCGAACATTCCGGCCACCAAGAATGAAATTCTTTAAAATAATTAAAAGACAAACGTGTTCGAATTGTTATTCAGGTTCTAGTGTTAGGTAATAATGCTAGTCGTGCTGTCGGTCGCACGATGTACTTCTCAGGTGCTGTTCGTAAAGTGACGACACGAATGACGCCTGCCTTGCCGGGATGGAGTTTAACAATGCGCCCCTTTGGCCACTCGGTGGGATGAACATTATCTTCTCTTATAAGGACTAACTGATTTTCTTTAAGCTCAACTACTGACCTGCTACCGAACGATGATCGTGCTTGTAATTGTTGTGTGTATTCCCTTTGCCATCGTTGCCAAATAGATCGTACATATCCTTGCACTAACTGATACTCGTTTAAACGATTAGACGCAATGTTAGTGTAATCAATATCGGGAACAGATTGTATATTACCTCCGATGAGGAAATGGCCTGGTGTGAGCACTTCAAGATCACACGGATCTTCTGACATTGGAACTAAGGGTCGCGAGTTTAGACAAGATTCGATCTGGGCTAACAATGTAAGCATATTTTCGTATGTTATGCTTGTTGTTCCTATGGTTCGCAGTAAATGATGTTTCGCTGACTTGACCGCTGCTTCCCAGAGACCGCCGAAGTGGGGAGCTCGTGGTGGTATGAAACGCCATATCATGCCGTTCTCCGCACACCAATTGAAGATGGATTTACGATCTTCCTCATTCTGCTTCAGCATTTTGTAGATACGATGTAGTTCATTTGCTGCTCCCTTAAACGTTGTAGCGTTATCTGAATGCAGCTCCTTCACCATTCCTCTGCGTGCTACGAAGCGACGAAGTGCTGATAGAAATGCGGTTGTTGTCAAATCGCTCACCAATTCAATATGTACCGCTCTGGTTGAGAAACAGACGAAAATTGCAATATACGCCTTGCTTGGACTGCGATTTCGAACATTTGATTTGATGAATAATGGCCCACAGTAGTCAACGCCGCAAACGGAGAATGCTCTGGTTGGTGTCACTCTTGACTCCGGTAGATCTGCAACACTTTGTTGGACTAATGTTGGTTTCGCCTTGAAACATTGTAGACAGCGATGGTAGATCGATTTCACTAGACTTCTTCCTCCTATCACCCAAAACCGTTGTCGGAGCGTTGCTAGCAAAAGTTGCGGTCCGGCATGTAATAACCGGAGATGATATGCTGTTGCTAAGAGAACTGCCATAGGATGGGTGGCAGTTAACACGATGGGATGTTTAACAGAATGTGATGCTGTCATGTTGCCCAGCCGGCCACCAACCCGAAGCACTCCTGTTTCGTCCAAATATGGTCTCAGCCACTTCAGTCTTGATGCTCGGGATACCTGTCTTCCTGTTGTTATGGCGTGGATTTCTTCTGCGAACGTATCTTGTTGGGCGAGTTTACATAGGGCGATTTCGGCTTGATGAAGATCTTCAGTTGTGATGGTTGCTACGACGATATCTGTATCAGCTACATCTCGTTTGTTTTCGGCACGATACCTCTTTGGATGTTGAGAAGAATATGCCTTGGTTCTCAAACACCGCACATATTTGAATATGTATGCTACCACACGGCGAAGTTTGTGGTAACTTGAATACCTAGCGAAGAGTGTGTTGGAGAAGTCTCGTGTGATAGTGGTGCAAGTGATGGGTTGAGCCGCCTTCCGCTCTTCATCTGCTAATTCACCTTCATCGTTAGACGGAATAAACGTTGGCCAATTGCTTTCATTTTGCGCCAACCAACTTGGCCCGTTCCACCACCGATGTCGATTGATCAGATCTTCAGCCTTTACACCACGTGAGATATCGTCTGCAGGATTGTCCCTTCCAGGGACGTGTTTCCAGGTCATGCCGTCGGTGTCCCGTTGAATCTGTGCAACACGATTAGCCACGAACGGTTTCCAGCGACTCGGCAGTGATTGTAACCAGTATAGTACCGTGGTGGAATCAGTCCAGAAATACACCTTGATGTTGAATCTCGTTGCGTTGATGATCTTCTTGTAGAGGTGGGTGGCTAGTCTTGCGGCACAAAGTTCCAATCTTGCTATTGAATGCGTATTTGTCAACGATACGACTTTAGATTTTGCAGTTATTAGTTGTACTGAAACATACTCCTTCGTTTCTGCACGAATGTACCCGCATGTTCCATAAGCTGACTGTGATGCGTCTGCAAACATGTGTAGTTGAACGTTGAGTGCTTGCACCAGTGAGATGAATCGAGGTACTCGGACCTCTCGCAATCGGAATATTCCTTGATGGTATTGATTCCACTCCTCATGAAGCTGTGGTGGCAGCGTGCTATCCCAATCTAACGGCTTTCCATTCCTCTTCAGAGTCCATAGACGTTGCATAAACATTTTTGAAATGATTATGGTGGGCCCCAGTAGCCCGAGTGGATCGAAGATCTTCGCGATGAATGATAATGCCTGGCGCTTGGTTAACGACGTTGGTGGAGGAGGTAAATCTACTTGGAATCGAAATGCGTCGTTTTTTGGCTCCCAAACCAAACCTAATGTTGAGACGGAGTGATCTTCTAGCTCGTGAACGGATTGTATTGCGATATTTTTTGCAGGAATGTCCATACCTGCTGAATGCAGCATTGTATTTATCTGAGTTACCTTTTTTACCACATCTGCGATATTGCTTGCTCCAGATAGAAGATCATCGACATAGAAATCGTGCAGAACAGGATCGACCGCATCAGGAAAGCTCTGCTGATGATCACGTGCAATTTGTTGAAGTGTTCTGGTGGCTAAAAAAGGTGCTGATGCTGTACCATACGTTACTGTAGCCAGCTCATACGTGGATATTGGGTCTGTGGTGGATTTTCTGTATCGTATGCGTAGTAAACTTCGATCTTCGGTGTGATGTAGTATTTGACGATACATTTTTTCGATATCAGCGGCTATAGCTATGGCATGTGTACGGAACCTCAGGATGATGGAAAATAGATCTTCTTGGACAATCGGACCTACTAGTAATGTGTCATTGAGTGAATAGCCGGAGGAGGTCTTGCATGATGCATCAAACACTACCCTAACCTTGGTAGTGGTACTGGACTCTTTGACGACAGCGTGGTGCGGTATGTAACAATGTGGGATTGTATCATCTACAGGCTCGGTAAGCTTCTTCATGTGGCCGAGGTTTTCGTATGCTTCCATGAATACACTGTAAGCCTTCGCCATTTCAGGATTGGCTCTCAATCGACGTTCTACGCTCAACAAGCGACGATCCGCAATCTCTCGTGAAGCACCCAGGGTTGCACCGTTAGTAACATTTCGGGGGAGTCTGACCACGTACCTGCCCGAAGGTTCTCGATTTACTGTAGATGTGTAATGTTCCTCACAGTAATTTTCCTGGACTGAGAGTGCAGGTCCGTCGTCAACAGTTTCTAGCTCCCAAAAACGTTGTAGCATGGCTTCGAGTGATTCTGATGCAATAGCGGTACTCAATAACGCAGTCCTATTGGATGGTGGTTTCTTGTGCGTTGCATTCCCGGCAACTACCCAGCCAAACGGTGTTTCCATAAGCCATGGTTTGCCTGGGCCTAGTGCTCGCTTACGGCCTGTATGCAGTTCCCAGAAGGCCTCCCCGCCAATTACCACATCGATCTGGCTTGGAGTGTGGTAATTTGGATCAGCCAGTGTAACGTCAGGAACCTGCCATGAAGAAACATCAATCGGAGCCGAAGGAATGTCTGATGTGGGTGCCCTTAAAATAAAGAATTCCATTTTAGTGTTGAATTCTTGATTTTGAGATTCAATAGTAGCCACGATAGAGTATTTAACTTGCTGTACTGCTTGCCCAATGCCGGTTATGACGATATTGACCCTTCTCTGCGGCGTTTGCAGACGTTTAGCCAATGACTCCGTGATGAAGTTTGAAGTGGATCCGGAGTCTAGCAGCGCTCGTGCTTTGATTTGCTGGCCATGGTCGTCTACAATGGTGATTATGGCGGTTTCTAGCAATACCGTGTCGCCTCCCTGGATCTCCTCTGATTGTGCTGACATGCTGATTTTTGCCGGAAAATTCGGTTGATCGAAAGGTGTGGTTGTTGGTGCTGGTGATGTAGTATGCAGCAGGGTATGGTGACGCGCGTTGCAAAACCGACACGAATATTTCGAATTGCACTCAGGAACCTGATGATCCACTGACAAGCAGTTGAAACACAATCGCAGCCTTGCCACGATGTCCCGACGATCCTTCACCGACTTTCTATCGAATGCTGGGCATGTGCGCAGTGGGTGTCGGTCCGAGCAACCCAATGAACACGATGTTGGTTTCACCGCGACTGCTTTCTCCCGCGCTGTGGTCACAGCATGGGATTGCGAACGGCGATGGGATGGGAATGATGTAGTTCCTTTGACCACGGCACTCGACTTGTGTTTCACCCCGGCCACCGTGATCGCAACCAGCTCCTTGCTCCTTTCCAGGTTGAGTGTTGATCGTAGAATGCGAACTCTGTCCTGTAAAAAACTGATTAGTTCCGAATACTTATCTTGAAGCGACGTTGACGAGTGTCGTTCCCAAGCCAATAGTGATTCGGAGTCCAGTTTTAAGAACAGGATGTTTGTCAGCGGCACGTCCCAAGAATCCACGGGTTGATCCAGTTTCCGAAGTCCATTCACGTTTCTCGTGAATTCGTCCACGAGTGAGGCCAGGTCATCCACGTTGGTTCCGTCCACCGACGGAAGGAAATGTAGTCGCCGGTAGTACTCGCGACACAACATGCGTTTGTTGTCGTATCGCTTGAGTAACATCTTCCACGTTACGGCATAGTTGTCAGCAGTCAACGATGTGTGCTCGAACGGCCGTGCAGCATCACCCTTCAAGGTACCGAGCAAGTACTGCAACTTCATGATCGGTGGGATTTCGGGCGAGGAATCGATCATAGCAACAAATCGATCTCTAAAAGTCAACCACTTTGTATCATCACCGTCGAAAGTCGGTAGCTCGATTTTGGGAAGACGAATGTTCACTGTGCTTGAGCTGTTTAGCGCTGCTGTGCTCGAAAGCAGCAATGAATTGTTTACGGTATGGTTCTCCATTGGTTTGTGTTTTAGGAAGAAACCACGCAACTTTCGATAACGCTCGTCCATATCACACCTATCGTTAATGCACGCTTCTATCGTATCTTCTTTGTCATCTAGTTCCTCTAGTTTCCCGATCGCGTTTATGAAATTACTGTGATGTGAATCCAACTGTTCTAGGCACGTGGACAGCTCATCGACTTGATTTTCATCATACCTCAACATAAAATCCTCTAATCGGGCAATATATGCTTCGGATTGCCTTTTCTTCAACAGCACATTTTTTATTTTTTTGTCCATAGTGAAATATGAAATATTTCGCACTCGATACGCACCGAAAGCTTTGTTGTATGCAAAATTGTACGCAAGTCCAAGTACGCGATTCACTTAGCACGGTTGTAGTAGTAACAACACCTTTACTTTACACGATGGTGGTGAGATGACGCTATGAAATTGGCGCGCGATGGTGATGAGGTTGTCGACCGAAGCCTGGATGAAGCGTTAAGTTTCACTAACACAATTATCGAAATTGTCCACGGAAGTCTGCGTTGTCGGAACGTGATTCACTTGCACGCGAACACTAAGATGACACAAAAAGCACACTAGCAATCAGCTGACAGGAAAGTTCTTGATAATGATTGTTCACAATATCGTTCTACCACTGAGCACAGCACTAACGATGTACGAAGATTACACACACACACACGCATATACTTGCACACTCCGTGCGAATGTTTCGATCTCTTGATGCAGAGTGAATACACACGGATGTTGAAACGAACAGACGCGATGATTCGAAGGAAATTCACGATGGAAGGGTATCGTGAATTTTGCAGTTGAGTAGGATACTCAATGTTCGTGCCCTTGATAGCGGGGCGATGATTGTACTACACCGTAAGCCTAGTACAATCGAAACTGGCTTGCACAAACTGGACGAGAATTAGGAACACGTAATGCCCTAATTCACTATTGCACAAGGATAAAGTCACGACACACGATCCGGTTCGAAGGACCAAAATGTAGATAATTTTACCGGTTGTGATATCGTGAGTGTAAGAATGGTAAGGTACGCGTCTGTTTGCTTTGCGAGTGTTTAGCCAACTGTCCTTTATTCTAATTCATTATTCGAGTTCATTGTAAAAGTTCATTATAATTCATCTTTACCCTATAAACGTTTCTTAATTCGAACACTTATTTTAGCCATTTTTTTGCATCCACTTTCCACTTCTGTTTCGACAACTATCATAATAATCAACACCATCATTTACATTCGTTTTTTTTTCTCCAACTCATCCATACCCCAAAAAAACAGCGAAACAATACATCCCTCAATTGTCTGCAGACCGAATCTTGTTGTCCCCAAAAAAATGACGAAGTGGTTTTCTCGACGGTCATTCCTTCCAGTAAGTCATTGTCGGTTATTGCCTCGCTCTCTCTCCCTTTTTTGCGAGCCAAATATTCCATTCTGTGTGTTTGTGTGTCTGTTTTGCTTACTACAACACCCCTTTCACGGACGGATAAATGATGTTGTTTACGACCACCCGGAAGCGATGTCCTTTTCTTAGGACAATTTTCTCTTCCCATCCACAACCAAAGACTCGAATCGAGCTCAGACAATGAGCCAAATGATTGGGTGCCAGCGTGAAGGAATCTCGTTCTTTCGCCGAGCGAAAACTCTTAAGTCAATTAAATTTGCTCACCCTCGCGGCCAGCTTTACTGCTTTCGGCTGCTTCCCCATAAACTACAATTTGATGGAACGTTTAAGCGAATTCAATAACAAAAAAGCGATACGAAAATCAACCCCTTTTGCTGCTATTGCTGTTCCATAACACAGCGGAAGAGGGAGGCAAACGAAACGAAACGAAAGACAAAGCATGGAGGTGGGTGGGGACTTTTCATTGCATCGAGCACAAATGAGCTGTAATTTTTCGCTTTTATTGTGCTTTGTTTTAGATTGAATCAAATTAGGTGCGATGTTAGATTAGTCATAGTAAAACGGAAACGGACTGCGGTAATCAGGAAACAAATTAATTAATTCATTAATAAGAACAATTTAGTGGAGTATGGGAACAAAAACGAACGAAGAAAAGTGATTTATGATTGAAGCAAATTAGTAAACGATAAGCATGAAATGTATTGGAACTATTAATTAATGCTGTTGTACATTGTTTTTTATACAAATTTATTTATTTTTTGATGAAGTATAATAAGCTTTTTCCTTTATTTTTAGTTTTTTGTTTGCTTTCATGTTTGTTTTCGATTATGTGTTGCTTTTTTGTTGTGTTGGCATGTGATTTGTTATGTTTTGTATTTATTTTACAGCTCTATTTATTTATTTTTTAGTTAACGTAGAAAGTTTATATATAATTCTTTTTTAACAAGATAGAAATTATTTCCTACTTTTCTGTTTTATTCTAAGTTTTATTTAGTTTAATATTAATTTTAGGGTATAGTTAGTTTTAATAATAAAAGCCGAGCGTTGCTTATTCGTTTTATAGAACTTATGTCACAATTTTGATATTTTCAGATATTTTTGATGATAAAAGTCAAAAAGAAATCTCAAGCATAGTGTGCTCTTATTAACATCTGAAAATTGTTACTAAACGTTGACATGTACTTATTAAATTATATTCTATATTTACTCTATTTTTCTTATACTATTTAACATTTAAATGTGATTCTTTTGTTGTTTTACAAGACTTTTCTTTTCCTTAATTTGTTTCTGTTTTTCTCTCTTCGTTAATAAGCTTTACGTTTTCTTTTTCATTTGTTTGTTTTACTTAGAGTTTATTTTTTTATCTTTTTCCATAATTCTTTCATATTTATAATAGTGACTTACTTACTGACTGGTAGTCTTTATAACTTTAGACCAGTTTTATTATACGTTTATGAAATTTCTCCACGTCTTTTGTTAGTTCTTAATCAGTCTCTACCATTTTCTCGTTATTCTCGTTTTGTTATGAATACTTTTTACATTCAGAAAGTAAAGCAATTTTAGTTTTTATTCAAAAATAAACCACTTTTGTTAAATGAAAGGTCAGCAATCGTAAAGTTCTTCAATTACAAGTTTAAGTCATCAACTTATCGTTAAAATCCTAACCTTCCGTCAACCACCAAAGCCGCAGATGGTTTTGAATCTATCAAAAACAGATGCACGTAATACCTAAAAATACGAAACGCCATTTCCTTTACCACTTAATCCCACACCAATCGCATCGGGCATCGGGATTGATAATTGGCAAAAGTTTTGTGTTAAAAACTGTAAAAAGTACTATCGTAAAATTTTATGTTTACTTGCGGGCGGCGTTCCTGGGAAATTTTAAGGTTCGGTCAAAACGTTCGCGTATTTGTATTCTGTTTAAAACCATCACCACCTTTGACAGCTTGTCCATTTGTGGATCATCGATGGGGGCCACCGAAAAGATGACATTTCATCGCATCTGCAGCTAATGAGAACCGTCAGTATCGTTGATAAGACGTTTGTCCATTCTCCCCGAACATCGTTACAGGAAATGTCACAGAAAAAAGTTTGGCTAACCTTTAATAAGAACTGGATCTTCTTTCTCCGGTTGTTTCATCCGTTTCCTCCCCCCTTCTAACGCTTAGCGGTTCAACCCTCCATCCTTGTCTAATTAACCAATTAAACCTCCGATAGTGCTGCATGTTGCTAATCCTGTTTCCTATCCACCAATCGGTGTAACCGTTACCATTTTCATGGGCGCTTAATTCTGGCACCCCCGGCATAAGTGTTGAAAGTTTCCTATTTATTGGTGTTTGCTTTTGACGTCGGGCAGCAAACAGGAGAAGCAACCAACGTCAAGAAAAAAAGCAGAATCCTCCACAAGCCACCCCGAACCCGGGGTACAGCGGAAAAGGAAAACTGGGAAATCTCATCGTAAAACTTTCTCTCCGGTATTAATTCGGCAGGAAATTGCCTCCGACTGACTGGCTTCATCGGAATCCCGATCGGGTAAGATGGGCGAGGGTGAACCGGCCAGCGAAAAAAAAGGCATAGAGAACTGTGACAAAAATGTACAACAAGTAGCAGCCGATGACATCGACGTGGGCTTGGCACAAAAACCGAAAAACCATTTGACGACATCCGTCCGTCATTTATCGGGCCGGCATCATACCACGTTGCCACGTTTCCGACTGCAAATGAAGATGAGTTGGCAATGTAATAACGTTCCCAGCTTCCCAGCCGAGCCTCACCGTTGCGTTTGTGTCCGCCGACTCTTATTAAGTTTGTCACGTTTACCTTTTTGATTATGCGACCGGTTCGCATCAGGATGTCGGAGATCCTCTGGACGGGAGAGCATGAAATGATTCCCCCATTATTTCTAGCCGCGACCCACGTTTGCCTTTATCCAACAGATTGTTTTGATTGAACATGAAATGGATATTGATTATACGGTGATTACCGCGCGTAGGGTTTACCTTGGATGCAAGATTTGTAGCTTGATTTTTTACCAATTTTTTGTATCATCTTTGCAAGGCTAAAAACGGGGATTATGGAAATGGGAGATGTTGATATTTTTTTCTAAAGCCATCCCTTGATGCCATTCAAATTCATTAATTTTCCACAAAGCCACGAAGTCACACACACACAGTTTGATGAGAGAGAGAGTCGGAGTGACACGGTTCTACGTGCGACGACTAAATACACCACACGAACAGGAAGACCTCACCAGTAGGAGACAAATTATCAAATTAAAATCAACTGTCAACGGAATTAGGGAAGTCTGTGTCAGTTGTGTGAAGAGGCGGTGAAGAGATAAAGAAACCGACACACTATGTAAGCAAATTTGGACTTGTTTAGAATTCATAACGTTGTCCTTTTGTTGTGGCTTTTTTGTTGTGGTTTGGTTTTGTTCCGCAGTCGTATGTAAGAACAATATATTCTGGATGTATAAAAAAAAAGTTTGCAATTACCTAACAGATTGAAGGCAATAGAAAAGGATGATTTTAAATAGCATAAAAAATGCATTAATCATAAAAATAATAAGTAAAAGAAACAAAATAGAAAAAAAAAACAAATAAACAATTATAACATGGAAGTTTCCCTTGAAAAGTGAAATAAATAGAATACTATAAAAACCAAACAAACGTGATTGATTAAATTGATTTAAAAGCAAAAGAAAATCTAATAATGTAAAAATCTGTAAAATTCAACACAAACAACAAACATACAATATCCGACGAATAGTAAAAATGTAAATAAAGGTAGAAACAGCATGTTCATTATAACAAGAAATAAAAAGAAAGAAGTAGACAAAAGTAAAATAAAAAATATACAGAAAACGAAAGACACTAAGCGAAAATATAATGAATAAAAAGCAAATATTATTAGTGAAAAGCAGAACTAAAACTATTATTAATAAATGAAAGAATGATGAATGAGAAGATTGAAATATAAAAAGAATGAGTAATTTGTACAAAAAAAGACTTGTACACTTTGGCAGTCTTTTAAAGCTTATTAACTTGTTAATCTCAGATGAAATAAAAATAAATAAATAACTTGATAACATAATAAAAAAGATAAATGGGAGATTTAATGAAAATACACATGTTAAATATATGAAAAAAACACTTGAAGAAATAATAACATGTTGTTAAAAAAGCAAGAGAAACCGGTAAATAATAAAAAGGAAAATAAAGCAATTGGTGCTTTTATTTTATAACAATTTGAACTAATAGTTTTTGTCCAGTTAATCACTCAGCTAGCCTGCCTGTGTCTTTCCCATTGAAATAGGCCATTTCTTACGCACCCTTTTTTTTTCGCTCTAGCCATCTGAAACATTCTACCGCCTTACCGAAAGCCATACGACCATTCGCGGGATGAGTAAATTTAATTTTCATACAGTGATTTTTCCATTTGCATTTGCATGAGCAAACGAAGAAGCTGACAGCGGACCAAAAAAACAACTACTCCATATCACACGACACACCACCACAGTGTGCTGTTGCCCGTTACGAGACGAAGCTCTCGTTAGACAAGAAAGCCATACGCCGCCGCGAACATCGGACGGCAAAGCATCGAAATTCGCGCCACCAATGACCATCTATCGTTCCGTCCATCCATCCGGCACCATTCTATTTTGCTCCCTCCATACTTGCTTACTATTTTCCGTGCATTTTTTGCTTTTGTTTCGGGTAACACGGTAACAAGTTGATTGTATGCTTACCAATTCCAAATGCGGGCCCACTTTTTTTTTGCCCTCCTTCGAAATGTGTGTGTATTTTGGTGTTCGCTACACGAAATAATAGTGACACGAAAGACAGAAGCGACTGAAAGGCGGTGTAGCCAACGAAAACAAAGCAAACAGCACCAAAAAAAAGGGAAAATTTTACCCAACCGAAAGTAAAGTGGAATTTCCTTAATACATGTGAAGCACACACACACACATTTCGCTTTTTGTTTTTGTCTTCTTCGCATTCGTTTCCTTTCCACTAACGCTAACACAATTTTTGCTCAGTTGGAATATTAATTCTATTAGAGTTTGTGTGTTGTTTAACAGTCTTTTTTTTGTGCTCGTTGTTTCGTTGTTTCACCCGAGCTAAACGGATGGGCCGGAACGAATTTTCGGCTCGTAATTTTCCAATTGTGTAGTCGCTTTAGCTGTCCTACCGGTGCAATGAGTGCCAAATGTTAGCGATTTAATTTTTTATCCTGGTCACGGTCGCCGAAAGACATGGTCTCCAGTGTAATAAAACTAATTGAAGGAGAATAGAATTCACCAAACACCATTTTGTACACTACGCTTGATGCTACTTTCAATAAAAATTTCTCCACAGCCACAGCAGGCGCTTATCGAATGTAGCTAAAGCCTAACAAAACGCCTCCGATGAGCACTCGTACGCATCAACTTCCCTCAAACTATACGCTTAATTACACTTAATATTCGGTCCATGTGTGATGCGCTTAAGCCTCTGTATCTAATGAATTTTATCAAATCTCGGCTCACCGACACTACTGGACGCTGGACTTTGTTCGCCAGAAAACCCCCGTAATTCTCAACACTCGGTTGGCATATAAAACAATTCACTCTGCCACTTCTCTATACTCATTACCGGCCCATTTGTTGTTTCCACTTCGCCTAAACTTGGGAACTATCCTGCCATTTTCATCACACCGGTCCCGGCATCTTGTTACGGATGCCCCGTTTTAGATGCTTTTAATCATCCACACACGCACACGTCAACTAACCCTTTTTCCTTGGCCGGAGGAGAATTCCATTCCTGGACGATGTGTCCGAAAATTAGACACACAAATGTGACCGGAATCGATAAGTGTCTTCGAAGGAACAGACACATTCCTTCCTATGGCTATCAAACAAGGTTATATCTCATTAGGAATATCTAATCCACACTACGCACGCCTTCGCACAGCTAGGGATAACAGCCTCTCGGTAGCTTCTCGGTGTTTACTTTCCAAAAACGGATAACATAACCTCATACTTAACCCCTTTGCTTGAAGTCTCCACCACCGCTACCAGTAAAACTTCGTCTCGACCATGAGGTCCTTCAAAGAAAATCTGCCCGAGAAATCCTACCGAGAAGTGTCCTAATCCTTTTAATGAATAATTAAGTGAGAATTTGTTTTCAGGTTCCCTTTCCGGCGCACCCAGTGCGAAGCAAATTAGTTTGTGGAAAAGATTTATTCGGGTTTAATAGCATCTTAATGGGGGGGGGGTTGAGTGTTTTTCTTACGCTTTTCTTCTGCCTAAGCATGACTGCTCTTGGAAACCCGTCCGCTCAGAAGAAAGTGCTACGAAAGGGTTTAACACTGGTATTAGAATCGCACAGAACTGCATCAGATGAGTCAGTGTGTCGCTCGAAATATGAGAGAGAGAGTACGAAAAAAGGCGCCTTCGTTTGGAGCTAATTGTGTTGCTATGATTATGCTTAGAAATTTACTTATCACGACCGACACTGGACACGGCGTCCAAAGTGCTGTGGTTATTCCCCACAGTACAAGCTTATCTGGATGTACGATCCTATTTGCGTTCCAAATTGATAGTACACAAACACCAGACACATACACACACACACGCGCACATACCGACGATTAAATAAACAGCAGCAACTTATGGCTGTGTACACGCATTTATATCGCAATTCAAACATGAACTTCGAATACGAATGGAAGTGAATTGTGGTGGCGCCATCTATTGAGCGGTAGCTGAAGCTGAGATTATTTCAGCTAGCTCTCTACCAGAAGTTGCTTTAGCTTTACGTTCTCTTATCATACAACAATGAAACAGCACCGAGTATGACGAAGCAATTAGGTCTATTTAACACCCGTCCTACCGATTAATAAGACCTATCGCGAAAGAAAACAATTGAAATTAGCTAGCTTCCCATGGTCGAAGGCGAGCTGCAGTAGTTATTACTCACGATTTTAAGCCAGCGCATTGCCAGCAGTGAGTCGCTTCTCGTTGTGTTTGCATTCATGCTGCAATTCGCAACCATGCTTTACACTCCGCTATCAAAGTATTGTAGAGACTTTTTTTCAAAGTGGTACCATCTTATCTTAGAGGCAGTTACAATACGATAAAAAAAGATATCAAAAGATACGTTACTGTCGTGATTTCGTTTGCGGGAAAACAGCTGCCTGACTTTTACATTCCTCTTCTACCGGGGACGTACACATCGAACGATTATTTCGGGTTCTGCTATCTCTCCCTCTAGGTGGATTGTATCAACCTACACGCACCTTCACATACCCGTCCAGTGTAAGCGCCAACTCAGATATCGTTTTACCGTGAACGTGAGAAGACTACCGTGCGGTTGAACATCTCGCTACAAGTTTGTTCGGCGTAGTTGTTGTGTGCCATGTAACACGGGCACAAGACGTCAGCAAACATGAGCGCACGGTACAGCACAATTAGCGGGTTGCTAGGATTCGTCGAACACAGTGGCAGCACCGCAGCATCCCAGATGGAAATCGAAGTACTACCGGACCCACCCGAACCATCGCCACCACTGAAAAGAACACGGAAAAGAGGTCAATGTCGAGCTGTTGTGGGGGAACAGAATGTACTCACCCTCTTTCGAACGTTGATAACATCCTGCTTTCGTTCCTTGCTCCACACAGATAGCCTGCGAAAGATCAGTGTACGCCATCTGGTGAGTAAGATAGAAAACCGGGCCGCCGAAACGTTGGAGCGCAATTTCGGTGGACGATTTTCTGGCCGCCTTCGGAAGGAGAAGCGTCAGGATGAATCTGGTGCTGGTGCGTCTGCTTCGTCGGCCGAAGCTCCCACCACTTCGGCGGCACGCTCCTGGTACATGGTGCACCTATCGCCGGATAAACGATCCAACCTTCCGTCCAGCGATACCGCTTCTGCCGTCTCGCTCAGCTCCAGCGTTGCTACGGACGAGGACGACCACCACGAAAACGGCGGCGACGTCGACGTCCAGCAGGGTGTTATCGGGCGCGATAAGATAAGCGCAGATAGTGCTGAATTTAGCCAACGGTAAGGGCAATGTTTATTATGGTGCACATGCCTGGGACGTACGGGACAAGGGACAGATACAGCTGAACTACATTTAAGCATCGATTGATTGGCAAACTTCCACCATAGCGTAGCGGTTGTTTCGGTTTGCAACAGTCGAAATCCGTTAGTATAACTTCCCTGACAGCTGATTACGCTCGATGTTCGGTGAGTGCAGTGGTGCTGGAAACGAAACCGTTGTTTTATTATTACTTAATCGGGTGTTGATAGTGAAATAGTGGTTTACCCGTGGCCGTGAATGTCGCGAAGGATTCGGAGTGGTTTAATGAACTCGTGGAATGTTCAACGGGAGGAAGACGTGTTTTTGGTGCGATACAAGATGGGACCAGATCGTTGCGAGCTGTAAGTGAGAGTTGTAGAGAATTGATTAAGAATATTGGTGTTTGTGTGTGCTAATCTTGAAGATACTAAGTGAAGACATTAGTAGACTTAAATTACGTGCCAAAAATATCATATTAAATCTCGAATTGAAGCGTAAGCAGTGAATCCAGCAATTCTCGCCAAAAAAAACACTGTAAACAACTAAGGGACAAAGTACGAGTCACATCCTACATGACTCGTACAATAACTCCAAACAATCCATTTCGTTTGCGTCACAAACGTAAGTCACCGGGAACTTTTGAGCCACGCAAAAAAAAGGTGTGTTCGCGCCTTCCAAAATAAACCAATCATTCATACTGCTCCAACTCCGGAAGTTTACACGACCACCATAAACAGGCAGAACGCCCCTATGAGCCATCATGGGAACCACCTGCCAGCTACCGAAATTGATCGAGTACGATCAGAAAACGGAAAATCATGCCTGCATTGCGCGTGCTGCCTCCTTTGAGACCCAATGTCTAGTTCCGGAATCATTGATGTCGCATTGATTTAAGGGTTGCTTATCATGAAAAGTAGGAATGCGCCAATCGGGATTACACAAGCGTCGTACTTAGGCTTATTGTAGCAACAAAACAAAGCGAAATACAACCCAGACACGTAGATTCTAAGTGCTACGCTCTTCGATACCGTTTCATTGCAGGTTGCCGAATGACGAGATAGCAGACGGGAACGAACGTAGCATGAAAACTGCACCAGGCACACCTACCATTGATCGGGAAGATTCCGGTCGGTGGAGCATTTGTTCGTAAGTAGTGTACAATGGTGAAATGTCTTAGCGTCCTTTTTAAAACTGTATTCCAATTCTAGTGACTTTGAAAAAGATTCTCTACCCGACGTGGACGATGTTTGTGACACGTGGAATGAGTTCATCTACCTGCGATTATCGGAAGAAAACATTAAACATCTAAACTCCTACAGTCCGTAAGTTTTGCGTCCTCTTCTTCTGTATATTTGAATAATGAACACATGCCTGCTTCCTGCATTTTAGTGACTTCGAAACAACTCCGTTCGACGAGTTCTACCAACCAGCAGAAGCGTCGAACACGATCATCTCACTACGCTTCACACCTGCCGAGCTTCATCGGATACTTACCGGTTACGATTCAACATACATAAGCGAAGATGAAGATGACGTCCAGTCTCACTCTTCTCACACATCGTACGGTTCCGATGGCGTATTTGAGGATGCTCGTCTGCAAGCGCTTACCGAACCGCGGGCCACCCCATCGGAGGATTCTCTCGACGAGGGTGTCGTGTTCCGGGACAGCCCACTACCAGAATCACCAGAACCGCATCTTCATCCAAGTGATATTGACATGTAACGTATTACTCAACGCGCATTCCACGCTTTCGGGGCAGCACTATCAGCTCGTCCCCACCTTCGTTATCACGCTCGATAACCGTATTGATTTCGGTTTTGAATTGCAGCAAAATCTCGTTCCTCATCGAAGAACTGCTCGACACGGAGCGGAACTATATCAACACGCTCGAGAAGGGTATCGCCACCTACATCGACGGTGTGTTTAACGACCACACGCCACCGGAACTGAGCGGCAGAAAGTACCACCTGTTCGGGAACCTGCAGTACATCTACCGCTTCCATCGGAACATCTTCCTGCCGAAGCTGCTAACGGCGGGCAACGATGTGGAGCACATTGCGGACGCGTTCGTGCACTTTCTCGACAACGAAAGCTTCTACGGGTACGTCCTGTACTCGATGTACCATCCCAAGTCGCAGCGGCTGTGCGAACAGCATATCGAGTTTTTCCGCGAACATCAGCAACTGCACGGTGATAAGCTGGGTGTGAAAAGTTTGATACTGCAGCCGATACAACGGTTGCCCCGGTATCAGCTGCTGCTGACCAGCCTGTTCAAGCAACTGGTCAAGAAGCCTGGTGCAATCAGCCGCAACACTCAGCTGCACAAGGTTTGCGTGGCGGAGAAGCGGCTCCAGACGCTGATAGGCATCATGAACGAGTCGGTTACGATCAACGATATTCTGCAGTGTGAAAAGGTGAGGCAGTTAAGGTAAGGGTGTAAGATGATGTGCTTTAGTAACGAGACTTACGTGAATTACAGGCAGAAGATGACGAGGTGGAACTGGGCTTTGGAGTACCGAAACCGGCCATAGTGCTCAAGAACCAGAACCACGACAATCAGGTGCTGTTTCTGTATCCTAAAGACAACGAAATTGTTGATCGCAATAAACCGGTAAGTATTGCAAGGCACACACACACCTTAGCTCCAATTCGCTAACGTGTTCCCGCTCTTCTCTTCCAGATCAACATTCTTCACCAGGGCAAATTCCGGAGTGCGTTTCCCGTGTTCATACACGATCTACGGCTCAAACGACAGTATCAGGGCCGGCTGTTCGTCTTCGAGCGTTGTGTGATCTATGCCGAACAGATAGAAATTAAGTCACTCATGTACCGAGGCCATTACACCCATCAGGAGATCGAGTTTGACTTTAGTAATCGACAGATCTTGAAGCTTTCCTCCCGGCGGCACGATCGGCTCGACATTGAGGTGAAGATTAACATACAGAACCCGGGCAAAACGCATCTACCGGACATAATGATGGCAATCAAGACGATCATCGATCGGCGCGATCAGCGGGAAAGCTTTGCAATCGATTGTGGTAGTGAAACGTTGACGGCTGTTCGGGACACCTTTTCCTGTCGAAACTCTAGCTTCCGTAGCAGTATCTCCAGCACGACCAGTGATTCCAGCTTCTTCAGTGTGTTTAGTGGTCCAACGAATGGTGGAATTCCCGAAGAGGACGAAGCGGCTACATCTCAACGTACCGGAAGCGTCCTGTCGGACTGTGGTTCGATCGAAACGATGCTTCACTTTCAGCAAAACTTTGAACGTGCGCTGGACGAGTGTACGAACCTTTACATCCGCACGCTCCCGGAAGACGTGGCTGGCCAGCTAGAGGAGATGGTGGAGATACTGGACGAGATGTTAGCGATGCAGCGTGCCATCAATCAGCGGCTGTTCGAGCAAGAGTACGAACGGCTCAGCTGTGACAGTGATCTGCAGTACTTTTGCGGCGTGTTTCAGGACTGCTTGCGGCGCGGTGAGTTTGACGTGTTTCTCCGGTACGTCGAGCACACGAAAACGGTTGAATCGATGCTGATGAGTTTCGAGCAATACCACTCCAATAGTCAATCGAAACCCGGCACAGCGGGCACGGGTACATCTCTCTCGATCGATGCCTTTCTCTACCTGCCGATCAAATACATCAATCGATGTCATCAGTTTTTAAGCGTTATCTGGACCCAGCAGGAAGAGGAACGAGCGGACCAGTCCGGGCTTAAGCATGCCGAGCTGCGGTATGTACACGATCAGATGGCACTTATCCAGCGTCGGGTGAACGAGAACTATCAAATCCGTCAGCTGATAATGGATGTGCAGTTTCTGAACGAGATTGGGCTGGTTAAACACTCCGAGATCGTGAAGTTGGAAGGATCGTATGCGCTGTTTCGTTTACTGCTCACAAAAACTGGACTCCTGTGCATGAAGATCAACGCTGAACAGGTAAGCGTTGTAGGTAAACGAAGAAGACGAGGCCACAGGGTTAATATCCATTCTCTTTTAACCGCTTCCACAGCATAAAGTCGAAACGTATAGTAGTGTCACCTACACGAAACTGTCGGCCCGGACGAGCAAGCGAACCGGCACCGTCTGGTACGTCTATCTGGACAATCGGAAAACGACGCTGATCTTTCCGTCGCGTAACCTACGCTACCTTACGGTCGAACAGTACAACACGTTGTCGGCACAGATGAAACAGAAGGAGCGCGAAAAGCGAAGATCATTTTTCTACGTTACCTGATGAGGACCTGGCGGAGGTTCTGTTGCTACAGGACACCTGACACACAACAAAACCCGTGATACTAGTGTGCGTGAGTGAGTGAACGCCGTACGGTGATGTAACCGATAGTCAGCAATAAATTATTCCTTCATTCTAAATTCGCGGGGAATTCAAGGTTCCAGTGGGGGCCCACATTACTCAAATTGAGGTTGGTAAGTGGAGGTCCGTTCCTGGAATGCGTTCGACCTGTATCGTATCATACCTGCTGATATCACACAATTGTTTCGAAAAGCATTAAGGTCGAGCTGAATCATCGGTTTCGATACATACACCACCAGGTCAGCAGTGACAGGTAGGCGTTATCTATCGCGGTGATAACGCGACGTGTTTGGAGGAAAAGTGCCACCACTTGCTACGATCTGAGAAAGCGAATCGTTGATACACACATGGACAAAGCATGTGAAGTTGATCGTATTGTTACACACATTTTGTTGTTTGTGTATGGCGAATGACAACATTGGGAAAAATCGACTAAAACGGAACCACGACATGAAGCGTTAATTTGGACAGAAGAGTTGGAAAGGGGTTGATTGGAATGGATATGCGAGTGTGTTATCATCCCGTGGAATAATGCATGCCCCGAGTCGTAAGGTGTAACGATATGTTTACTCGATTTATGAGATTTTAAATTGATTGTCGAAACTACATGAATTGGTAATTTAAACTCTACTAAATCTTTAAATTTAATTTTTCCATTTTATTGATATTAGCTTTAGATCAGATGCCTCCACTACAATCAAGAGAATGCTTTAAATAGATACTCAAAAACACAAAACTTAGTGTATTTAAATGTCCAGTAAATAAAAATATTTAAAAAGTGTTAGAAATTCGTAGGAATTGAAGACTTAGGAACGCAAATATATGTTGATTGAAGTGGAATGATTTAAAAACTAAGATTGGGCTACTGAAAAGACCGGTTTCAGTCATCATTTGAGAGGTAATGCCATTTTAACTACTATTATGTTTGGACCTTAAGCACTGCCGTTTTAACTACTGTTTATTTTGGAAACATTACACGACCAATAATCTTATAATCTCATTGTCTCTCTACCTAGCACTTGTAAACGTAATTCTATTGAGTGATTTTAGTAATAGACGTAACATGACAATTCGATCTAGAGATGAGAATAACAACTCTCTTCAACGAATTAATTCATTCTCACTCCTTCACCGTAGCGATTCGAATCGTTTAACAACTCTTTTACGATTCGAATCGTTTAAAAACTCTTTTGCTATTCGAATCGTTTAACAACTCTTTTGCGATTCAAATCGTTCAAATCGTCGTGGCGACTAACAACTCTCAAAGAGTTGCTACACGATTCGAATCGCAAAAGAGTTGTTAAACGTTTCAAATCGCAAAAGAGTTGTTAAACGATTCGAATCGTCGTGGCGACTAACAGCTCTCAAAGAGTTGCTAAACGATTCGAATCGCAAAAGAGTTGTTAAACGATTCGAATCGCAAAAGAGTTGCTAAACGATTCGAATCGTCGTGGCGACTAACAACTCTCAAAGAGTTGTTAAACGATTCAAATCGCAAAAGAGTTGTGAAACGATTCGAATCGCAAAAGAATTTTTAAAACTCTTCGTGAAGAGTTTATTCAACTCATTCTTTAGGAAGATTTAAATCAATCTTTCACTCTTACTCAGTTCGCACAACACTAATTCGATCTGACCATCAGAGCAAATCATTTGACGAGTGAGAGATGATGTTAAATTATATTACAATATTTAACAACCTTTACCTCGCTCGCCTAACGATCGAATATGAGTTATAATCAGTTCGTTCTCTATGAACATCACCACACACACACGCACACGACGCACGTGCTTGATCACTGTTTCTCTCCTCTGTTTACTCTGTGATAACAATAGTACAGCATCACATCACCAAAGATGTGCCTCCACCTCGTAAAGCTATGATTCACGATCTGGTAACAAAAGCTCTTCCTACGTCACCCCAATCACACAGTGTTATCAAGGTCGATTTCCCATCGACACAGACACTACTTTCCACCGATCGTATCGATCACGTATAGGGCGGTGAATTGAAAACATAAACAGCACCCGCATTGTGTCATCTTCTAGTGCTCGGGACAATAATATACGCGGTACCACACGGAGGCAACCACGCACACACACACGAGCGCCTCTGATAACGATCGACTTAACTTCCACACACCTGTGCCGCGCGGTGCAAGTGCGCGTAAATCGATGGGTAGGGCGAAGAAAAACTGTCTCGCGGTCAACACTCAACACTCAACCCCCCTGGTAATTGTAACCAACACAACCAACGCGGCCATTCAACTGAGTCACGGAATTCGCCAGTCGGTACGGTGTGTCGCCGTCAGTGCACGCAGTATCTGGTCACTGATTAGGAGTGGCGGTCGAGTTTTTGGTTCCCTTTAGCGAACACGTGTCGGTGAAAATTCTGAAGGAAAACCGGCATTTGTTGGCGTTGATCGGAACTCGATCAACGGTTTGATTGGTGTGTTGTGCGATCCGGGCTGGAAAGAAAAGTGTCGGAGTGAGTGATTACACTGCGGTCAACCCCATTATCGAACGTCTTGTGCTGTGTGTGGCAGTTTAAATTTCCGCGTACAGTGGGGGCCCACATTACTCAAATTGAGGTTGGTAAGTGGAGGTCCGTTCCTGGAATGCGTTCGACCTGTATCGTATCATACCTGCTGATATCACACAATTGTTTCGAAAAGCTTTAAGGTCGAGCTGAATCATCGGTTTCGATACATACACCACCAGGTCAGCAGTGACAGGTAGGCGTTATCTATCGTGGTGATAACGCGACGTGTTTGGAGGAAAAGTGCCACCGCCTGCTACGATCTGAGAAAGCGAATCGTTGATACACACATGGACAAAGCATGTCAAGTTGATCGCATTGTTACACACATTTTGTTGTTTGTGTATGGCGAATGACAACATTGGGAAAAATCGACTAAAACGGAACCACGGCATGAAGCGTTAATTTGGACAGAAGAGTCGGAAAGGGGTTGATTGGAATGGATATGCGAGTGTGTTATCATCCCGTGGAATAATGCATGCCCCGAGTCGTAAGGTGTAACGATATGTTTACTCGATTTATGAGATTTTAAATTGATTGTCGAAACTACATGAATTGGTAATTTAAACTCTACTAAATCTTTAAATTTAATTTTTCCATTTTATTGATATTAGCTTTAGATCAGATGCCTCCACTACAATCAAGAGAATGCTTTAAATAGATACTCAAAAACACAAAACTTAGTGTATTTAAATGTCCAGTAAATAAAAATATTTAAAAAGTGTTAGAAATTCGTAGGAATTGAAGACTTAGGAACGCAAATATATGTTGATTGAAGTGGAATGATTTAAAAACTAAGATTGGGCTACTGAAAAGACCGGTTTCAGTCATCATTTGAGAGGTAATGCCATTTTAACTACTATTATGTTTGGACCTTAAGCACTGCCGTTTTAACTACTGTTTATTTTGGAAACATTACACGACCAATAATCTTATAATCTCATTGTCTCTCTACCTAGCACTTGTAAACGTAATTCTATTGAGTGATTTTAGTAATAGACGTAACATGACAATTCGATCTAGAGATGAGAATAACAACTCTCTTCAACGAATTAATTCATTCTCACTCCTTCACCGTAGCGATTCGAATCGTTTAACAACTCTTTTACGATTCGAATCGTTTAAAAACTCTTTTGCTATTCGAATCGTTTAACAACTCTTTTGCGATTCAAATCGTTCAAATCGTCGTGGCGACTAACAACTCTCAAAGAGTTGCTACACGATTCGAATCGCAAAAGAGTTGTTAAACGTTTCAAATCGCAAAAGAGTTGTTAAACGATTCGAATCGTCGTGGCGACTAACAGCTCTCAAAGAGTTGCTAAACGATTCGAATCGCAAAAGAGTTGTTAAACGATTCGAATCGCAAAAGAGTTGTTAAACGATTCGAATCGCAAAAGAGTTGCTAAACGATTCGAATCGTCGTGGCGACTAACAACTCTCAAAGAGTTGTTAAACGATTCAAATCGCAAAAGAGTTGTGAAACGATTCGAATCGCAAAAGAATTTTTAAAACTCTTCGTGAAGAGTTTATTCAACTCATTCTTTAGGAAGATTTAAATCAATCTTTCACTCTTACTCAGTTCGCACAACACTAATTCGATCTGACCATCAGAGCAAATCATTTGACGAGTGAGAGATGATGTTAAATTATATTACAATATTTAACAACCTTTACCTCGCTCGCCTAACGATCGAATATGAGTTATAATCAGTTCGTTCTCTATGAACATCACCACACACACACGCACACGACGCACGTGCTTGATCACTGTTTCTCTCCTCTGTTTACTCTGTGATAACAATAGTACAGCATCACATCACCAAAGATGTGCCTCCACCTCGTAAAGCTATGATTCACGATCTGGTAACAAAAGCTCTTCCTACGTCACTCCAATCACACAGTGTTATCAAGTTCGATTTCCCATCGACACAGACACTACTTTCCACCGATCGTATCGATCACGTATAGGGCGGTGAATTGAAAACATAAACAGCACCCGCATTGTGTCATCTTCTAGTGCTCGGGACAATAATATACGCGGTACCACACGGAGGCAACCACGCACACACACACGAGCGCCTCTGATAACGATCGACTTAACTTCCACACACCTGTGCCGCGCGGTGCAAGTGCGCGTAAATCGATGGGTAGGGCGAAGAAAAACTGTCTCGCGGTCAACACTCAACACTCAACCCCCCTGGTAATTGTAACCAACACAACCAACGCGGCCATTCAACTGAGTCACGGAATTCGCCTGTCGGTACGGTGTGTCGCCGTCAGTGCACCCAGTATCTGGTCACTGATTAGGAGTGGCGGTCGAGTTTTTGGTACCCTTTAGCGAACACGTGTCGGTGAAAATTCTGAAGGAAAACCGGCATTTGTTGGCGTTGATCGGAACTCGATCAACGGTTTGATTGGTGTGTTGTGCGATCCGGGCTGGAAAGAAAAGTGTCGGAGTGAGTGATTACACTGCGGTCAACCCCATTATCGAACGTCTTGTGCTGTGTGTGGCAGTTTAAATTTCCGCGTACAGTGGCAAGTGCAGAGAAAACAGTCATCATTTTTTTGCAACAAGTGTGTGTTGGCGTGCGTGAGCGTGTTTGTGGAGAGCTATGCGCTCGCGAGTGTAAGTGGACCGTCGCGAAAACACGACGATAACTGCGATAGATAGCGCGCATAAAGAGGAAAAACATACTGCCTTGGTGTGTATGTGTGTGTGTGTGTGTGTGTGTGTGCGATCACACGCGATAAAAACTTCTCGCCTCCAGAGTTTCAGTAGAAACGAAGCTCGCCTGCCCGACACATCTGCTCAGCGCTCGTTTTCATTCAGCGCTCACGATCATCTTCGCCCGGTTCGTGAGAAGTGAGTTGGCAAGACGGTAGCAGACGTACTGCTCTCACGCACGACTCCGTTTGCGCAAAGATATCAAGCCTTGCCGAGTGGGTGGGTGGGAAAAACAACAGCCATCATGTACGGCCATGGTAATGGTGGTAGTGGCACCACCAACAACAACGACGACGACGTTGAGGAGGCGATCCATCAGTCATTCGCTCGGCCGAAGAGACAGACGCACTTGAAACCTGCTGCCGATCGCATTTCGTGTGACAGCGGTATCTCGCTGGAAGACCCCGCACCGATCACCAACGCCCCCGCCAATCCGCCCACCCTGGTGCGCCGTCCGAAAGGTGGTAATGGTGCGACGTCGTCGCACGTCCGACGCCTAACCCAACTGTTCGAGAACCTAACGCACGACGAACTGCGCCACGAACAGGATCGTCAGGAACAGTGCACAATGGCCGCGGTCGAATCGCAAACCCGGACGCCCTGGGACCTGCAGCAGGTAACCGAAGAACCCACCACACCGGAAGTGACCGAAGCAACCTCAACAACACCCCCAGCAGTGCCCGCCGTGCCGTGCCAAGTGTTACCGAGTGCGATCGTGGAAAGTGTTGAAGTTGTGCGCGGTACGGTGGAAAGTGAAAATTGCCCCGCGAGTGACGTTTCAAACGATGCGGAAATTGCACAAGACGCATTAGCTCCGCTGCCAGTGGTGGCTCGTTCGCGGATGCCCAATTTGGAGGCCAGTGCGGAAGATCGTGTTATGTCGAGGAGTGTGCGGCTGAGCGGTAGTGCACGTGCGAGTGGTGCGGTGGGCAAGAAAAGGCTTAGTCGTCGTCGCCGAACGACGCAACCGGTGGGGGAGGAAGGTGGTGTTGTTGGTGGACCGCGGGCACTCTGCTACGCCAACGAGCAGGGTGATAAGACCGACGGTGGTGATGGTGAACACCAGTACTACGACTACATCGACGACGACGATGAGTTCGATACCAGCGACGAGGAGGGCATGGTTGGCGAGAAACCGGAGCGGAAGGGGAGGTATGTTCACTTTCACCCACCCCTCTTTTTGGAGGGTTAAGGGTGGTAAAGATACATACACACGGAAGCACAGCTACAACCAAAAAACACAAAACGAGACAACAACCACACAAAATCCATCAAAAATCTGATAACACGCTTATTTTTCGGCCGGTTCTAACGATCATCGGCTCGTATCGAGGTCGCACATCTACAAAACTTATCAGCGAAACATGCTAGGTCTGGTATTTTCGGTAAGGTAATGCCCTTGCTATGCATTCGATATGGTTGAAAGTTTCCTTTTCCAAGGTTTCAGCCTTCCATGGAAGTTACTTTTTTTATTGACTCGATAAGATGCTTTAAAGTAGCTTGCGAGAGTTGGGTTTCGGATGGTCCGTAGAAGAGTGAACATGCTGAAAGGGGTATAAAATAAATATTAGACTTGTATCTTCGATAAACAGTACTTTGAGGAATGATACCGACTGCCGCGTACCGCACAACAGCTGTATCCAAGTGGGTTTGTTTCGGTGACCTTCTTGTAAGTGAAGACGAATGACAAAGTGACTAATAGTTGAGGGTTTTGATATACTGTAAACACAGGTGTGCTTAGTACCTATTGCACATCTGAGAATTAGTTGTCGTTCTTCATATGGTTGTTACAAACCTTGATGAATGCAGTCAGATCTTTTAAAAGATCTTTGTGATCTACTGTCCATCTGCATACATAAATATTGCCAGTCTGCCGACTCTTGTGGCTCAAGGATCTGAAGCTACCTGTACCAACAACTTCATACAAAAGAGCAACTCGTGAGGATTTCCAAAGCCTCCCAAACTACGGTCGAACCTACGTAATGAAAGGAAGAGGACAGCGAGCATGTGCGGTGTCCGATTCCACTTCGTGACGTGTGGATGTCCTATCGATGACACATGTCTTATGTACAAACCTAGAAGAGTGAGTTGCTCTAAAGCTGAAACAGTAACAATAGGTTAGGTTTAACAACCTACGTATATTTGGCTCAGATCAGCCAAGTTTAATGCTTCGCTACTGGTGCTTCGCATATTGGTCACACAAAAGATTTAAAATTTAATTCCTGACCTTGCGCGTTGTTTTATCTTACTCTTGTCGTCCTTTGGGATAGAGTTATACACAGATATCAAGCTAGTAAAAGTGATGATCAGTGAATTTCTTGAGTCACAACATGACTTAAAGTTTAGTTTTTGGATAATGGGTACTTGTTGTAAAAATGCCTTATATAATTTTTATATGCAGCACCTAGAAATAGATAGATACATGTGCAGTGCCTGGGGCGGCCCGGTGGTGGATGCGACAGCGGCGCCGGTCTTCACACGGCAGGACCGGGACCAGGTCTCATCTGGGCCGTTCCCCCATAGTGAGGTCTGACTATCCAACTATTCGGTAACAATAAGTCTAGTAAGCCAGAAATGGCAACGACCTAAGAGGTCGTTAGACCAAGAAAGAAGAAAAAGATGTGTAGTGCCTACTTCAACTGGTAAAAGTTCTTTTCCTTGGCTAAACGGGGCCTGCTAACGGCTAACTAGAGTAATTGATACTACGTAGTAGGGTAATCAGTCCGCTCTACGGGAAACGATCCAGATGGGAACGATCGATTCCCGGTCCTGCCTTGTTTAGACCAGCGTTGCTATCATCTCGATCATCGGACAGTCCCTGTTGACTACTGCATACTACTAATACTACTAACTACTAACTAACTGCTTCTAGCAGTACTACTTAATCTACTGTACCACTAACGATGTGTTAGTATAGTCTTTAACATGACTTTTTTTAACGACAATACGTAATGCTATCCTTCAAAACTATAAGCATTCTACGTTAAATGGCACAGTAAAACGCTGAATAGAACGCTTTTTACACGCTGACACAAACCATTCAGCTGTGACAGCCATAAAAATTATAATACCCATCAAAACATACTGCCGGTCTGCGGAAGTACAGCGATGGACGATCGTACACCTCCCACTACTCTTCGCAATGTGCTCACTAACCTCGAACCAGGCAAGAACGAGAAAGGGAAACTGGCGCGAAACAGCGCTACAGACTTGTAGCAGTTATGCAATTGTCTTAATACGTTCTATCAGCGCCAGCCAGCGAGCATGAATAATGCATGCTCGGTACTGTCAGATTCTCGGAAATTTAACTCTCACCGACGCCACACAGTAGCGAGCTACTACAAAGAAATAACATTTGATGAAAGCACCACACCGGGCACAACGCTCACGAGGTCAAACGATCAAAGTGCCATCAAATGGGTTTGCGCCTCGCGATTCTAGCGTGAAAGCACGCACCTCCACCAACCCGATTTGCGGAAGAACTTGAACCTTAACGACCCGCGCATTGGGACCAGCTCAATAGCGTCTGAGTCATCGAATTGTGTACACGAGCAAACACATACGTCTTTTTGCTTGTTACTGATGTCCGGCACAGCAAAAAGACGGATAAAAAAACGCGACGCACTCTGATAGAGCAGTGGAGGCACGCTCGTATTGGAATGGAAATTGAAATAACGTTGGTAGCAAATCTAAACCAATGTTTTGCTTTGCCCTTATCACGCTCGCATTATTGTGATGTGTGTCGCATCAGTACCTAAATGCCGCCTCAAGTGAACGCAAACTATTTGGTGTTAGAATTCGACCGCGTTCGCGTTTGTCTAAAGCAGAAACAACAACAACTATTAATACATTTTTTCCAGAACTGAGCTCATGTTTACTAGCGTTGGGGAAAGCCCCTTTAAATACCTTATCGGGGGCGCGTGTCATCGTCCAAAACGCCAAACGAACTGGAACACACAAAACGGTTGGGTAGACGACTCCGCAGACGACTTGGAACTAATGTGCTTTGTGCTTGCAGTGAGGGCGAATTTGGCGAAGGTGAAGCAGCGCCAGAGATTTCGGAAGCGCACAACATGCACGTACCGGTGATCGATCGAGGCACGCCGCACTACGAAGAGCACGACGAGTTTAGCAGCAGTTCGTTCGACAGTGACTCGGAGGATGGGGAACCATTTGCGGTACGGCCCGATTCGAACAGTTCACTCAAAACAGCGTAAGTATAGAGTACTTAAGTATGCGAGTTAGTGTAATTTCCACAATCGGGGTACTGATCAGATCTTTCTCTTTCAAACGCCCAGTCGCGTAACAAGCATTCTACAGGAGCTGTTGGCAAATGAGGCAAACTACGTACAAACGCTTGGGCGTGGAATCGAAAACTACGTTAGCATTATGACGGGAAAGGATATGCCACCGGCACTACGTGGACAGAAGTATCACATCTTCGGTAACATCGAGAAGATACACAATCTGCACCAGAACCAGTTTCTACCGATGCTGGAAAGCAATCGGGCAAGCATTGCTGGAATAGCGGAAACGTTCATCTGGTTCCTGGAGAATGACAAGTTCTACTGCTACATCATGTTCGCCCTCAATCGCCCAAAGTCGGAGCGGATATGTAACAGGAACTTAGACTTCTTTCAGGTAAGTAGATCTTATTCCCTTGCTGTACGGAATCTTAACAATAAAAACAAAAACCTCCTGATCGTTCTGCAGCGTCG
>KZ061594.1:64320-81693 GCA_002091835.1 Anopheles maculatus | reverse complement strand
GAACCACGAAACGAACGGGGGGCATCAAAGAAGAAGAGGGGGGGGGGGGGCGGAGAAGGTTTCTTTGTGGTGACGGAGGGTGATTGACACTAACCATTGTTACACTTTTTACAGGGGTTACAGGTTTTTTTTTTCCTTTGTATAAAACACACTAACCAGGTGTACAGATGCAACACGTACATTTTAGGCCACCTTTCACTCTACAACTAATATCCCAAATTATGCTTACCCTACTCCTTCCAGATTAATCTGTTCAGTCAGGGCAAGTTCCGGAAGATGTTCGAGGTAGACGTGTACGACTGGGATCACCGAAGACGCTACCCGGCGAAAATGTTCCTGTTCGAGCGAAGCGCCATCTACACGGAGAAGGTAAAAACCCACCTTGAGTACCGTGGCCGGTACGATGAGTCGGAAATCGGTATCCACAACGAGAACCGCAACAAGGTGTATCTTTATGCGAGGAAGCGCGGAATCCAGGAGATCGAGGTAACCTGCAGTGACATGAACGAGGCGCAACGGTTGTCCACGCACGTCGAAAAGATGATGTGTGAGTTTGCGGTGAATGAACGCGATCGGATCAATACGCTTGTGCGGCCCCGGATACCGAGTGTGATGACGCTTAACCGGCGCAGCGTTTCTAGCATGATGTCCAGCAACAGTGCCGTCAGTAGTATGCGTAAGTGCGAAGATCCTGTGACTGCCCTAAAGAAAAGCGGGACGAAATTAGAATATTTTTTCCCTTTGTATGTTTCAGGAGAAAGTTACGAATCCACCTCACAAACCACCTGGTATGTTAGCTTGTAGAGGCGGTATCTATGTGGAGCTTCAGCATTATCGGGAAGTCTCTGTATACTGTATGTGCTCGTCTAAACCATTCTCCCCGTTCTGTTTCCCATTCCGCAATCTACAACTCATCTCTGTACATATATTTTCAACGGTTTTTTTTAGCTGTAAGCGACGCCCGACTCATTTCAAGCCAAGGTGCCTGTGTGGTTTGATAATAAAATTAGTACCACAAATTGGAAACTGGACGTTGTTGCTGTGTAATTGGGACGTGTAGTTCGCCTTTCGCTATGTTTGTTTTGTGCGTTGCATATTCCCTTTTTTCTCCCATTTGTTTATGTATCTCGTACTTGGCCTATGGTGGCGAATTCTGTTCTTAAAAAATTGCAAATTATCGATGCTTTAAGGTATAACGTCGTCGTACTCGTCGTTTTGGTGCTGGTCAGGTATATCGCAAAGCGGGCACATACATATCTTAACACAGCTTAAGCATCTTCCCTACAGGAGCACCGATAAACCGATCGCACAGTTTGCCACCATGCAGAAAAACTTCTGCCGAATATTGGCAGCAAACCGGCGTTACTACTTCAACGAACTGCCGCAAGAATTGGCATCACGGGTAGCTGACTTTATGCGCGTCTACGACCGGATACTACATTTCCATACCAAGCGTTTGTACGAGGACCTGGCGCGGCCGGATACGGGAATCGATGAGGTGTGTGAGATGTTCATCGGGTACTTGAAGGTGAGTGGCGGCTGTTGGTGTAAGCAATACAAAATACTCTAAACAATAATTATTTCGATTTTAATTGTCAGGATGGAACGCTCGATGTTCACCATGAATACATTCGTCTATTCAAACCGGCCGCGGAAGTTCTTAAAAATATCCACAAAGCAACCGTAAGTGAGCCGTTTTTTACAATCCTACTAAAAATCATCGTCTTTCATTAAAATCTATCCACCCTTGCGTAAAATTCCATACCAAACACAAGAAATTGAAATATTTCACAGAACGTTTCAGCAATTCAAATGAAATGTTTCGTGAAATGTAAATATTTCAAATGTGTATAACTGTGCGCATGGCATGATATTACAGTTTCAAGGGATGGTTCACCATGGGTCGTTTTCATGAAACATTTCGTCCAAATAAAATTGGACAGCTTCGTTACCTTTAACAGCTTTTGTTTTATTAAAAAGCATTAATCTTAGCAGGAAAAACATTAAATAAAATAAATATCCGGCTGTTTACCAATATTACCAAATGAGCAGAACTGTTAACATCATGTTTTGCTATTTGATGTTGATTTTAAAATTCAACTAGCTACGCTCAACCACTCGTCAGATAAATTGGTGTGATTTCTTAAATAATCAAAGATAAATTATTATTTACATTGACGCTTGAAGGCAAATATTATCGAGTTTATAAGTAATAGGAGAAAAAATTATTGAGCTTGTTTCTATTATGGTAACTCATAGAAAACAAGGTTTGCAGGACTTTTTTCTTGCTTATTGTTGATGTCTCTACAAACAAGTGAGCGTTTGCCATACGCTAAACCCGGAATGTCCTTCAAACACGGCTGTCCAAACTTTGATTATCCTTAGATCGTTTGGTTTGACCACCATCCCTGCTCGCTTGTTCTTCAAGCTCAGACCACCATCACCTTCGATCTCTCAGGATAGAAATCTGGAAATTTTAAGGCGTATAACAATCTCCTGAGCATTGTTCGTGTTCAGACTACTATCTGGTACCTAAGTTGTCACGCGTGATCAATCTCCCAGCAGATATGGTAATCACTCCTAGTCTTCTTCTGATGTGCTCCTTACCACCACCCCTAATCAATTGCTCGAGAGATATCGTCAACGCTTCCCATGAAAACCGAGGAACATGTACTCTAAAAACTTCCTGTTTACTACTGAAGTGGTCCATGATTGTGTATTTAGAACCGTGGCCACTACCCACTAAGAATCGATTCTACGGTATAGTAGAATAAACATTAAGCTCGAACCCCCCCATTTGTAAGACATGTTAGCCGTAAACAAATTTAATTCCACTCAACCCACCACCGTACACCGATAAGAAGTTGCTATCGATAAAGCAGTTGCTCCATCTATCAAAACTTAAGCAACCGATTAAACCCTATTACTGGTCTACTATCGCTTTCAATTTTGCTCACCATTTTTGTTGTTGTTGTTGTTATATGCTTCAATCATTGCAATTAACGCGGACCGACACTTTAATTACAGCGCTCCAGTATCACCGACAGCATGGTTGCACCGACGATGGATGAGTTTAGCTTTCTGTGCGTACAGCACTGGAACAAGTTGGAACACTTCTTCCAAGCGTTGGTGGTGCAGATTTCCGAGCAGCTGAACTCGGGCCACATGGAACATCAGGATCTGTTCCGCAAGCTGGCATATGTTGAGGTACAGGTGGCCGGTTTTCGTAAGCTGCTGTTTCAAAACTATCGGCTGTTTAACATGGATGAGAAGATATCGCCAGAAAGGTTGGGATTGGTGCTGTACTCCGATCGTGTACGATACGACAACGAAACGATCAGCTCGCACCGTGTGCTGCTCTGTGAGCGTGCGGTCGTGTGTGTTAAATTCCACTTCGTACGGGTAAGTCTTCATTGGCCGGAATCTAATCGAATTACATTACTTACCGGTTTCTAACTCGCAATGATCGGGTAGGAATTTGGACGCCAAACGGAAAAGTATACCGGATTTGCGTTTATCGATCGATTCGGGCGTGATGGCAAGATGCCCAACGTACGCATCAGCAAGAAGTCCGAGGTACGGTTGAACGTAATGCAGAACGAGGCGAAACACCCGATCGACTTCGGTAACACGGCCAACCGGGACAAGTTCTATGGCCAGTACTGTGCGGTACACGCTAAACACACGTAGAACGAAGCAAGCAACGAAATAGTCTTAGTCGATAACTTCTCTTTCTGTAAACCTTTACTTTAAAATGGCACAATAAATGCAACTCTTCTTCAATAATCGTTTCCTCCAGTAGCAATGCTCCAAAGAAAACATCCTGTGATCACTCACTAATTCTCCGAAAGTAGCACTTTCTCCCCGGCGCTTCACAGTTGGCTGTCCACCACGATGTGTGACATCTTCGTGGTAGCTATCAACACTAACAATTAACCGTAAAACAGTTCTGTCAACAGTGCGCCGCAACGCTGCTCAAATAAATAAGCGCCCACACCCTCTCTTTTACATCGTGGCCGCATAGAATCAAAATCCATAATTTCTTGCCTCCACTTTGTGATAGTACGCGCGCTCCCCCCCGGTACACATTCCTCGACCGGGCAAGATAAGCAACTTCCCCGTTCGATGCGATAGATGGACGCCGGACATTGATGTGATCGATAATGGACAGTTTGCTATGTACCTTCCGACTGAACGGATGGCGTTTTGCGTACGGGCGTGTACCACGAGAAGATATTGAAGAGTTCGTCGGTTCACTGCCGACTTCCTGAGACTGTGTTTGTGTGCGCTTGAATCAATGCGTTATCTAATCAATCGGGTGGACACAATTCTTCCTTCCACGCTCTCATGTAAACCCGTGTCCGTGCCAGTTTGAAGTGTCTGTGTCTTTGCCCTGTGCCTCTTGTTGTCCAACAATAGTGTTCGGTTTACAATTAATTGCCAGTGATCATACACACATACACCAATACACAACCTAATCGAAGATGCATCCACTACGTCCACCAATTCCTCCCAAACCAAGATTGCCAGGTTTGGGTCAGAGTCGTGATTTTCGTGACAGTGGTATTTCCGTTTCGGACGACTCGTCCACATCAATGGATTCGCTCAAGCGAACGATTAGCACCTCGGACACAGTCTCCACACCCGGCACACCGAGCGCTGTACGTCAATTAGCGAGCCGGTTCGAAACGATCGCACTGCGTCAGAGCAGTCCCAATCTGCAGCGAACCTCCGGTGAAGGAGCGGAAACATCTTCCATACCACGGAAGCTACCCACCAAACCGATGATACAGCAGCTCCAAACGAAAGTCGAGATTTGTCTACAGATTGCACCAAAGCCTCAACTACAACCGATCCTGCCGCTTTCCGCACACGATCGTTCGTATCTTTCCCAGCGAGCGAGCGCCATCGCCGAAAGGATATACGATACCGTGTACGAAAGGTAAGCTTTTCCTGCCAGTGGTGGTTGGCGTGAGTCACTGGTCTATATAAACATCGCCACGATACGGCCTTCTGCTGTGACTGATAAGCTGATGGTTTCGCACTGATAACGGAGCTCGCGCACATACCAACAAACGGGAGGAAATTTACAATCGATGGATTTATTTTCCATTTAAAAACCCTTTCGCCCCCCATTTTTTCCGATAGTAAAACCCCGATGAATCATTTTGCAATCGATGTGTGGATAGGTTATGCGTGCGGGATCTTTTTTTTTGTAATTTGTTTGAACTTCGCGTACTCCAGACGGTGTGTCTGTTTTTTTTTTGTACGAAAATGGATTAAAGTAGCATACAATGCGCAACATTGACACGCTAGAAGAAACAGCTGTGGTATCCCGGGGTTGGTATTTGATCCTCAGCCCTTTACGGGTATGACTCATCGTGAACTAGCAGGAGATCAATGTTTTGGGGAAAATGACGTCTTTAATGGCCAACAAATCCATGGGCAAGTCTAATCCGTTGTGCATTGTTCCCGTACACACACACACATTGGAGGCCAAAAGTATTTCTTTATCTTTTGCGAAAATAATTGAACTTTGATTTGGACAAAGTTCATTTTGTACAGTTCGTTCCCAAGATATCTTTTATGCAAGAAAAATACAACTCAAATAGCCTGTGCTTTACTCTACTCCCAAAATTGCTTTCAAGCACTCGGATATGAATAGTTGATTGGAGGAAGTCTACGCGAGGGCCATGCGACTCTTTTCGCAGTTCAAGCGAGAATCAAGAGAATATCTATAAGAATCCTTTCAGTAGGCTCCAGTAGGGAATCCAACAGAACACACGCAAGTGGGACCAGGTGGTGTGGAGAATCCGAATCGAAGTGTGCTCTGAAGATAGAGCAGGCGCAATAACGAATACACACACAAGACTGACCAAAAAAAAAACAAAGTCAAGACTGTGATATCCTCTACCTTAACGCTCACACCCAGGTTCTTCTGGCTGCGGTCGTCACACACAACCTTCTTTATTGGTAGCTCAACCCATACTGACTCTCACTCGCGCTTTCCCACTCTCATCCAGGATCCCACAAAGACCTTTCGAGATTTCAGAATAAGATGCCTTAATGTATATGTCTCTATCAAGCTATAATATACGAGATCCTACGACTATCAGAGCCTCCAGGATTCGTATGAATACACTCGTTCCACATTCCCACAAACTATTTGAAATAATGCCCCTTGATTAATATGAAATTTATGCTATAGAAACTGGTTATATTGGTTATAAACGAAACCAAATGTTGTCGATGCAGTTCAGATATAGATAAAACAGTTTATCTACCTCCCAAGACCGCAGCAAGGTTCCGGTACATAAGACAGACTTCCATCGGTAAAAGCATTGTCCTATCAGCACTTCAGCATTATGTGCACAGTGTAGACCACATAACGGAATAGGAAGTTTATAATAATAAGTTACACTTATGATTATCATTCCGCTCTCTCTCTTTCGTGTTCTCCTCCTGCAACAGAAACCATACAAAACACCTTAAACACGAACCTGTTGAGACGGTCTACGAAGAGTTAGATGATTCTGCCTTAACCGATGGCTATTCTTCGTTTGAGTCATCGTGAGTAGCCGTTGTTATCGTAGTGTAGTTCGCTTTGTGTCCCCAAACTTTTGCTATCCATTGTTTCACGCTTTTCTGTACCGTTGGTTGCGATCGGATGTCGGTTTTGCTTATTGTACACCTCCTTCTGTTCCTTCTCCGCCTGCATTGGCAACACCACAAATATAGTAAGTCTTTTCTACTTTATGTCACAGCGATGATGAATGTGAAGGACAATCCGTGCAAAACAGCTATTACACAATCACAGCGCTCGAAGAACCGCCCGTGTACGATACAATTATCCCTGAAGATCACATCCTCAAAGTGATCACCGAGCTGATCGAGAAGGAGCAGAGGTACATCGAAACGCTTGACCAGGGTATCCGCAACTATGTACCAGCAATGTACTCCCAAACACTACCAACTGCATTGCGTGGCTTGCGAAACATTCTTTTTATAAATTTGGAAGAAATCCTGCGCTTACATCGGGACCATCTGCTGCCCGATCTGGAGCGTGCTGCCAGTCTGTCATCTACCTCGTCCACCAACAGCGAACGAAAGGCGGAAAAGATTGCGGAAGTGTTTCTGAGTTACATCGAGAACGAACGGTTCTACTGCTATGTACAGTTTGCAATGCATCAGGCCAACTCGGAATCCGTACGATTGCGGTACAACGATTACTTCCTCAAGATCCAGCATGATCTGGATGATAAGCTAGGGTTGAACAGTTTACTGCTGCATCCGATACAACGGTTACCACGTTACAAACTGCTGCTGAACGAGATGGTAAAGGACCTGCTAAGGGATGGAGATGGGAAGCGCACGATGAGTCGCAGGACAGCGTTACTGTGCAAGGTGGACAAGCGGATCAGCATACTAATCGATCGTGTCAATCAAGCGATCAATGTGCATGACATTCGTCAGTGTAGTGGAGGTCAGATGACAACACACTCAAGCTTGAAGCATGGTTCGGATATACCGCTCACCCTCATACTGCAACCGGAAGGCAATCGAAATCCTGTTCGAGATACACCTGTAAGGGAGACAGCTCAAATAACACGCCCTTCTGTTAGTAAAACTGTTACCTTTCTATCTTGCAGATAAATCTCCTGTACCAGGGTAAGTTTCAGCGACTGTTCCTTGTCGACATCTACGACACAAACGTGCGCCGGAGGTACAGTGGAAAGTTGTTTGCGTTCGAAAAGTTACTGCTGTACGTTGAGATACAACGCGAACGGTTAGAGTACCGGGGGCACTTCACCGACAGTGAGGTGTGCTATCTGGAAGAAGGGAAAAACCGACTCATCCTTTACGCTGGTGGTCGTGGTACGCATGAAATTATCGTACAGTCCGATACAATTACGGAACTTCAACCGCTGGTAGCTATAGTGCACACAATGACAAAAGCTGTGATATACGACTCGGTGGAGATGGATGAGCGTACAACTTCGCATATTGTGGAGGACGTGGAAGAAGACGAGCAAGATCTGCCGACTGCAACCGAACCGGATGATACTTGGTAAGGAATATATATGTCTTAAGATACCTATTGGTTGTGCTCACCATACTATGAATACATATTTTTAGGGATGAGCACAAACTGACAGCGTCCTTGATCGAGGCTCAACAGCAATTCGTTGAGGTACTGATAGCAAACCGACAATTCTATCTCGATACACTAAGCGCGGAGGTAAAGTCCAAGCTGACATCATTCATTGGTGCTTTTGAAGCCATTATGGAACTTCATGAAAGGATCCTGCACGATCTTGCCCAGCCGCTCATGGATCCTAATAAAATATGTGGATGTTTCGACCGCTACTTAAAGGTTTGTTTAAACAACGCTACTGACTGTATCGTACAAATGCTTACCTGTAATCGTGCCTTGTAGACTGATGTGTTCGATCCGTACTTCGATTATCTCCGCGAGTTCCGGAAGGCTACCAAATGGATCCAGCACAGCCAAACACCTTCGGTAAGTTTCCTAATGACTTCATGGCACCAACAACGACGATCGTTTTCTAATCAACTGCATTTTTGTTTTTTAACAGAATTTCAACAATCGTGTCGCTTCTACGGTAAAACAGTTCACCTTCCTTTGCATCGAACATCTCCAGGAGTATAGCCGCTTCTTTAATGTACTCATCGTCAAATACTCGGAGAACAGTTCACTCAATATCCCTATCGATAAGGAGCTGTTCCAACGGTTAGCGTACGTGCTGGTACATCTAAACGGTTACCGGAGTAACCTTACGGTTAACTACGAGCTGTTCCTGATCGATGAACATGCGCCAGCGTGTGGAATGGTGTACCACCATGAGCGTGTCATGATCAGCAACCCACCACACGCTGCCGATGCTGGACCGTGCCGTCTGTTCGTGTGTGAAAATGCCGCCATATGTGTGAAGGTGCAGGACGTCATTGAGCGTGATCAGCAGGTAGAACGATTCGTACGGGTCCTGTTCACCGACCGCTTTCAGGGCCGTGGAGTTCCGATGCGTATGCGCAAAAGCAAACGACAACAGCAGCGGCTAAATTTCGTGATCGATGGCTTTAAGTTTCGGATCGATTTCGAAACCGCTCAGGCTCTGAACACGTTTTACAATAGCTATGTGAATCGGTATATCATGATATGATATTTTCTTTTCCTACTTTACCTTTACCTTAAAGCTGTGAAAACTTTGAAAAGCCTTGTACCAAATATAAATTCTAGAGATCTCAGGAAAGCGCAAAACACGTTCTTCTTTCTTGGCCTAACGACCTCTTAAGGTCATGCCTGCCATTTCTGGCTTACTAGACTAATTGATACCGCATAGTTGGTTAGTCAATCCTCACTATGGGGGAACGGCCCAGATGAGACTTGAACCCCGGTCCTGCCGTGTGAAGACCGGCGCCGCTGTCGCATCACACCCGGGCCGCCCTCAAAACACGTTAACCAAGGGAATTCTTAAATCTCGATCGCACCTTTTGTTGGTGCTATTACTCGATGACACAGGGGACATGTCTTGCGGGTACTAATCTCAAGGGGGCTCGCTAGATGATAGCACCCGGTACACTGCCACGCACCGGTAGGGTTCGTCAGTGGTTGTCCCGATGCGACGCACGGTGGGAATCGACTACCACAGCTCGGACAGAGTGTGCTACAGTCGGCAACCGGTGTCTCGCAGGTAAAGCAACTGATGTGCTTCATCTTTCCGTCCTGTGGTTCATACCGGGAGAAGATCTCAATCGCCAACTCCTCATACTGCTGCCGACGAGCTTCCGAGATCGTTTCAATCGATTCCAGCTTGATGAACGCCTTCGAGCACGTACCGAACGATCGATCAGCACAGCTAGCTAGCGCCAGCAGAGCGTACAGTGATTCCACCTCCAATACATCCTCGTAATCACGTAGCCGAAGCGCGGTCACAACGGCACTATGCAGCAAGCCTGTTCTCAGCTGACGCTGTGCCAACAGCATGTAGTGATACGCTTCCGCGTGATGCCATATTTGCTCGATCAGTACCGCATCTTCAGGGCTTAGCTGTGACAGTACAACGGCTCTACTTCCAGCCGCCTGAACGGTTAGCTGCTTTTCGACGTGCTCTTCGGCCAGCAGGCCAGAAAGCACATACAGCTGCTTTATTCTCACGTAATCCGAACGTTTCTCTGCTTCCGCTTCGGCCATCTTTACGAGCAGACGTGCTGCGTCCAGATATCTTCCCGCTTTGCGTTGCAATTCGATCGCTTCCGGTAGCTTACCCTCCTGGAGAAGTTGCGCCGCATGCTTACTGAGCAGGGTGTTGATCTGCGGCATACGATACTTCTGTGCCAGCTCCACCGCTAGTCCCCACTGCCGCAGACTAATGCAGGTAGAAACAGCGGATTTGACATCGCCAAGCTTCAGGTAGGCGGCGACCGATTGCTCACACATCCCGACCGTTGCTAGCTGCTGTCCGAGCTTCGCCAACTGTGGACTCTTCTCCGGTAGACGATGCATACACCCCACCAGCTCATCATACTGCTCCAACGCGTACAGCGCATCCATCAACCCTTCCGTATGGTGTGCCTTCTCGTAGTACTCCTTCGCGCTGTCCCACGCTCGCATGCTCATGTAGTGGTGTCCGATCTCACGCCACGCGTTCTCCATCTGCTGGTCCGAGATTCCCGGCCCGAGCCTATACAGCTGCACCGTGCGAAACCAATCGCACAACGTTTGTCGCAAGCGGATCGCACAATCCCTTCTATCGACGTCCATGTACAGCTTTTCCGCTTCATCAAACTCACCGAAAAAAGCACAAATCTCTGCCCGTTGCAGCGCCTCCAGTTGAATCGTTTTCAGCCGCTTAATGAGCTGTATGCCCGGATAGTTGCTGCACCGAACGAATGCTGCTTCGGCCGTTTCGAGATCAAGCTTTTTGAGAGACGCTTCCGCCAGCAAGCGCCACAAGCGTGGATGTGCATTATCCTCGATGAACTGCTTCGCTTCTGCGATTCCGACATGTGCGAGAAGATCTTCCGTGTCCCGAAGGGATTTCACCCGTAGCTGCAACAGGTGTTCCTTTACGTTAGGTGTTGCACCACCCTTTACAATGTCATCCAGCAAAACGCCGGTGATTTCCAACTCCTCAAAGTTACAGATATACCCGGAGCAAGTGATCGGTTCCTCGGGATCGGCACCACGCAGTATGTACATGCGTGTCTTCTCCATTATCGCCAGCAGCTGAGGGTTGTCCCGGGCCCAACAAATTGCCCACACGTCCTTCCGCTCGATGTGCGGTGTCGAAGAACCAGCTGGTTCCGATTCACTCGTATCGTCCCGTAGCGTTAACGTCGTCAGCACACCATTACAATCGATCATGGCGGCACGGGTTGAGTTACAGTTGATAGCGAGCTTGTAACTGCGTGCCTGCAGATAGTGTCGATTACGTAGAACCAGGTGAGGGAGTGTGTACTCATGAATTAGTCCGCTTTCACGACCAATCAGTAGCAGATTCTCCGAAGAAGCGACACAACAGATCGGATCCTGACTTGGGTCAACTTTCGGTGGGATTTCGTTGGCCGTTTTCGAGTCGAGATCGTTCAGCACCTCGAGGGCTGGTGTGTCGTCAATGTGATATTTGCGATCGCGCTTGATCTTCAGGTTAGCGTGCAGTGTTGAAGCTCCCTACAAAAAAGGGTGAGAAAATTAGAATGACTGTTCCCTGTCCTGCCTAAGTCACCGGACCGGATGAGAATGAAGATTCTCGTAACTTTAAAGTATTCTGCAAACTTTCCTATCACAATATTTTACGTTAATTACCTTCGGTGTATGATAATGCCACAGAAGAAAATGATCCTTCGATGCTACAATCACATGAGAAGAATTCATCGTAATAAATTCTGGACGTATGTCGATATATTTCGCTGAAAATGAACCAAAACAAAAGAAAATATATAATTTTCCCAGCATATTTCTGTACCATTTGTTACTCACAATCGACCGTCGTGCTGATCGAGTTACAAACCAGCAGCTGGTACATCAGATCCTTTCCCTTGCCTTCGCTCACAATACTAAACTCCTTCCCGGTCATGCGCGTTTCGACGGCCAGCACACAATGGTCTACCGAGGCCGCCATCGACATCAGTGCGTCTATTTGCTTTGCATAACACTGGTTCGAATTTGTATCCCAAAAGGTAACCGTATCAACCTCATCGCCGGCACCATTCGCTACCGCTTCCTGGTAGCAAACGGTACGATTGAAATAGCACCAATTATAATCCGGCCGGATGTTAGCGAAATAAATGAACGAATCAACCGACAGCGCGATTCGTAGCGATTTTCCTTCCCAGGACAGGGAAGTGATTTCTTTTCCCGGAATTTTTAGCGTCCGGATGTGCTGCAAAAGGAAACATTGTTATTTGTATTTGGTACAGGACAAAATAATTCGTTCTCGATAGCTTACCACACCGTACGGAGTGTAGAACAACACCTGACTGCTGTCCTTATCACTGCTCAGATTAGTCTTCATGCCGCACAGCGCCAGTATCGTACCGTCGTGGTTCCACATGCACGAAATAGCTTGCAGCCCGGTGTCCACCACCACCGGCGCATCGTCGTTCTCGTTACGCATCAACTGCATGCGCCCATTCTCGTAGCAGATCGCCAGCACCGGTCTGCTCGGTGAGGTACCCTTATGGAACCAACACAAACCCACCACCGTTACGCTCTTGGCCGGCGTCAAATACACACACTGGATGTGAAGCTTCATCACGAAGATGCCCTGATTATCGTACAGATGTACTTCGCCGTTCTTGATGCTGAACAGAAGCAACCTCCCATCCGGACTCCACTGAACACCGGTCAGCGAGACATTTTTCAACTCCTTTCCCCAGATCCGATTGCCATCAACCGAACCGACGATCACCGTACCATCCTCGTACACGATACAAATCTTCTGCCCATCGCTCGTCCACGCCATACCCTTTACGGTGGACTTTTTCCGATCGTTTGTCATCTCTTCGTACCACGAACCCTAAAAGCGAACAAAGAATGTTTAGTAAAATAACCCTCGGAGAAGAAAGCAATCCCCACGGCTAACCTTGTAAAGCATCCACACCATAATGACGCCATCCTTGTCGGAGGACGTCAGCTTCTGCTGGGACTCGTTCCACGTAACCACCTGGATGGCCGACTTGTGCCCTTCGAGCGTTTGGTTCATGGAAAGGTTGCTCGCCTGCAGCGCTTTGCCCGGTTGGGCCGACACCGCCGTACTGCTGGCCTGCTCCAGCTTCAGCACCTTCAACAATCCATCCTCACCACCGACCGCCACATACCCTTGGTCCTTGTTCCAAGCGATACAATTCAGGCGTGTGTTGTTCGGGATAGCAATCTACGGATGGGGGAAACAATTAAATATGGCGTCCTGGAGTAGGGAAAAGAGTCCACCGAAGCGCTTACCTTTTTACTCAGGTAAATAAACATGCTGCACAGCTGTGTTTCGTTTCCGGTGGCATTCAATCGTTACAGAAACCTTTTAAAAACGTTATAAACACTTTCTTTCCTAGATTTTCCACCTTTTTCACCCCGAAAAAAACGAAAGAAAAACGGTACCTACCACCAGACTACCGTACGACGATGTAAAAAAGCACCGTTTGTTTGTGACCTGTTTTGTGGTGGTGGCGCAGGTTGCCATAACGACCAAACTGACAGTTCGATCGACGCACACGATTGCACGCACACTTCGATACGCGCGTATGGATAAACGCTACGCAACAGGGGTTGTTTGTAAACAAACACCTGTTGGTTACAAACGGATGTGTGTGTTGTTTTGGGTTCGCATTTCTTTCTCACTTACAACAGCACACACACACACATACACAAAACACGAGTTATTTGTAAATTAAGTGTTGTCTTGTCCATTACCTTTTTCTTTATTTTTCACCTTATGTTATTATCATGTTTGCATTAAATTGATTAGGTTTTTAATGTAAGTAAACGTTGTTTTATGTTGTCTCTTTAAAGTCTGGGCCTCTTTTCGGTTTTGCTTTCTTCCGCTGTGTGTTCCGCTTCATCATTCTTCGGTGGCTAAAATGGTCTCTCATTACGAAACGGTTGCATTTCAAGTGTGTTTTTTTCTTTTTTGTGCTTACTTATGTCTTGTTTCTGTATCGTTTACGAGTGACTTTCTTCTTTTTTCTCTGTTATTTTGATCGCATTTGTTTGTTCGTTCTAGCTATTTTTAACACAAATGTTCTATTGTTTCGTGAGTGTATTTTTCAACTTGTTTTACTCTCTTTCTTCGAACTATTGTTTCTGTTTTAGCTTATTTCGTTTCGTACTACCACTTTCAAAGCATTATTTGCTATTATAGGACGAGTTTCAAACTGTTTTTATTCCCTTTTTTCAAATTCTTCTTTCGCATGCGTGAGTAGGATATACAATTTCAAGGTGGCTTTTACACCTTTGCCAAAAAACCTAAAGCAAATCATCTAATGCCATTTTAATAGGTCAGTTTACCGTAACCTTTACCGTGGTTAGGAACAACTCATAATACTTCAAATGGCTACAACATCGTTTGCCGGGCCCTATCCCGATCCGTTTCGGAGTGGCTCTCTTTAATGCTGGTCCTTTTCGTCCTTCCTGTATCTCTCATTCCGCCACAGACGTGATTTGTCTTGCATTCAAAAATTCCAACGATTCCAGCAGTCAGCCTCTGATTTTACACGTTACATTTCCCAGTTTTCTCTCCTTCACTTCACGCTTGTTCCTTACAGTTTTGAGTATTTTTTTAGCGCCATTTTTCGTTACTTTTCACCATCACTCTCCCTCTCTATCTCTCTCTCTTTCTATTGCAGTTCTATTCTGTGTGATTTGATTTGAAAATAGAAATCATTTGTAGAAAAATATAATTTAAAAAAATCTTACTCTCATCTTTTCACATGTTGCTTTATAAAGTTGTTTTCCCGTCGCTATTTTGTGTGTTGCAAGTTGTGTCACATCTTTCAGCCATTGACCAACCAAAAGCTGCTCACTCATTCCAGTTGCTCTATCGATATTTTCTTCCTTTTGTTGATTCCATGTAAATATGTTCCTTCTTTTCTCTACTGTTTCGATTTACCTTCCATTTTCTATTGCAGTTTAGCCAAATGAGTTTGTTTTAGCTTCATTAAACGTTTCTTTTATTTGTTTTTCTTTTACGATTTTCATCAATGTCCATGTTTTGTTGCTACTATTTTGGTCGGTTTGCTTAGTTTGTATGTCGGTTGTGTAAAAAATAATTTTCTGTTCTTTGTTTTTTTTCTTGTATCAGTTGCTACTTTTCTTTTCATATTCCTTTCCAGTTGCTTCATCTCTTTCTCACCTTTTTATATATGTTTTTCGTCGTTGGGTATTCAATTTAGAAACTCATGCTAAAAAAAGTACTTCGAACTGTTTTTCTTATTTTCACTGCTATTGTTATGTACTCTTTCATGGTTTTATGCTTCCATTTAATCACAATTGACACGTCCCTCATAATTGTTTGTATTAAACGAACGAAAACGAACCAATATTTAAATTGCGCTTAATCCACACTTCCACCCATCTCCAGGCACCAGCTATCAGTACAACATAGAAAAGAAAACTTTCGGACCATCTTGAAAATCTAAACCGCGCTGGCTACTGGAATATCGAACGATCGTTATCAACTCTTTCACTTTCACTGAACCCGGAAACAAAGGACTCCGGACCTTACTGACATACATTAACACACGTACATGCACACACACACAATCATGACGCATTAAATCACTACAAGCTATCGGTAAAGTAGTAATATTATTATCCTCATACGAAAACGACGCGCAGCACCACGTACTCTCTCTCTCTCTCTCTCGTTTCTGCGTGTTTCTTTAATTTCCCGAAAGGCCCAAATAAGACAACGATCTTCCAAATCTTGCACCATAATAACACGATTCCATAATGTCGTTTTGCGTATTAGCATCAGCACCAACTATTGATTCGTTTGCATGTTTCTTCGTTCTGGGGGTGAATTAATCAAAAAGGGAGTTATCCGCTTCCGGGTTCTTTGCCTTCACATTGTTCTACTCCACTACTGCTCGTTCTTTACTCTTGGGTTTGAAATATCACAATTTTTTGCTGACTTTTTCACCTAACCGTCTAATACTTTTAACTTTTGTTTTAGTTTTTAACCATTAAATTATTAGTTTAACTTACTGTTTCTCGTCGGTTGTTTCTCTTGTTGCAAATCAGTGAGAATAATCAGTCACAAGTGGGATGAAGATGATTGTGGTGAAGCCTAGTATGGGGGTACGTAACAAAAAACAAACACTTTAAGATTTATAAATTATTATCACTTTCTTTACTGCTTGCCTCGCACACACATACACCCCCGATTTTAATGTTATTCACATTAAAAGTTAAATTTATCGCTAGCCTATCTCGTTCGTGAAAGCTATGTTTTTTGTTTATTTATTTGGTTCGCTAAATCGATCGTTTCGTTTGTTAGCAAATGTTATCAAAAGAACAGAAATCAACTCAACCACCTTGCCAAGGACGAACATACGCTTTCGTCGTACGTATGACGCTATTATAACGTTGCCTGATTTAGTTCTATTACATGGTTTTCTCATCTACTTTTTCTCACTACTCAATTCGATTAAACTACCATATCTGATGCGACATGAATGCGACATTACGCGAGTACAATCAAGCACAACACTACACGACGACGGTGATGATGAGAATGATTATGATAAACGTGGCAACGACGACGACGACGACGACAAACGGTACGACGTGTAACAGTGAGAGCTATATGCACGTGTAATTGACGAGGAGAACCGTGACTGCGCTTACAACTAATCCGCACCGTGTGTTAATGAGGCGATAAGTATCGGTATCTAAATGCAAATGTTTGCCGATTTTCTACTTGCGCGATATGAAATATGTGTTATGGAGGTTTAAGAAATGCGTATTTAACTGGTTTGAAGTTTACCAAAACAAAAAAAAAGACAGAAAACAAATAAATAATAGTATAAACGAAAGTGAAAGGAAAATAAAATAGTAACAAGATACATGAAGATGAGAAAATAACACAACAAAAAAGACAGATGAAAGTATACAGAAAGAATCCAAGTACAACAAACGAGCAAAGGTGACAAACGAACAGAACCACCAGAAACAACCAAGCAAAAGAGAGAATAAAGAATAGAAAACTGAAACGTCATTTACTGAAACAGTTAAGTGTTTTATTTGATAGTTTTTTAAGACCTTTTTTTGTGTTTTTTTTTTGCATTTTTCGTGCTTCCTACACTTTTTATTTATCTCACACACTTCTCCCTCTCTCTCTCTCTCTCTCTCTCTCT